>OX465034.1:687486-722486 GCA_949841015.1 Aplysina aerophoba | reverse complement strand
AGCCTGTGAGCTGCATACACACATGTGCATGTTCCTCTCGTCTGTACTTGCCTTTCACTTGAAGGCTAGTCCTGGCAACACCTGGTCACAGCACCTAGCACAGATGGAATTTGTGTGCATGTGATTGCATGTTAGAAGTCACCAACTGTGACAGTAGTCTCTCAATGTGTGTATGTGCGTGTGTGTGGCCCACTGGACTGGTATGTATGTAGGATGTCCTGTTTCACATTCAGTTGTAGTGCTGTTATCTGTAGCACCTTTTCTTTTCCCTCCCCTTGCCACTGGTTTGAATGCCCACAGCCATCTCGCCTCCAAGATTTGTTCTCTCTGGTAAAACAGTCAATGAGTCAATGGATGTCATCGTGTTTTGCACGTCATCTGCCAGTCCCAGTCCTCAAGTGTATGAGTGGACATACGAGGGCACTGTCCTCAGTAACAACACAGTGCTGCAGCTCAACAACGTGCAGAGGACTCAGACTGGTGTTTACACCTGCACCACCACCAACGTTGTTGGGACCGCATCTGCAGACATCACCCTCACTGTGCAGTGTGAGTGGAAGGGGAGGGAGGGGAGGAAAGGGAGGGAGGGAGGGAAGGGGAGGGGGGAGGGAAGGGGAGGGGAGGGGAGGGGAGGAGGTGGAATAAATGGAGGGGGGAAGGTAGATTGTGAGACAGGGAAGAGAGGAGAGAGGAAAATAATGATTGGAGGGAGCCAACATTTAAGTGTTCACTATAATATAAGCAGTGTGTGTGTGTGTGTGTGTGTGTGTGTGTGTGTGTGTGTGTGTGTGTGTGTGTGTGTGTGTATGTGTGTGTGGTGTAGAAGCTGAGTGAGTAGGCAAGAAGGGTGACAGGTCTGCAGCCAACAGGTCTTGCATTTGGAAGAGTGAAAATTACAGCTTTTGCTTGGTTGCAAGTCTAGCCGTACTTGTGAACCATACACCACTGGAGAGTAAAGACGTGTGTAATTTTTCTCCTAGGTCCTAGCACACTTACCAGTGTTTGACACTGATTGAGCTCACATGCTAACCACCTGGAAAAATACCAAGTGTAGAGGTGGGGAATCCTACGGCTATGAGTCCAGGACGGATATTCTGATGCCGTCACTCAAGGCCGTACTCCACCTCCCTCATCTCATGGGTCTTGCAAGCCCATAGATGAGTATCCCAATGCACTGAGGGGGCCATGCAGATGTGGAGATAAGGCTGGTGTCCCCACTGCCAACGGGACCACCAGTCTTGTTACTTCCTGCTGGCTCACCCCCTGAATCGGGGCCATATAGCCACTTCTGGCTGTGGTAAATACAAGTACAAGTGTAAAAATTCCACTTCTGCTGCAGCACCCTCAGCACGCCCCTGCCACTCCCCCTGCAACTCCCCCTGCAGTCCGTCCAACCAGCACGCTGACGAGTGTCCCAGTTGTGGTCCACCAGATCAACCACACCCTCTCCTGTTCCTTTGATGGCCTTCCCCACCCTACAGTCACCTGGCGTCTCAATGGGACCACCCTCATGACTGGACGTGACAACTATGTCATTCGCGAAGTTGACAACACGTCACATGTGGACATTGTGGATACTAAACTGTCCAACAGTGGAGACTACGAGTGTGAAGTGCGGAACCTCCTTGGAAGTGACAGGAAGAGCGTCTCTCTGACAGTGCAAGGTGAGGGGGGGTGTTACCATGACATTGTCATAAGCCTATAGGAGCAGTACTATAATAAGGGGATACGGGATATATATATATACGAATGCCAGTACATATGTACAATATTTACTAATGTGTTTGTAACATCACATGGCATGTGTGCATGTCGTGATATATTCCTGGCCAGATAAACCACAAAGTGATGAGCTGCTGATCAGAAGGTTGCGCGTTTGAATCACACGTCAGGGTTGCTAATTACATCATGTGTGAAGGACAGTGTATTATTGCCCCACAGAAAAATAGCATGCAAACATGGTCACGGAAGTTAGCAATTGAATCTCCAACTGCTGCACTGGCATAAGGCAGCCAAGAGTACATGCACCTGCTTAAATACAAGAGGTTAACGGAAAAACAAGGTGGAAAATGGATTACAGTCCATGACAAACACTATACTATAGGTACATACTAAGATAATACCTATAAAATTATGCGACTTTACATGGAAGTCAACAAGCCAAACACAGAAACTGGTGTAAAGGACTACTCTGTATGCCACAATAACACAACAACAACAACACTGTGTCTATATAAGCCTAGTCTGGCTAGCTAGACAGTCCCATCTACAGTAATTGCCGGGGCGCTTAGGGCTGGGCGTGTGACAATCTTCCAGGGACCTACTCTGTCACTGTCACTGTCACTAACCAACATGGCTCCACCACATCGTGCTTTACTGCAGCCCCTCCCAGCACCACTGCTCCCCCCACTGAACTGAGCACCACTAACATCCCAGTGTGCTGTGCAGGAGTGCAGCTCAACTTGGCCAACCGAGATAACCCCTTAGATGTCAGAGTCCTCGTTGACGGCACCCTCCACCCTGCCAACCAGGTAACAAGGACTGGCAGTTTCCTCTACATCATGGGACTGCAGGCCGGCACAGAGTACTCCCTCAACATCACTCTGTCCAACATCTTTGGAACAGTGTGGGTCAACACCACAGTCAGGCCTCTCCTCGGTGAGTTTGTCTAGGCAAATTGTAATGCTCACTTGCTCATTCCTCCCCCCTCCCCCCCCCCCCCCCTCAGGTCATCCCTCCACCCCACAAGTGGCCCTCACCCCCACTGCTGGTGGACTGACTGTCCAACTGACTGTCATGTACCCCGGTACCAGGGAGGACACCCTCCAGTACTCCATCTCAATGTCACCGTCACCTCTCAGCAGACGTCAGACAGGACAGCAGCCCCTCCCTGTTACCAACCTGACCACTCCCACCAGTGGTAGTGCGGAGGTAGCCCTTGGTCCAGGGACCTACTCTGTCACTGTCACTGTCACTAACCAGCACGGCTCCACCACGTCTGTACCTCAGCAGGTCACCATACCAGGTTCATGGCACTGTGTGTACAACTGTCTGTTGTATTTAGAGCATTTGTGTTTTGTGTTCACTGAAGACAGTACTTATAACTTGTAGTCTTATGGTATGGTGTATCTCTTTCTCCAACTCCATCCCCTCCCCCTCATCCCTCATCTCCTTCAGACACTCCAGGCTCTGGCAGTGTGGAGACTGCAGTCATCATAGGGGTAGTGGTGGTGGCTGTTGCCATGGTGATCCTCCTCATCATCATAACTGTCTTTGCCATTGTACTGGTCTGCGTGAAACACAAGACCACAAGTGAGTGAGAGAGGAGATGGAGGAGGGTGTGTACCCACTCTCTCACCCATGGCAAGTGTGTGTGTATGGGTCATAAGTAGTCACTAATTGTTGTATTTCTTAGCTCAGCTTTGTCTGGTGATCTCACCACAACAAGTCCTTTAAGCTGCTCATCTGAATGTGGTGGTGTGAACAGGTGGCACTTCAAAGTATAGCTAATCTTCCTCCTTGTGTGTCTTCCCTTGTCTGTTCCCTTTCCCCATTCAGCTTTATGTAGGTGTTGCAATTCCAATTTTGAGGATGTCCAATTGGAACTGAACCCAGCCTATGGTGAGGTTACATCCTCCCAAGCCCAAACAGAGCCTCAACCGTATGAGGAGTTTGTAGCTATAGGAGGCGTGGCCAGTGAAAGTGTAGTCATGGAGGAGAATCCTGCTTATCAACCTGCTGAGCCTCCACAGTATGAGTATGTAGTGGGTGTGACCAGTAGTGATGTGCAAATGGAGGAGAACCCTGCTTATCAGTCATTAGACACCGCTGCATTCCAGCAGCCAGAGGAGCCTGATTATATATAGTATAGTTTGTAAGTGCAGTACATGTGTAAAGGTGTTCATTTCCACTTAGTGTGATTTTTGTATGGTTTCTGCTTTAGTGTGTTATTAATTTTTTACAGCATAAGCTAAGTGCATGTACGTGTATAATTAGGCTCAGTTAGTCATCACAAACTTGAAAGTAATCACGCAGGTTAATTGTACATATGTAGCTATACTCCCTAATAAAATGTTCACAGCTTGGGTATGCAACACACACACACAGCATTGTGTGTCCGATGCAGCAAGGATCATGATCAGGTTGTTAACAGACTATACTCAAACACTTGAATTTCCACAGAGTATATACGTAACAAGCTAGCTATGTATGCATTCTCACACTACAGTAGCTACATAGCTAGCTATTGCTTGTGCACTCCAACTCCAGGAGAATGACGATAGTTACCAGCATGCATAATAGGAGGAGCAGTAGAGGAATGTACACATGTACAGCAACCAACACTGCTGGTACTGCAGTGGTCACTCGGAACCTGTTTGTAGTTGGTGAGTTGTGTGTAATGAGTGGCAACACACCTAAAGCTATATGCTGGTTGAGTCCTGTTTTCAACACCTCAACACACAGATGTCCACACAATGCCCGAACACAACACTTTGATCTCTTCTAGGGTGGGTTGGGCATGGACAAGTGTGTATGGCAATAGTTTCCAAGGCCTACAGGACGAAATGCCCTGCAATCAGTTGGTATCGACTCTGTTACATACATATATGCTCAAAAACAATTTGCTTGTTATGCTATTTTCTGTCAATTAATGTACGTGATTATGGGCTTGTTCAGGCTCACCCATGTGTGTGCCATGGGTACAGGGAATGTCACAGTGATGTCCAGTAGATCTAGAAGGAATGTCACAGGACTGTCTCTGTTGGAGTGACTTACAGTGTCAGTGTGGTGGCAAGGAACAGAATTGGGACAACGAGGCATTCACTGCCATGGTGTTTGTACCCTGTGAGTGGGGCTTTGCAATAGTGTGTGGTGGTATGTACGCATGTCTGGAGTTTTGTACGCAGTTGAAGAAGGCCTATGTGACTGAAATGTCCGAAATCAGTTGTTTGATTGAGTGATTCTGCTACCTATTTGCTCATCAGGACGATTTGCTATACGTATGTCACAATATCTAAGGGGAGGAACTATACAGTAAGCAATACATCATCATGTGTGTATTGTGTAAAGTTATGGTGCCAATGTTTTGTGCATGTTTAGTGGTTAACCTGCATGCATGTGTACTTGGGGCGTATGTGCACAACATACTGAGGGATACATAAAGCACTGCCCCTATCTGTTACCCAGTCTAAATGGGACAATGCCACTGTACATGTGTGCTGTAACTATGCCCACTGCACCAGCCAGCACCTCATGTACAATGAGTGCCCATTACACTAAAGAAGGCCTCAAGGCCGAAACGTTCTGTTATTGACTTTCTATGCCACATGAATTGCTCACGAATTCACCCATTTCAAGTTAAACGACGTGGCAATGAGCCTCTACAATATAGTCCCTACTGTATGCAGAGCATGCATGCATGCAGGTGAAGAGATGTATCTGCATTTCCATTTGGCAGGAGAAGTTAGTCGTATTTCAGCACATCGTCGCAATGTCAATGTGGAGTTCCCAGGTTCCTACTTCCATACTGAAGCAGTGAGACTGGAGCCAAACCCAGCTTACGAGACAGTGCCATCCACATTCGTTAATGACCCTCAGTATGAAGAATGCAGAGAAGGTGTGACCAGGTGTGGATATGTATCGATAGTGGAGAACCCTGCTTATCAGCCATTGAATGCAATATGCACCCCTAAGATGAAAGATGGTCCTATATACCAGAATTTCTGGGTAGCTAGTTTCTGAGTGCATGTAAGAGTGTATGCATATGCATGTATATGATGAAATTCAAAGGAAAGATGTGTGACTAATAGCAGACGAACAATTGTGCATTTTCAATTCTTTTTGTAGCTAAACCTATACGTACTAACATGCATATGCTCCTTTCAACTCCACACTGTCAGCAACAGTGTATGCATATATATAGCTACGTATATCAATTTGCACTGTATATATTCTTGTACAAGCACATGGGTAGTTTCATTGTGAATTCACTTCAATGAATCTTTGCCCACTTACAGTAGATGTGCCTTTAGTTTTGTACATGTACATATAGCTTATTCACCACACGTACGGCATTTTACGATTTGTATGATGTGAATACATGTACAGTGTCACATATGTATAGCTACAGCTGCATGCATCTTGAGCATTATATTCAATATTAATATTCATGATAAATAAGCTAAAAAAAATTGCAGTTAGTGACACCTGCCTTTCCCCAGTTAAAGGCTGGCTTTGGCAGCAGGCCCATTCTGCTATGGCGCTCCCATGACGGTGATTAGATAACGGTAGTTTCCCACCAGCACTTCCAGTGATGCATTGATTACAGTGAATGTCACAGCTTTCAGCCAACTCACATGCACCTACACTGCTAGGCATGCCTTCACTACTCCTGCATTACAATGGTTCTTCTTAGTTATATGTTTGCATTGCATTAGATGTTGCGAGAATGAATATATAGATGGAATGCAATGAAAAGTCATCCACGTATTGCACAATTACTGAACCTGATGTCTTGAGGCCTAGTCTTTCACTATCAAGGCCCTGAGTGTTTTTATACTGCAGTATATATGGTAGCTAGCATAGCTATAAATAGCAGTTACATAGTGCTTACACTTACTAATTTGTGATTATTTACTGACAACAAAACAATGAACATACGTCTTTTGCCATCCTGAGTGTTCTTATACTGTACTATAGAAGCTAACATATAAATATATAGTAGTTAGTGCTTTGTGCTTCTTCACTGAACAGCAAAACAATGTACATATATACGTGTAAATACATTCTACTTATAAGAGCGTAGGCTGTAGGCCAGTTAGTCTGTTCTGGCTGAGCGGCTCTTGCTGCTTGTTGCTTTGAACATGAGTACGTAAGTATATAATTAATGGCAAACCCTAGTTGTTTACAAATACGTATATATCGCTAGCTACACACATAGCTAGCTATACCACTATAGCGAGTGCACAGCAGTTTATGCTGTACATGCATTACTACTACAATAGCGACTGATTAATTAGTTGGACTACGTAGTTGTGCATACATAATAATATAATAGTTAACGTTGTCGGTCGATTTTACCCGAGAATGTGGTGTACCTGCAATGGCATGCGAGGTCCCTGCTAGACCCTCCCCCTTCGCAGCAGTGGGGCGTGGGAGGAGGCAACACGCCACGTGCTGTGTATACATTACGTCATGACCATTCAGTTCTTGTTCTCGCTAGCCTAGCGCTCTAGAGTACTAGTTCTGCGCAGGACACCCCCAAAGAGGCCTGCCAACGAACACTACTCACGTGTGTGGAATTCAGCACAACTTCAAAGTCCCTCCCTCGTACTCCTCTGTATCCGGCCGCCTTGCCAGCTAGCTATGCGGATCTTCTGGGTAATTTTATCCCTCTCCTTTGCAATTCACGGTTAGTGAACGCCCTCTTATGTGCTTGAAAGTAACTGGCAGTAGTCGGCAGAGCGCTAGGTATATTTCTGGCGCTCTGCCGCGTTTGGTAGGTCTAGCTCTTGTTCGTCGCTATCCTTGCATGCGCACAGCTCCTGTTCCTGTGCGTACAGCTACGTAATTATATAGGCCAAGTTGTGCAGGAAAGATATCGATTGCCCGACCCAGTAATTCTGCCTGCCTACATACTTCGAATTTAAAATGAACGCTGTCGGTTAAGTCCACAGACATACGCTATCATGTTAGGGCAAAAAGAGGATACTGAAAGACATTCTTTGGTCTGCAAATTGTACCAGTCAACATATCATTTACTTGTGGCGTCTGTCCTGGAAAGGCAACTACCTGCCTGGATCATGCAATTCTGTAGCTTGTTCAATGAACGACAGTGAGACATTTTAAAACAAGGGCTTTTGTCAGCTGCTAAAAGATCATCTGTTACAGTACATAGCTAGCAGTTGAGATAAGCCGTCCCTCAGGCTTGTTGAAGCATCCTGCCATTCACTGAATGCAACTGCACTTACATAGTAGTCTTCAAGTTATCACACGTACTGCAATGGGTGTGTCATGAAGACATTCTTTGTCCCTAGAATGTTCGGTCGCTTGTGGCATGCACAATGCCACACAAGCCTAGAAGGAGCTCAACTGAGTGGAATCCTCTTGTTTGAACCTCATCACAGCTACATATGTATATGAGACTTCTACATGCAAATCACAACTCTCTCTCTCTTTAATTTATATACGTATGTATGTCATTGTATGTGTAGTGGACCTTGTGTTCTGCTCTGTTTGCAAGAAAAAACATAACTACATGTATAATTATGTACTGAAAGGTTTGCGATAAAGGTACAAGCAAGTTACGGCTAGTTTGTTAGTGTGTTATACTGTCTGTCTGTCTGTCTGTCTGTCTGTCCTCAGTCCATGCTCAATGCCGTGACATTGCCTCTGAAGACCAGCGAGCCCTCATGATTGGACAGCAGGTCTGCTTCCAGTGTCCCCTGACAGGCAGCACCTTCAGTTGGACCTTTCAAGATACACCTGTCCTCCCCATGGGGGCTGAAGGCTTTGCCAACGGGACCCTTGTAATCAACAGTGTGGCACAAGTCCATCTGGACCCCGCTTTCTTTCGCTGTGTGGCAGACGGTGTTCAGTCAAATCCCTACAAACTTGTTGAAGCCTGTGAGCTGCATGCACGCATCTTCCCCTCGTCTGTGCTTGCCTTTCTCTTTCTCTATAGTTTTACGTATGTGCATGTGTGGTGCATTGCCAGTGTGTGTGTGTGTGTGTGTGTGCGTGTGTGTGTGTGCGTGTGTGTGTGTGCGTGCGTGTGTGCGTGTGTGTGTAAGTCTGTGCGTGCATGCATGCATGTGGGTGCATGTGTGGGTATGTGCATGCGTGTAACACACTGAACAGTCAGTTTCTATCATGTTGCCATTGACTTGTCTCCTTCTCCCTCCCCTTGCCATTGGTTGAATGCACACAGCCATCTCCCCTCCCAGGTTTGTTCTCCCTGATAAGACAGTCAATGAATCCACAGATGTCACTGTGTTTTGCACGTCATCTGCCCGTCCCACACCTCACGTGTTCCAGTGGACATACGAGGGCCGTGTCCTCAGTAGCAATGCAGTGCTGCAGCTCAACAACATACAGAGGACTCAGACTGGTGTTTACACCTGCACCACCACCAACGTTGTAGGGACCGCCTCTGCAGACATCACCCTCACTGTGCAGTGTGAGTTAGAGGAGAGGGGAGGGGAGGAAAGGGAAGGAGGGAATGGGATAGGAGTGGAAAATAATGATAAGAAGAGCCACATGCATAGGTGTTACTTATGTTATGTAAGTATGTATACATTATCAATTACCCCGACTAGCCATCAAGTGTCATAGCTGGGGAACCAAATTAAAGTCCTAATTGTGGCAACCGGTGGCCGGCACCCGAAAGATGGAAGAGCCACAGACAGCTGTTTCAGTCTTGATGGGCTCATCAATGTGGCGTACTGTGTGGCTGTGTGTGATTGGCTGCTTCTGTATTCCGCCCGGCCAAGTGAAACACTTGCATGTGGAGTCAACAGAATCAATCAACAGTAGTACGTATACCGTATATTTAGCTAGAGACTGCTAGTCAAGGCGTGACTGTGCACTCTGTATATAGGCAGAATGGAATATATAATAATTATATAGTGAATATTGCACACTGTAGCCCAGTGTGAGGTGTGATTTGTAAATGGTACTAATCACTGGAAATCTTTCGCCAAGTAGCGAAGGTCAATAAAAATATTTATTTGTGTGCATGCACCATATGTGCTGTACATTCACTGCTGCAGCACTTCCAGCACTCCCCCTGCCACTCCCCCTGCCACTCCCCCTGTCACTCCCCCTGCCACTCCTCCCTGCATGCAGTCCCTCCAACCAACACGCTGACGAGTGTCCCAGTTGTGGTCCACCAGACCAACCACACCCTCTCCTGCTCCTTTGACGGCCTTCCCCGCCCTAATGTCACCTGGCGTCTCAATGGGACCACCCTTGTCACTGGACGTGACAACATTGTCATTCGCGAAGTTGACAACACGTCACATGTGGACATTGTGGGTACTAAACTGTCCAACACTGGAGACTACGAGTGTGAAGTGAGCAACCTCCTTGGAAGTGACAGCAAGAGCGTCTCTCTGACAGTGCAAGGTGAGGGGAGGGTATCTGGTGTGCACAGGTGTGGTGTGTGTTAACATTACATTGTACATAATAGTGGTATATAGTATGTTATTGAGCAGTACCATGTACAGTGTCATGTATGTTTTAATGGACCTTAGTGTTCTTTGTAATGATTGCAATGGTGTATCAACGCTTCGTATTGCCCTATTACTCTTCTACGCACAGCATGGTCCAAGTGACAGCAGTGAGTGAAACACCCCTCCCCTTTCCCTCTCCTTCCCCCCTCCCTTCCCCTCCCCCTTCACTACCCCTCCCCCTTCTTTCCCCCTTCACTCCCCCTCCCCCTTCCCTCCGCTTCCCTCCCCCTCCCCCTTCTCTCCCCTCCCCCTTCTCTCCCTTCTCTCACCCTTCCCTCCCCCTTCTTTCTCCTTTACTTCCCTTCCTTCAGTTCCTCCCAACGCATCCACTGGCTTGACAGTTACGGGTGTGACCACCACGAGCTTCCAGCTGATGTGGACCAACCCTTTTGACGGCAACTCTGACCTGGAAACCGCTACCATCACCCTCACCTCAGTAAATGGGTCTACCACCCTGCAAGCCGACACCCTCACCTCACACCACTTCGGGGGACTTGTCCCCAATCGGGACTATCAGATTGAGGTTGTCGTTAGCAATACAGTTGGACCCAGCCCACCAGGGAGTACGTCCACCAGGACCCTCCCCCTCGGTAAGACCCCAACCCCTCACAGACACACATATTATACATTGGATTTTAATCAGCCATTTACTTATATATATAAAGCCTGCTTCTACAACACTTTCCAACGCACTTAGTTAGCTAACAGATGTACGAACAATCTTAGCTCCTAATCCAGTAAAATATGTGGTACACAATCAAAGGTGTGAAATAGTATTGCACCTTACCAGTGGCTCTCCGAAGAAGTGTAAACTTACAATGAGTTATGTATAGCACAAGAGCATGGACATTTGCATTCACGAGATGCAGTCCTGCTCCCTATTGGTTGGGTGTTCCACACCAACAGTTGGTGTACTGAGCTCCCTCTCCTCCCTTCTCCTCTCCTTTCCTTTAAGTACTCTTCTCCCCTCTGCCCCTCCCTTTCCCCTCCTTTCCCTTCCCTTCCCTTCTTCTCTATCTCCCTTCCCCCTCCCCTCCTCATGCACCCCTCCCTTCTTCCCCCTTCCAGCTCCAGCCCAACCCATATCCTTTATAGTCACTCCAAGCTCATCCACTCAGCTACTACTTCGCTGGATGGTAGGCAGCTCAAGTGTGCACAATGGGCAGTCCTCCCCTTCTCTCACCATTTCCTCTCTCCGTCTCCCCCTTCCCTCAGCCCCCGGCCAATGACCCCCGTGCGACACCCATCACGTCCTGGGTGGTGCGGTACAGAACAGGGAGCTCCTCAGCTGTCACAGCCACCATCACTGCTCCCTCCACACGTGAGTACCCCTTGTCGAACCTGATGAAGGGGACACTGTACATGGTGAGCCTGGCAGGAGTCAACTCGGCTGGTCTTGGGAGCTTCACTGCGGAGGAGTCTCAGCGGACTATGTTTGACAGTGAGTGGAGTGAATTGTCCTTGCAATGTTGTTTGATAATGTTTGTGCTTGGAATCATGTGACAGTCATGTGACCTCCACAGGCCCCTCGGAGCCACTGAACCTCCAGCAGACCCTACTCAACCCCCGGTCGGCCAACATTCGTTGGGATCCCAGTGCCGACAGCGGTGGCAGTCCCTTACTCAACTACCGGGTGGAGCTGAGAGCAGAGGGAGAGGCTGGCTACAGCATCAACGGCACTGTGCCCCACCCCACAGTGGAGTACCAGTTGACTCTGGAGCCAGAGACAACCTACATGTGAGTGAGTGTGTGTGTGTCTGTGTGTGTGTGTGTGTGTGTGTGTGTGTGTGTGTGTGTGTGTGTGTGTGTGTGTGTGTGTGTGTGTGTGTGTGTGTGTGTGTGTGTGTGTGTGTGTGTGTGTGTGTGTGTGTGTGTGTGTGTGTGTGTGTGTGTGTGTGTGTGTGTGTGTGTGTGTGTGTGTGTGTGTGTGTGTGTGTGTGTGTGTGTGTGTGTGTGTGTGTGTGTGTGTGTGTGTGTGTGTGTGTGTGTGTGTGTGTGTGTGTGTGTGTGTGTGTGTGTGTGTGTGTGTGTGTGTGTGTGTGTGTGTGTGTTTGTGTCAGAGAGAGTGCATGGGTGACCAAAATTTAAGGCTCTGCATTCACTGACAACTTCTCACAGACCCCCTGCCTCCTCTCCTCCTGCAGGGTGCGTGTGTCTGCAAGGAACATGGAACTCACATCCTACGGCCCTCCAAGTGACGCAATCAGCTTCACAACTCCTCAGCTGGGTAACAGGACTGCACTCAGCCCCCACTCCTTCACTGACACCATGCATCTCACCACGTGCGTGCCCTACACTGCCACTCCCCTCCCTCCTCCTCCTCCTCATGACCGTAGTCTTCCCACCTGCCTCGGGAATCCCCCCACTCTTCTCTGAACTCACGGACACTTCAGTTACCATCTCCTTTCAGCCGCTCGTTGGTGTCGTCACTGTGTACGTTGTGGAGTACCACCTGGAGAGACTGACCGGGGGGTCCGCCAGACAAGTGGAAGTCCTACCAACCAACAAGCGTTTAATCTCCACCACCATCAGTGGCCTAGCTCCTGACAGCCCATATCTGTTCCGCTACTTCTCTAGAAATGAGTTGGGGGACAGCGCTCCCAGTCCGTATCTCAGGGTGGCCACAGGTACACAGCTGCAGATTCACATGTGTGACACACGGACACACACACACACAGACACCTGCAGTGCCCACAGGCATGCCCCTGTGTGGTGTCATGGCTGGTGCTGAGGGCGGGGCAGCACTGCAGGACAGTGCCCCTCCCTCAGCAGGCTCTGCTCTTGTGTGCACACAGTCCAGAGGTAGCACTGTCCACGCTCCCTGCTGGCTAAGGTGGTACACCTCCACTGGATGGCATGTGTCCGTTGAGCTACCGTTCACAGTCCACATCTCATGTGACACCTACGACACTTCAGATGCCTTTGCACTGGCTTGTTCAACTTGGACTCTGCCATGCCCCTCCCCCTTTCACTTATCCCTTTTTGCATTAACTATAACCGAACTTCGCAGCAAATAACTGCAGATTTGGACATAAATGATTAATGAATATTGTTTATAGTAAAAGCATGTCTGCTCCTAGCCACAAAGGATTCTTTTCTCCTTCCTCTCTCCTCCCCTTCCCTTCCCTCTCCTCGCCTCTCAAGTTCCTAGTGTCACCATCTTCGAGCCCTCCCCAAGCGAAATGACAGAGGGAAGTGACATTGTCCTAGAGTGTCTGCTCGACGATGGTACTCCAGCCAGCAATGCCACTTGGCTGTTTGAAGACCGGCCTGTGTCTCAACTGGGCAGCAGCAACGTGGAGCAGGTGTGGGGGAGGGGCTAGAGGGTGGGGTTGTATCAGCACGACTGACTGGTCGAGCTGATTGGTGAAAATTCTAAGACTGGCGGGGGGTGCACACGGGGAAGTCCCCACTGCATGGTGGTGCAGGGTGTGCTGCTCTGTATAGGCTCCATGTCTGCATTGAGGATGCTCTCCTCCTATAGTCACTTACCATTTCAAATTCACTCTTTCTGAATTCAATTTCAGAATGGTCACCGTTTGACCATCGACAGTGCCATGGTGGGCAACAGTGGGAATTATTCGTGTCGCTATGTGAGGGGTGATGGTGCGGTGGCAGAGTCAAGGACAGAAGTTACCATCAGGCGTGAGTGTTGGGTGTGTGTGTGTATTGTGTGTAGATGCGTGTGTGTGTACATGTGCATACACACGCATCTACGTATCACACTTCGTTTACGCATCTTGCAAGACGGGCATCCGGCCAGGATATACGTAATCCATATGTCCATGTGTCCAGTGTACACTGTATGTGCACTATACAGAGAGGATCAACTGCTAAAGAGAAAAGATGTCTTTTGCAAAAGCCAGATTGTCTGCTATATGCCTGTAACTCCCCTGTTTTAGCTTGTTTTGATCATTGAATACTGCTTGATTTTACTACAAAATATGCATGCCCATTCACATTTCATGGTAGCATTTCAAATTCTCTTGTTCTTTAGCTGCTGTCTCAGTGTGGAATATTCAACTTCACTTGCGGCCTGTTTCTGAGTGTACTGATTGGGTGGTGAGTGCTGCATGTGAGGCACAGTGTGGGCAGCTAGTCACTGTATGCCAAGAGTCCTACCTGTTGCTGTGACATAATACGTAACTTAACAATAGTGATGCTTCTTTGCCCACAGGAGAGCAGCACTGATAGCAAGTTGATGACCATATCAGCTGCAGTCTCAGTTCGCCTCCAGACGGACTGCAGCTGCTCGGTTGCTGTACGCAATCCTGTCTTCAGCTGTGCAAACACAGCTGACTCTAAAACGGTAGTGTTCTTAGCAGAGCTCCAATACTCTGCACCAGCTGAGGTGGATGTTCCCTCCCTCTTCACCTCCTGGGTCTCCTCTGGCCCTGTCATCACAGTGAACTCCATTCAGCTACAGGTGAACACCACAGGCCCTGTGGTGACTGACTCCATGCAAGGTCAAAGCTACTCTGTAGCCCCGCCCACTGCTGTCATTGCAGTAGCAGTATGTGTTTCTATCCTTGTCGTGGTTATCATCACTATCATGACAGCATGTGCACTGGTAGTGTTGTGCAGGAAGCCATCAAGATGCATGACCAGGTGTGTATATATAATTATTATACCAATACCAGTCCATACCACTGCACACAATTATGTTATACATATGAATGTATGTGCACACATATGTACTGCAGTTCTGACTGCTATAGATATGTGACGGTCAGTACTGCATGTGTTGGTTGCCCAGTGTTATGTAAGTTACCGCTCACTCTGCAGGCGCAAACATCCTCCTCCTAATTCGGTGTGCAATGAGTATAGTACAATGGGTAGTGGATCTGGGGGCGTGACCACGGAGAACATGACTAAGAACCCCTCTTACACCCACCACTTCACCAGAAGCAATTACAAGCTTCACAACTGGCACTCCAAGAGATTGCGACAAGGAGCACACACATGCTGCCTTGCGAAACCAACCAAGAGGTCCAGGAACATACGTAATTGGCTTTTTGTAGCTAATGTTGCAACGTACTGTACTACTAATGTTTTTTACTAATGTATAATTAATTAATCCCCTCCCACAACATGGAGCATCTCGTCCTACGTAAGCTGTATATAGCACTGTAGCGGTATAGTTAGCCTGCAGCGTGCCTTACCGTTAGGTTGAAGTGCTCTCCTCGCCCCACGATCGTCAGTGCTGGCCTGTCTCTGTCCGCTGGCTGCATCTCTGACGATCAGTGTTCCAGACCCCGTCCTAGAGGGGACGAACCTCGTGATCAGCTGTATCACCTCCGGGGGCGGCGCCGCAGCCGTGCTGCTGCTACAGAATGGGCAGGACTCTGGGGTGAGCGGAGTAGTACAGAGCAACATAACCGTGAGTGTGTTTAATCTCGGGGCGGTGGACAGGTCCAACAGCGGTACCAGGTATCGGTGCGTCAGTAATTTTGACGGCTCAATGTCAGCTGAAGTGACTCTGGATGTCCAGTGTGAGTGAACAAAGTGACCGCGGCCACACTACGTACCTTCAGATTGCACAGGATTGCACAGCATGCCTTCCCTCCCTCTCCTCCTTCAGGGCCCCCCTCCTTCAGCCTCAGTGTTCCGTCTGGTTCAGTCCAGCAGTACCTCGAAGGGAGCAGTCAGGTGGTGATGGTGCAGGGACTGGACCTCGGCAAGCCTCCTGCTCCGGGGGTGGAGTGGAGTGTCAACGGAGGTGGGCTGACAAGTGGGGGTGGTGTCACTGTGAGTGACGCCAGCATCTCGTTCAGTGACGTGAGGAGGAGTCACTCTGGGGAGTACAGTGCTGTAGTGAGCAACGTGCATGGGAATGTGACAGCAGACTTCACAGCGGACGTGACCTGTGAGTGCAGTCTGTCTGCTCAAATGACAATTTGGTGCAGAACAAAACTCATGACAATGAATATGAAGAATGAATATATAATACGAGAATATACAAATAAGAATGAAAATGTCATCTAAAGCAATTCAATTCTGTAGCATTGACATGTGTAAAACATCGTCCTTCCGCAGATCCCCCAGAACTTGTCACTCCCCCCAGCACTGTCGCCTTCACCATTGGCTCCATCTTCTCCTTCAACTGCACACCAAGTGCTGCCAACCCTCCTGTTGACACTGTGTCAATAGAAGTTGACGGATCACCTGTCACTAGTGGTGACAATGTCATGGTGACAGGCAACGTCCTCACCATCCCCTCGGTGCAGAGGAGCCAAAGTGGGAACTACTCCTGCACTGCAACCAACACTCTTGGGAGTGCTGTCATCTACCAGCACGTCCTCATCGCTGATGGAGGTGAGAGGGCAGAAGTGAACTTTAACTGTTTTTGAAACCCTGCTGTGTTGTTATGGCTCATGAGGCAAACCCTTAATTCATGCTCTAATGAACTGCAGCGGTGTGTGGCTTCCTCATCTTGCTCTTGTGTGTTGCAGTTCCTCTCATTGCACGAGTTGCTGTTTGGTTTCTAACCAGCTCCTCTTTGGAAGTGGTCACTCGTCTGACAGCCAATGGAGGGAGAGATGTTCTACGCTATTATGTATGTGGGTTGGGTGATGCACCAAAAGACCTGGTGATATGTGTTATTGTATATTATATATAGTATATGTAATCTATAACGTATGGTAAGGAGGTTGATTGCAAAAATATCGACCCGAGGGTCAATATTTTCGCAATTTACCTCCTTACCATACGTTATACGTTATATCGTATGGCGATTCTGAAGCTCAGAAAGTGCATGAAGGTCTAACAACCAATGGAGGGAGAGATGTTCCACGTTATTATGTATGTGGTTGGGTGATGTGATGCACTACAAGGCCTTGCAAAGTGCATATAATTGTATCTCTGTGCATCATGTTTAATGGCATAATGTTATATAATTATGATGTTTGTATGGTGATTGTTGTCTGCAGACTGTGTGTGGTGTGACTAAGAAACATATAATATTGATAATATTATACAATTTAGCTTGGTATCACAAACTTTATCAACTGTAAATAGATTGTCTTGAATGGTGTGGCAAGTGTGTTCAGTGGTGGTGGTAATCAGTCTGTCCTCTCGGCCACTGTGTCAACTGATGACCCCCTCCATAGAGGGGAGGGGGAGGAGGAGTGGTCTGTGTCAGTTGTGGTGGAGAATGAATTTGGAAACAGCAGCGAGGTTGTGGTGGTCCTGCAGGGTGAGGTGGAGTGGTGGGGTGCTCTGCTGTGCAGTGTGTGCATTAGCGGGTCACCACATGTCACAGTCACATGACTACAGTCTCGTCACATGCACCTGCATACACCTCAGGTCAGCCTTCGTTAGTGAGTGACACTGTGACTGTAGCAGACATGTCAAGTGCTGTGATTGGACTATCAGTGACAGTTGCCTTGGTGACTGTCATATCTGTCACAATTGTCATTGTCAGTCTAGTTATCAACATTATCCTCTGCCACCGTCAAGGTACGTATGGTGACAATGATCATGACCCACTGTATGTGTGTCATCTGAGTATGTCATTGTGCCACCTTCCCTTGCATGCAGCTTCCTTTAGAGTGAAGGCCCCTTCCCTCAAGGAGGGTGATTATCAAATGGAGGACACCAAAGAAGTCAAATTGGAATCCAATCCAGCTTACGAGGCTGTTACCACGTCATGATAATTTGAATCTTGACTTTGTACTTGTAGCTACGTGTGTGCACATGTACACATGTACACATGTACACATGTATGACTTTGTATGTACGATTGATGCATGGATTGAGTACATTGATTTACACACATACATATTATGAGGCTATATATACATATGTCAGTGGATACAATGAGTAGCTAAGTATATTGTGTATATTGTGCATAGTTGTGCATCCCATAGCCCCTGTCACTGGTGGTGTACCATATGTAGTGGTATATAAGTACAGACATACATAGACATGTACATACAGATCATACGTACCATACGTAGTTGTTATATGCACACGTATATGTACCTATAGCTATCAGACAGATCTGAACGATTGAGTGATTAGTCTCTGAAGTGCGTACGTGGCTCAGCTTCCAGCCACTTCATATTGTCATAGGCACACAGGATATCAATTATCTTGCGCAAGAAGGCAATAACATTCGGACGCTGAAAGTGGATCTGGCTACACGTATAGCTACTTACGCCAGGTTAGTGTAGTAAAGAGAGGGACACTCGAGGACCGACCGATGCTTTGAGGTGAAGTAGCAATGAAGAGATGCAGCGTCCTTCTACTCCTTTTATACTTCCCGGACACCCAACTCCGCCCAGATTTGCACGCGAGTGTCGACTTGTGCAACCGGGGGGATTCCCTACTTCTAGCTGTCTATAGCCTGTAGTTCGACCCATACCTGCCCAAACGTTCTATGAACATGTTGTAGCGCCTCTATAGGTGGATCGAGAGGCGTACGATGGCACTGACTGTCCTGAGTCTGCTGGCAGTGGCTGTCTGCTACGTTTCAGGTGTGCGTGTGGTGTTGAGGGGTCTTAGCTAGCTACGTAGCTAGCTAGATGGTCTCCTAGTTTGCGCAGATTAATACAAATATGGACGCTTTCTCTGTGTGCAGGTCAGACGTTTGACCAGCTTCCGAGCAGCGCCACAATCACGGAGGGAGGCTCTGCCGAATTCAGCTGCACTGTCCTGTCAACTGACCCCAGCCCTACTCGTTTGGATTCAGTCTGGGCGGTCCTAGTGCCTGGCCCTGGTGAGACGGAACTATTCTTGGGTGCTGGCGCCAGTATACCGTATATGTCCGTATAGAAGCCGGGCTCAAATAGAAGCCGGGGCTCGAATAGAGGCCGGGGGTCAGGAGGACAAGTCTTTAATAGAGGCCGGGTCCCGAATAGAGGCCGGTCCCGAACAGGAGTTCGCCGTGAATCGATCGCGAACCGTGATCGATACGCCTCTCGATCGACAAGTTTGCGCGCTAAGCTGGTTGGTAACTTGTCTTGAGGATGCGCTGTTCAGCTGGATACTGGAACTGCGTAGTCGGAGTATTCGCGTGTCTCGCAAGATGATTCGGCTGCAGGCCAGATCGTTATTTAGCGCAAAGGACTTTCATGCCAGTACAGGTTAGTCTTGTGCTAGCTGTCTCTCCTTTGCGATAGAACTAGCCGCGTGCGAATCTTGACTGGCAGCCATCTGCTCGCGCGCGCGCGTAGACAACGGAACCACTGATTTTGTATTGGAAACAACGCTAGTATCAGACAAAATTACCATGTACTTTAATAGAAGCCGGGCTCGAATAGAAGCCGGGCTCGAATAGAGGCCGGGTCAAAATTAGTCTCGTCCCCAGTCCACTTCCGGCCGCCATTTTTAATGGGGCTCGAAAGGTGGTCTGGCACATTTAGTCGAAAAGCTTGGCACTGCAGAACGATATCGTTCTGCCCAATCAGATTGCCAGAAAATGACGCGTCACTCCGCGTAATAACGAGCGGCGTCTACGAGCATCAATCATGGATATACCGAGGCTTGACGTTAAGGGAGTCGCAGTAGAGCTTTGAACGATGCCATCAAGCATGCTTTCCTTACTCTTGGATACGCTGCAGCAACGCCCGACCAAGATAAAGCGGTTCGGGAGTTCCTACAGGGCAAGGATGTTTTCGTTTCCTTACCAACAGGCGAAGGCAAATCCCTGTGCTTCGCCAGCTTACTAGCTGTGTTTGACTTCCTTAAACAGCATATAGCAGTCTGTACTGGCAACCGGACGGGACGGTACCGGGTTCATAGTGCGCCACGTCACTAGTCGTCTAGTCACGTGATGTCTCTGACGTACCTTGCGAATGCCAAGCTTTTCGACTAAATGTGCCAGGCCACCTTTCGAGCCCCATTAAAAATGGCGGCCGGAAGTGGACTGGGGACGAGACTAGGTCAAAATTGCCTGGAAAGAAATAGAGGCCCGGGCCTCTATTCGGACATATACGGTAGTCAGCTTCATGGATGGCTCTACTGCATTTATTGGAGCGCCCTTCAACTCCCCTCTTACCATCGCCAACGTAACCCGAAGTCTTGACGGGACTCGAGTGAGGTGCTTGTTCCTTGTGGGAGTTGACCCAACTTTGCAACCCGAGCCATACGCTTTTCTGACTGTGCTGGGTAAGCTGCACACATCTCGATCACATGTTGTCACATGCACACATCTCGATCACATGTTGTCACATGCACACATCTCGATCACATGTTGTCACATGCACACATCTCGATCTCATGGTCCGAGTGCTGTGACTTTTACACCCTGTAAATTCGATCTGGTGTCCAACAGATATGGCTGAATCCATTGCAAAGTTCATTTTCACTGGTACATTCATTTTCCACACAGCTCCCCCTGTGTACAGCCTCCTCCCAAGCCAACCCGTCACTGTGTTGGAAGGAGAAGACTTCACTTACTCCTTTGGAATTAATTCCAATCCAGCTCCCACCAACTTCACCTGGTCCAGAGATGGCCAGGTCATCTCCAGTGGTGGTCGGATAGCCACGTCTGTCAGCACCATCACCATCACCAGCACCACGAGGAGTGACAGTGGAGTGTACGAGGTGGTGAGCTACAATGAGGCAGGGAGGGGAGCAGGCAACTTCACTCTGGATGTGCAGTGTGAGCTATTGTACTAAACATGTCACAGACTTTGTGAACATGCATGCATCCTTTTTGCCCTACGCATTCTGTGCTGCTGTGTCCCTTCTGCAGTCCCTCCAGAGCTCACCACTCCCCTCAGCCACGCCCTCCTGATCACTGGTACCTCGTTCTCCTTCAACTGCACACTGAGTGCTGCCAACCCTCCTGTTGACACTGTGTCAATAGAAGTTGACGGATCACCTGTCACTAGTAGTGACACTGTCACAGTGACAGATAACGTCCTCACCATCCCCTCGGTGCAGAGGAGCCACAGTGGGAACTACTCCTGCACTGCAACCAACACTCGTGGGAGTGCTGTCATCTACCAGCACCTCCTCGTCACTGATGGAGGTGAGAGGGCAGAAGTGAACTTTTCCTGTTTTTTAAATTCCTGTTGTGTTGTTATGGCTCATGAGGCAAACCCTTAATTCATGCTCAAATGAACTGCAGAGATGCATGGCTTCCCCATCTTGTTCTTGTGTGTTGCAGTTCCTCTCATTGCAAGAGTTGCTGTTCAGTTTGTGACCAGCTCCTCTTTGGAAGTGGTCACTCATCTGACAACCAACGGAGGGAGAGATGTCCTGCGCTACTACGTATGTGGGTTTGGATGATACTCCGTAAGACCTAGTTATATGCGCATATTGTATATTATTTATAGTATATAGTTTATATTATATATTATGTCGGTTTGGGAGCTGGTGGCACTCCTCCATATATTGTAATGTATGTATGATTGTATCCATCTGTGTACTGTTTTTGCAAGGTGTAGTGTTTTGTTATTTGCAGACTGTGCGTCACAGTGAAACACGACTACAGTTTACAGTCGCTGCATAGCATGAACCCCTTTTTGTCAACTGCACATTACCCTGAACGGTGTCTTTTATTACACCTGTGTACAGATTGTCTTGAACGGAGTGGCAAGTGTGTTCAGTGGTGGTGGTAATCAGTCTATCCTATCGGCCACTGTGTCAACTGGTGGCCCCCAACACAGAGGGGAGGAGGGGGAGGAGTGGTCTGTGTCAGTTGTGGTGGAGAATGAACTTGGAAACAGCAGCGAGGTTGTGCTGTTCCTGCAGGGTGAGGTGGAGTGGGTGGGGCTGCTCTGCTGTGGAGTGTGTGCATTAGCAGGTCACCACATGTCACAGTCACATGACTACAGTCTCGTCACACCTGCATACACCTCAGGTCAGCCTTCGTCAGTGAGTGACGCTGTTACTGTAGCAGACATGTCCAGTGCTGTGATTGGACTATCAGTGACAGTTGCCTTGGTGATTGTCATATCTGTCACAATTGTCATTGTCAGTCTAGTTATCAACATTATCCTCTGCCACCGTCAAGGTACGTATGGTGACAATGATCATGACCCACTGTATATGTGTCATCTGAGTGTGTCATTGTGTCATGTTTTCCTTACATGCAGCTTCATATAAAGTGAAGGCCCCTTCCCCCAAGACAGACAATTATCAAATGGAGGACATCAAAGAGGTCAAATTGGAATCAAATCCAGCTTACGAGGCTGTTACCACGACATGATTAGTGACAGATAATCAAACTGACTACTTTTGTGTACAAGCATACTTGAGTGCTTTAAAGTTAGCTAGTTTTCCCGTTTTCTTGTGTTATCCTGTGTTTTCCTGTGTTTTCCTGTGTTTTCCTGTGTTTGACTTGACTCCGATCTGTTTGTATGCTATTTGTGATAGAGTGCTGACATGCACTTGTAAACCATTAGTCTTTCACTGACTGTTTGGAGCAACACCAAGAGTGAAACTTATAGCTACACAGCAGCTAGCTACATGTAACTAGCTATAGCTATCAATTAATGTGTTTAGCTACTGTATTGAAGGCTACAACTGAAGACTGCAAATTTAACAACATTCACGAGCTTTCAGGACTGCGAGTTCATGGGTGGTGCGGTGTGGTTGGATTGCTGTCATCTACCAGCACCTCCTGGCAGTAGGTGTGTGTGTGTGTGTATGTGTTTGTGTGTCTGTGTGTGTGCTTGTGTGTGTGTTCGTGTGCTCACTCAACTTACTCAATTCAAACTCAGCCATGGCCACTTGCTGGTGCATTGTATAGTAAACCACCCATTTCATCCTATAATTATGTGTATATGTGTGTATACTATATATATTATGGCATGCTAAAATACACGCCAATTCATTCATCCCCTCCCCCCGCAGTCCCTCCATTGGACCATACAGTGTCACTGTCACCTGGGATCCACCCACTGATGACGGGGGGACTCCAACAGCTCGCCAGTTCTACAGAGGTAAGTACCCCCTTTTTACAATATATTCAATTCCTGCTATATAGACGGAATTTTCTTTACTTTGCCTTCTGTTGTGAGCCCTTCATGGGACCAGTTGGCACCGCTCTCTGTTGCACCCTTCGTGGGCCCAGATGACGCTCTCTCGCCACTACGGAGGATGTCCACGCACTTACATCGCTGCAGGACAACGCAGGGTAGTCTAGCAGATAGTTTTCTACTTTTGTCTCAGTGTTCTCAACCCTGCACGAACCGTCTTCCCTCTGTTTACGAATGAAACGTCCATTTAACACCATTAGCAATTTGGAAGCTACCGACCAATCACCATTGAGGGTTTCTTAGTTGCTTCTGCACGCTAACTGCCCAGTGCTGCTGACGAGGGGTGGCATTCCCTGAAAAGGCCTTACAGTACAGTGGCTCCAGCAGTTCACCAGTTCTACAGAGGTAAGTACCCCCTTTTTGCAATATAACAAGCAATCTTCTACACATGTCTCAGGGGTGGATGTAGGAATTTGAAAGGGAAGGGGGGGGGGGGGGTCTTTAATGGGTATACTAACCTAACTATCTAGGGGGTCTGGGGGCATGCGCCCCATGGAAATGTTTGCATTTTATTGCCTGTAAGATTGATTCTGGTGCAACCTGTCAGGTGAAAATGGCTTCAATTGAAGCATGCTCATACAGACACTATAATTATGGCATTCATCATTCTCAATACACATGTAAATCTGCAATTGTGTACGTACATGCATGTTACTCAGACATGGAAGAATCCTGCGAGGATGCTTGTTGGCAAAAGTGGTGACTAGTGTGTCTAAACCAAGTTCTTCAATCTTTTTACGGTGAATCTGCATTATAGCTAGCCCTGACAATCGCTGTTCTGTCATCGTTGATCGAAGGTAGCTTTAGTTGGCTGTTAGCTAGCTGTTTGTGTGCTATTACACGTGCTTCATCGTTACCTTAGTGAGGAAAGTAGATTAAGGCTTGTCCCACTGGTAGCGTTCAGCGCTGACTGTAGTACAAGCTTTAATCTACTCTGCGTACGACAGTACGCGACGCCTTCGCCATTTTATTAACAATATGACGTCATAGAAAATGGCGGATAAGCGAGTAGGTGAGCAATTTGGGTGCAATCTCATTTCTTTCAGCACTGTTACCATAAGGCAGTGTTTTCCTATTACAACAGGGTGGAGATTAACTGCATGTGAGAGTGTGAGTGTGTGGTAGTTCACAGTTCTTAGCCTTAAATTTGCATGCTGTAGTTCTTTATCCAGTTAGACTGAAGGGGGCTTCGTCCGCACCCAACGAACTACCCCTGAATCCGCCACTGTCTCTCTTCCAACCCTACAGAAGACTACACTACCCCACCTACAGCAACCTCAATCCGCCACTGCAGCATCCGCCACTGTAGACTATGGTTCACCTCACTTGCAGCAAAAAGATTCGGCGGACTCCACCTCATACCGGAAGTAGTGAGGTGTGGACCGGACACTTATTAATAGAGGATATGCGTCGCCCCGCCCACTTGAGGTCATAGGGTTCGACGGTGAACGAGGTGTGAACCGTGACGAGCAATTGTACGCAAATGGCGTGTTCGACTGACTGCAAGGGCTCGTCGCGCATCCCCCATTCTTCGTGGACGGTGGACAAGCTAAAGGAATTCCTCAAAGAGAAGGGGCTTTCAACTACTGGCAAGAAAAGTGAGCTGGTTCGCAGAGTGAGCGACTTTATCGAGACCGAAGAGTTGGAGTCGGAACTCGGCGCGGTAGCGTTCAGCGATCTACTGGTGGAGAAGCCTATCGCTTTTGAGGAGCTTCCGTCTTCGAACTGGAGCAAGACTGGATTACCTGAAGTCAGCGAGGAGCGAGTATGCACGTATTTAAAACGTATGGGGGCCTACACAAAGAACTACCGTACGGGAGTTCGCCTCTGTCAATGCGGACACGTATACAACGTAGAGTCAACTTGTCTTGGGCGTGTCATCTTTGTGAGAGCTAAGTGCAGGCCGACAATGCGTACGAACCCCCCCTTCTACAAGTGCTTTGTGAGAATAAGCAATCCGTTACAGAATGGAGGGTCTGCGGTTCTTCCTGGCTGCAGAATTGATGGAGGAAATTGTTGTTGCCCAGCAGGGGGAACACAAAGCTGTGTTCACATTTCAGCTTTGCTGTTTACTCTTGCTGAGGTGACTCCAATAGCATGTACCAGTCTTCCTTGTGCCTGGTCAAGGCCATCAAGGGGAGGTATGGCTATGACTGCAGTGGAGCTGGATTTTGGGAAGGCATCAACAGAAGGCTACACGACTGCAGTCGGACCTCCTTTGGATCCAAGCAAACTGCTCAACGAGTGCAACAAAACAGGCATCCTTACTGGAGCAGGGATTTACTTTGATCAAGAAGAAGAGAGACACAGGATTGCTTCATCAAGTGTGAAAAATGATATACTTGCTCCACTTCTAGTTGATCCGCTGGACAAACTTTCCCAGAAGGATTTGCAGCATCTCACCGTGACTGACTTAGTTGAGGCCCTTGCAGTAACAACAAATGAGGTTGCATTGATACAGTCAATTACAGTAGGCCAGAGGGATAATCCCTTATGGATGGATGCTAGGCAGTGGCGAATCACAGCAAGCAATTTTGGGAGGGTGTGCAATCGACAGAGAGAACCTGGCTACTACCCACCTTCTTTACTGAAGCTCATCATAGGTGACTATGGGCAACCTGTGTCAGCAGCTTTGGAGTGGGGTTCCAGTCATGAAGACATTGCCATCCAGACATACGAGCAGAAGACTGGACAAACAGTGTATCCGTGTGGTTTCTTCATCAGTGACAGCCATCCATTTCTTGGTGCATCACCAGATGGAATTGTATTTGGTGATGATGATGAGATGGGACTCATTGAGATCAAGTGTCCCTTCAAGTACCGCGATTCCATGATTTGCAAAGCATGTGATAATAAACACTTTCATTTGGAGAAGTATGGTAACGACACTAAACTGCGCAGGACCCACGACTACTTTTACCAAGTTACAGGACAGCTAGCCATCACAGATGCAGTTTTCTGTGACTTTGTAACATGGACATGCAGCGATATTCACATAGAAAGAATCTACCTTGATATTACATTGTGGAGTAGTATGTTACAAGAGCTGACAGCATTTTATTTCAATTCACTAGGTCCTGAAATTATTGATAGACTTCATTCCATGTAATTACATCATTAATTACATCACATATACACTGTGTCCACTTAGGCTGAAATCATCCATCAGTTGCAACATTTCAATTTTACTGGAACTGCATGACTTCACTTAATAAGTGGAGGCATTAAGTTACATAGTGCACAGGCTACAATCACCATGTCATCAAGAATCTTTTTGTTCATACGATTAGGGGAAGTGCCTGAGACAGCATGAAAATCTTTAAGTCTCTTTATGGCATTCTCTACCCGTATTCGTACTCCAGCAATTGTACGTGTCTCCATCGCCTGTTGTCCAGTAAGCTTTGCTGCCCCACGTAAGAATGATGGAATTGTCAAAAAAGCTCTCTTACTAGCTATTAGATCTCTTGCTGTAAATCCACGATCAGCAAGAATACGCTGGCCTGGCTTCAGGAGAGATAGAAAGTCACTGTTCTCCACAACAAACCGATCACTAGAGTTCCCAGAGAACCCTTGGGAAACAAAGTTGAATACTCCAGTAAATGGATCAATGGAAACAAGATACTTGATGGTTGTGTGGCTTTTGTATTCACTGTAGGAAGACTTCTGCGTGCTCAAGTTACTTGGGCGTTGAATAAATATTTCTGTTCCATCAATAATGGCAACAGTGTTTGGCATATGATTATATGGTGGCTCAGTTGGTCCAATGGTTGTAGCAGGCCATTTAATAAGGCCTTTCAAGTGATGTGCAAGGAGGGGTATCCACTGATTGATTACTCATGATACAGAGCTTTGCTCAACATCAAATCGGAAAGCCAAATCTTCCTGTGTTAGATTCTGGCGTATGCGCATTAGCACCAGCAGCAGTTTTTGTGACTCATTACGGTAGCGAGTACGAGTAGATGACGTAGCAGGTAGATTGCATGGGAGGATTGGACGCAACCAATCTTGGAGGAGGCTGAATAGGTTCCTGCTCACTCCAGTGAAAGTTGTTAGTTGTTCACTTGTCAACAGAGTAATGTCTAATCGCTGGGGTTGTGTCTTCAATAGCTGAACTTCTGTCTTCAATATCTCCACTTCTTTCATTAAGCTATCCACCAATTGCACTTTCCTTATTGCAACAAATGCAGCCTGATACGATAATGCTACCAAGGACTGCGGATTTGCCGTTAGCTCTTCTTCTTCATGCTGTACAGGTGAAGGAGAGCGCTGCAGTAGTCGTCGCTCCCGTTTAGCCGGTGGGGTGTACAAGTCGCTGCATCGCCTGAATAGCGTTGGTATCACGTTTAAGCGACCTTTACTAGGACCCTGAAATCCTACGTAGTGAGAGTTGCACACGTACGCTTCAGGTCCAGGCTTCCACAGCTTCCCTCCCGGGCCTTTTCTAGTTTTGTTCAGCTGAGCGACGACTATCCTGTGGATTTCTGGTGGCATTTTCCCGATGTTATGTATGGGGCGCCATCAGTAACTAAATTAGTAACAAAGTGTGTAGCATGATTGTGATTTAGATATCCCTGGCATTTAGCTTATATCCCTGGTATATAGCTTATATGCCTGGTATTTAGCGTATATCCCTGGCATTTAGATTATATCCCTGGCATTTAGATTATATCCCTGGCATTTAGATTATATCCCTGGTATATAGCTTATATGCCTGGTATTTAGCGTATATCCCTGGTATTTAGCTTATATCCCTGGCATTTAGATTATATCCCTGGCATTTAACTTATATCCCTGGTATTTAGATTATATCCCTGGCATTTAGATTATATCCCTGGTATATAGCTTATATGCCTGGTATTTAGCGTATATCCCTGGTATTTAGCTTATATCCCTGGCATTTAGCTTATATCCCTGGTATTTAGATTATATCCCTGGCATTTAGATTATATCCCTGGTATATAGCTTATATGCCTGGTATTTAGCGTATATCCCTGGTATTTAGCTTATATCCCTGGCATTTAGCTTATATCCCTGGCATTTAGATTATATCCCTGGCATTTAACTTATATCCCTGGTATTTAGATTATATCCCTGGCATTTAGATTATATCCCTGGTATATAGCTTATATGCCTGGTATTTAGCGTATATCCCTGGTATTTAGCTTATATCCCTGGCATTTAGCTTATATCCCTGGCATTTAGATTATATCCCTGGCATTTAGCTTATATCCCTGGCATTTAGATTACGTATATCCCTGGCATTTAACTTATATCCCTGGTATTTAGCTTATATCCCTGGCATTTAGATTATATCCCTGGCATTTAGATTATATCCCTGGCATTTAGATTATATCCCTGGCATTTAGCATATATCCTTGGCATTTAGATTATATCCCTGGTATTTAGCTTATATCCCTGGCATTTAGATTATATCCCTGGTATATAGCTTATATGCCTGGTATTTAGCGTATATCCCTGGTATTTAGCTTATATCCCTGGTATTTAGCTTATATCCCTGGCATTTAGATTATATCCCTGGCATTTAAATGCCAGGGATATAAGCTAAATACCAGGGATATACGCTAAATACCAGGCATATAAGCTATATACCAGGGATATAATCTAAATGCCAGGGATATAATCTAAATGCCAGGGATATAAGCTAAATACCAGGGATATATGCTAAATGCCAGGGATATATGCTAAATGCCAGGGATATAATCTAAATGCCAGGGATATAAGCTAAATACCAGGGATATAAGCTAAATACCAGGGATATATGCTAAATGCCAGGGATATAAGCTAAATGTCAGGGATATAAGCTAAATGCCAGGGATATAATCTAAATGCCAGGGATATATGCTAAATGCCAGGGATATATGCTAAATGCCAGGGATATAATCTAAATGCCAGGGATATAAGCTAAATGCCAGGGATATAAGCTAAATGCCAGGGATATACGCTAAATACCAGGCATATAAGCTATATACCAGGGATGTCTAAATCACAATCATGCTACACACTTTGTTTCTAATTTAGTTACTGATGGCGCCCCATAGTTATGCAGCGTAAGCAGCGCCTTTGATTCAGGGCAGCCTGTTACGCGTAGTTCTCTGCAATTGCACCGCCTGTTACCTTCAACATCTTCAGGACACCTCCCTTTCCTGTTTGAGCACCCCCAAACGCTACACTGACGTCGAGACATCGATAGAACGGCGATACGTCCTATTATTTGCGTATTTAACATCACCGTCGTTCACCGTCGACCTTTTGAACTTCCGATATTGCGCAATTGTTGCATATCGTCTATTACCTTACCGTGGAACGGTCTGACTATATATATAGTATGTAAGCGGACTAGACCCAGCCAACCCAGCTAACGATGAAGTCGTTAGTCTTTCTGTTCTGTAAGTTCTATCTACTCTGTACAGCTAGCTAGCTAACTATGGAGTGAACTTGTGTTTTGGTCCTGTATGGTCAATTTGCACTTAGGTGTGTTGGGCATTTCACTGGCCCAAACGATCACCATCAACCCTGTTGGAGCTGTCACTGTTGTTGAAGGAAACAACCTCACCATCACCTGCAACGATGGAGTGAATGCGGGGAATGATTTCTTTCTCCTTGAAAACGGTGTCCAATTGTCTGGAAATAGCCAGCCTCCTACTCAAAAGAATGGGATGGCGCGCATCTTCCATCTCCCTGCGGATCGAACAAAGAACGGCAACACGTACAGATGTAGAGATGTGATAGCAGGCATGATGTCTGCAGTGATGACTTTGACTGTTACCTGTGAGTAGAGAGTGGGCAGTGGTTACGTAAATAGTTACTACAGTTTGGCTTGAAGTTAGATCACGGGTAGCTAAAGTAGGTGACAAAATTACTAGGAATGTAACTGAGTTGCGGTTCCCTGGAACTGAAGGGTGCTGAACGTCCTTGTCATTAGTCTAACACACTGGACTATTGGCACCCCTGCACAGGTGATAGATTCTGGGCTGTTGGTCCATTTGCCACTTCCGCGTTCGAACTCACTAATTAAGCCCAAGTTATAGTATTCTTAATTTCTGACAGTACCCATTATTCACTCTAGTTACGTAGCTATCATTATAGATTTTCCATGATGATGGTTCTTCTTGTGTTTACTACACATGTATGTATTCCACTCATGTTTTTCTGTTACTTATGTATATCGCTACTGCATTGTCCAAATGTTGAGCTACGTATGTCTTATGGCAATATTGGACTACGTGTGTCATGTGGTTAATTATGTTTGTTGGCATCTTTGGCACTTTGGCTGGAAAAGAACCCCCCATTTGCTGATCAGCCTACAGGCCTGTAGTGGGGTATTACTTGATTCAATTAGGATGTATACTGTCATGCTGTAAAAGTTCCCCCAGGCCTAAAACAGCAATGAGGGACTTGCTGAATCAGTTTCACTATACCACCATTAAGCATGGTGGGAACTGTAGACAGTGCACCAATTATATGCGTATAAGCTGTAATCATTGTTTCTTTGGACAAAAGCAATTACAAAGATGTGATGAAAGAGAAAGAGCTGTTTGTCTTGCACTTCTAATTGGATCTCTCCTCTAGTGAGCTTCTCACTATATACTCTTTACCCTATGCATGCATATACATACTGTACATAAAAGTATGTACTACAGTGTCAAAACTGTGGAATTTTAAAATGTTCAATGCAAGAAGTAAGAATGCAGTAGATGATGGCACATTCACAGCATGTGTCACACGTTGATCTTCCTATATTACTGCTGTATTGCTACAATTTACTGCAATTTGAAAGGGGAAATCAAAATAGTCAAGGGGGGGGGGGGGGGGGGGCAATTTTAGCCACCAAACTGATTCCTGTGGGATCAACTTCGGTTGCTGTTTTGGTTCCTGGGGGGCCTAATTTGGGGAGGGGTGTACACATTTGGTGTGCCATGCCAAATTGGAAGGTGAGGCAAGTAATGTTTTGTACACAGTTGACAAAGGTCGACGACAAAACTGTCCTGCAATCAGTTCTTATTGATTATTCTGCTACGTATATGCTCTTCAAGATCAATTCTCTAGCACTTGTTTGTCTGTTCTTACACTCAAGACTGCACACATTGTGAATGGTAGCATGCACAGGAAGGTACTCCTTTGTACTCTGTTACTACATGCTGTCATAATTCAAACTTACTCTCTGTTCTACAATGCCTGAGGTACCTGTCCCTTTGCTCTGCAGATCCTCCTGAGTTCTCTCCCTCAACTGCCACTGCAACACCAACAGAAGGAGAACAGCTCACACTCTCCTTTTCTCTTGATGCCAACCCACCTCCCTCCAGTGACAACATTACACTGACCAGGAGTGGTTCACCCGTCACTGACGCAAGGGTGACTGTCACCACCACAAGTTTGACTATTGCTGACGTCACTCGTAGTGACAGTGGGGAGTACCAGATTACAGCAAGCAATGTTGCAGGGTCTGCCACCTTCACTCTGACTGTGGACGTGTACTGTGAGTGCACAGACATTGCCTCCATGTATGCCTCTCCAGTGTACCACACACATAAGACTCAATACTCCCCCCTCCAGTCCCCATCATTGACAGTGTGGAGGTGGCAGTGCTCAGTCTGTTTGAGGTAGAGGTGAACATCTCTCTGTTCACCAACGGAGGACAGAGTGTGACACAATACATAGTGAGTGGGTGACTGTGTGCAAGTGTATGTGCAGCAGCAACTATAGTTATAGAGGCCTGGGTGGCAGTAGAGTCATGACAATTGCTGAAAGCGCTATCCAGGTATGTAGATGAATGACTATATAATCAAACGTTTTGGCAACACTACAGCTGCCTGCCTTACATACAAGCACAGGGTGTATTAATAGGGGTATTCACGTGTGGCAAAAATGAATACAGGAAATAAACAAGTGGAAATGGGTTAAATGACAGGGGGTGGGGTGAAAAATCAATATATATTTAAAGAGGAGTTCGAATAGTTGTTCCCAATCTCCTCACGTGTTCGTTGCTGAATCACCACAAAACTTCCCAGGGACCTGGAATGTCTACCGTAGAGTGACCTAGGGAGATCAATGCGCACAAATAAGCTACAGGAGGAGCGAGCGGCAAAAATCCACAATGGTTTGGTTTTACAGAGAAAGTATACAGATCTGTGATGGAGAGCGTACGTAGACAATGGCCATTTGCACCTGTGAAGGAGAGAACAAAGACATTTGTACCTCAGTCCAGGGTGGATACCTCACTTCATACATTGTCACACAAACAGCACACACAAGTTAACTGTACAGCTAAATTGCACAGAATGCACACATCCATCCTAAGGTGCATTGGTAGCTTGCTAGACTCCCTAAGTCTGGCAGTGTGTACACACTGACGAGCTTTAGAGAGCTTCTGGAAAATTGTGCAGTGGTTTGCCCAAGCCAAACTGCCAGTCAGCTTACTATAGTGCTACATATCTGATGGTCTCATAGATGGTCTGTATATGGCTATGTGGCCGATAGCTAGCCACCAAGAACAACTGAGAATCTAGCAAGAGCAGCAACAGTGGTTTCATCAAAGCTTTGCCGTTGAAGTGCAGTCGTTAGAGCGCTGTAGCAGAGAAGCCCGCTTCGGCAGGTGTCTCTGCTAGTAATAAGAATAAGTAAGTCAAGCATAGGGTGCGTAGAGTCCTGGCATAGGACCTCACTCTCTGTTGTTCATGTTTGTCAGCAAGAGGTGTATAAATGTATAGTAATAAACTTAGTGAGAGCTGTGAAGAAGGGCAGCTGATATCTACTGATGTGACTTCGTTTGCTGCAGGTTGAGCTGAAAGGAACAAACCATACATTTCCCAGTTCTGAGGAGTTGCAGGTCTCGTTACTTGTCAACCAACTGAGAGTGAACTTCACCAAGGGAGAGAGGGTCACTCTGAGGGCATTTGCAGTGAACTCAGTGGGGACAAGTGACCCAGTGTCTGCTAACGTGATTGTTCCCTGTGAGCTGTGACATGCAAATGGAAACTCTCTATTCCAATAGGTAGTTTCTTATTCTATTTACCACCTCACCTTCCCTGTGCAGTCCCTCCTAACATTGCTGCTTCCCCCGCTGAATTGAGCACCACTAACATCCCAGTGTGCTGTGCAGGAGTGCAGCTCAACTTGGCCAACCCAGATAACACCATAGATGTCAGAGTCCTTGTTAATGGCACCCCCCACCCTCCCAGTCAGACTGGCAGAGAGGGCAGTTTTCTGTACATCATGGGACTGCAGGCTGGCACAGAGTACTCCCTCAGAATTGCACTAACCAACATATTTGGAACAGCGTGGGTCAACACTACAGTCAGCCCTCTCTTTGGTGAGTAGTGCAATTTGTTTCTGCATGTGCAATTTTACTTTCCCTCCCCTCCCCCTCAGGTCGTCCCTCCACCCCACAAGTGGCCCTCACCCCCACTGCTGGTGGGCTGACTGTCCAACTGACTGTCATGTACCCCGGTACCAGGGAGGACACCCTCCAGTACTCCATCTCAACGTCACCATCACCTCTCAGCAGACGTCAGACAGGACAGCAGCCCCTCCCTGTTACCGACCTGACCACTCCCACCAGTGGTAGTGCGGAGGTAGCCCTTGGTCCAGGGACCTACTCTGTCACTGTCACTGTCACTAACCAACACGGCTCCACCATGTCTGTACCTCAGCAGGTCACCATACCAGGTTGGTGTTACAATCCACAAGACCACACACTTGTGGTATTGACCATTTGTACATTTGTGCATTGCTATGTTGCAGTACATGCACACTTTGCGTGCAATGCCTTCTTCAGCTCCACTGTTCCTCTTGCATAGTCTGACCTGCTAGAATGTCCTGCTGAACAAAGATTACCCTTTGCATGCATTGCCTTCTTCAGCTCCACTGCTTCTCATGCATAGTCGGACTTGCTAGAACGTCCCTTCTAAGATTAACGATGATGGGATGGTCTAGCAGGACAGACTACCCCATCCATGGTCCTTCTCCTCCTCCTCCTATAATCCTGTTATCAATTTCTCCAACTCCACCATCTTCTCCTTCTCCAGGTTCTGGTGGGGTGGAGACTGCTGTCATTATTGGGGTGGTAGTGACTGTTGCCATGGTGATCCTCCTCATCATCATAACAGTTGTCACTGTGCTGGTCTGCGTGAAGCACAAGACCACAAGTGAGTGAGGGAGGAAAGGTGGCGAGTGGAGAGTGTGTGTACCAACTCACTCACACAGTGTGTGTGTGTGTGTGTGTGTGTGTGTGTGTGTGTGTGTGTGGTGGTGTGTGTGTGTGTGTGTGTGTGTGTGTGTGTGTGTGTGTGTGGTGTGTGTGTGTGTGTGTGTGTGTGTGTGTGTGTGTGTGTGTGTGTGTGTGTGTGTGTGTGTGTGTGTGTGTGTAGAATATTGTCCTACATACGTAAACCTATTTATCACCATGGGCTGGTCAAGGGCTGATATGGTCACATCTGCCACTTGTTGACACACTTGCAATCATGTGATGGTCCAACACAATACATGGCCATTATGGCCAGCCTATTTATTGCCCCACCTTATCGTGCAAGGAGCTAGGTCATGGGCTCATGTTGTCACATCTGCCACTTGTTTGGGCAAGCCATGTGAAGTTGCTGTAATTCCTGCCACTTTCCAGGACCAAGAACTGCCTTAATCTAATATTTAGGTAGAAAGACAAGACAAGTAGTTGTACATGAGAAAGGGTAGTTCTCGAATACCAGCTTCAAAACAGGGTTGAAAACCTTGCCGACGTTTCGGCCAGATGCTCTGGCCTTCT
>OX465034.1:634189-687286 GCA_949841015.1 Aplysina aerophoba | reverse complement strand
AACCCTGCTTATCAGGTGTATACACGTGAATACTCTGTTGTGTGTGTATAATTCTCTTTGTCTGAGAAAATCACAAATAAGCCATACATTCATAAGTGATTATACGGCCTTTCTTGGTGATGGTATATAAGTTAACTTCTAGTATACATTACATCAAATGCATGTACACCATGTGTGCCATGGGTCCCTACTGCCTGGAGGAGTGTTTGCAGACTTTGGAGTCACTCAGTCCGGTCCCAGTAAAGTAGTACCAATGGATGCGTACGCCAGCTTTTGAGCATGGTAACGTAGGAACTGTAGTTTTTGTTCAGAACGTTTCGGCCATGAAGGCCTTCGTCAGCTGAATAACATAAACTACAGTTGTTACGTTACCACGCTCAAAAGCTGGTGCAGGCGCCCACTGGTACTACTGCACGTAGCCATGAGTCTCTATGGTATCCGAGTAAATTAGCTGTACGTATATAGCAAGTTATGAGTACATAAGAGTAGCATGTGTCCATGTATTTGTATGACTGCTGTTGTGATTACAGCCTAAGCAAATAAAAGTAAACCACTTAATGAGCTCACCTGCACATTGTTCTTGTTTCGTTAACAGAACATTGTATTATGAACACATGCATCACATGCTCCATAGCCAGGTGCTCAGTAGTTATTTAGTTATATAGTTATGAAGAGGTCACCTGCACATTCTTCATGTGTCGTTAACATTATTGCACGTTATAATTATTATGACGACATGCATCACATGCTCCATAGTCCCAAACTCTCAGCATAACATACAGCAGCTGATCAGTAGTTAATACACAGGTATACATACAGGGCTTCATATGCAACAGTAGCTAGATGAAGTAACAGACTTTCTGAATATACATCACGACACACACACACAGTGAAGCATGTCAATCTGTGATTGTCCAGGGATTATTGCTGTGGACTCCCACAGCAATCAAAACGTGAAGCCGACCGAAGACCAAAATGGTGGTTTGGTTGCACGAGCTCGAGACAAGACATTTTTGGTACATGTTGTGGTCTTCCTTTCAGTGGGGAGTGTCTGTGAGTTGTACTGTTGTCCATGGGACATGGTTACATGTGCATGTCATGAGGGGACAGGGTTACATGTCCATGTCATGAAGGGACAGGGGTACATGTGCATGTCATGAGGGGACAGGGGTACATGTGCATGTCATGAAGGGACAGGGTGGGCTGTCATACATCGCGCATAATATTATATATAATATACGGGCAAACGGGAGGGGGAATCCCCTGATAACCAATCGGATCGGGGTGAGGGTACAGTGAGGGTGAGGCTGGCTGCAGGTGGTCGCATTCAACCGGATCGCCACGCTGACGGTGCTTTTTATCCCATGAGTCCGTGGAGGTGTGTGCTGTACACTTGAAGTGCTGCAATTTATATATAAAATGGAGCGGAGGAAACGCTACGCGACACTACGGCGACGTAGTCTCGCGTAGCCAGACCGCTTCCTCCCCTCCATTTTTATATACTGACGTCATCGACCGATGACGTCAGTATATAAAAATGGAGGGGAGGAAGCGGTCTGGCTACGCGAGACCATAGATAGTAGAGAACTATGGCGTAACAATGCTTGCCAAAAGTAGTGCTTTGCTTCTGTTCCTCCTTTCAACGCACGGTAAGCCATCACAGATGTATAGGTGCGTCATCTTCTTGCTTGTACGAGCCACTTTGGTGCTCTGCACGCGCAGGTCTGGCCCAAGTGACCTTCCTCACTCAGCCTCAGGACGCAACCGTCGTCGAAGGAGGAGATGCGACCTTCCAGTGTGCGGCAGAGGAGAACGGCATGGCGCTACAGTTTGACTGGGACTATACTCCTAAAGGAGGAATGGTAACAATAGTCTTCAATGGTACTACAGATATTACCGGTACTCCAGTGGCCGGGGTGTCGATGGTAACGGTCAGTAGTGACCAGACGCAGCTAACTTTGAGTGGAGTGCAGCGAGAGGTGGACGGAGCGACGGTGGTGTGCACTGCACTGGCATCTACTATGGAGATCCGCTCTAATCCGGCCACCATTAGCGTTCAGCGTAAGTAACCTGCGTACAACCAGCAATCCCTACATAGACAGCACCACCAGCTGTCTGATGATGTGGAGACTGTGTGTGTGTGTGTGTGTGTGGACCACGCTGCTGTCGTCATGATAGGTGGATATTGGCTGGTTTGTATGTGTGTATATTCTCGGCCTTATGCTGGAACAAACAATGGGGATTTGTTCACATTCAGTGTGCATGCATGTCCGTACTGGCTGTAGATTAAAACAGCCATAGTCTCACTCATTCTCCTGTTGGCTGTCCATTGCCAGATGCAGTGTGTCCCCACACATCTCTTACTCCTCCTCCCTCCTCCTCCTCCTCCCCCTCCCCCTCCCACTCCTTCTAATCCTGTGTATCAATTTCTCCAACTCCACACCACCTTCTCCTCCTCCAGGTTCTGGTGGGGTGAACACTGCTGTCATTATTGGGGTAGTGGTGGCTGTTGTCATGGTGATCCTCCTCATCATCATAACTGTTTTCACTGTACTGGTCTGCGTGAAGCACAAGACCACAAGTGAGTAGGGGAGGAAAGGTGGCGGAGGGTGTGTGTACCAACTCACTCACCCAGTGTGTGTGTGTGTGTGTGCGTGTGCGAGTGCATGTGCGTGCGCGTGTGTGTAGAATATTGTCCTACAGATGTATATGCATAAGCCTATTACCCCACACTATCGTGCTAGGAGCTATGGCATGGGCTCATGTGGTCACATCTGCCACTTGTTTGGACAGGTCTTGTGAAGCCGCTGTAGTTCCTGCCACTTTCCAGGACCAAGAACTGACTTAATGTCATATTTATGTAGGTGGAAAGACAAGACAAGTAGTTGTACAACTGCCTTGTGGCTGCAGCACATGGGAGGCAAATGTCCTAAGTCATGCCGGCATATGATACAATATTCATGTCCTTGGAATCGCTAGGCCACCTGATGTGTGTAGAATATTGTGCGTATGCATAAGCCAATTGATTACCCCACACTATCGTGGAAGGAGCTATGTCATGGGCTCATGGGATCACATCTGCAATAATACAATGGACACGTGCACTCGTGCAATGGTCCAGCCAAGTGCCATACACGGCCATTATTCTCCTCGTGCCTTCCTGCCACTTGTTTGCACACCTCTTGTGAAGCCGCTGTAGTTCCAACCACTTTCCAGGACCAAGAACTGCCTTAATCCAATATTGGGTGGAAAGACAAGCAAGTAGTTGTACGACTGCCTTGTGGTTGGAGCACATGGGAGGCAAAAGTCCTATAAATGCTGCTCCTGTCAGTTGTCCACGGAACCAGTGCCATTCCATTCATTTGATTCTGGCAGACTTAATCATGCACAACTGTATGTATGTGGCAGGTTGCAGGTCTCGTGATGTATGTACATGTGATGTCATATGATGTCATATGATGCCATATGCATGTCCTTAGAATTGCTAGGTCACCTGATGGACACTTGCAACCATGCAATGGTCCAGCCAAGTGCCATTATTCTCCTCGTGCCTTCCCTTGTCTGTTCCCTTTCCCTATTCAGTTTTAATTAGGTGTTGTCAAGCAAGTTCATCATATGATGATGAGTTGCAAGGTGTCTATTCCCATTTTGAGGATGTCCAACTGGAACCGAACCCAGCCTATGGTGGGGTGACACCATCCCAAGCCCAAAACAGTGTTGCAATGGAGGAGAACCCTGCTTATCAGCCTGCTGAGCCTCCACTGTATGAGTACGTAGAGGGTGTGCCCAGTAGTGATGTTAAAATGGAGGAGAAGCCTGCTTATCAATCCCAGAAAGAAGAGCCTGATTATTTGTAATAGTTGTTTGTGTGTTCTTTGGTTGCTGTACGTATTTACATTGTGAATTATATAGAGGTGTATACACATGTATACTCTTTTGTGTGTAGGCATAATTTTCTTTGCCTCAGAAAATCACAAACAAGCCAAACATTGTCAGTAAGTGTTATGCAAGCTGGTGGTGTGTAACATGTCCAAGTTTATCAACTACACAGCTTTGAAAGTACTTTCAAAGCTGGTAGTTGATAAACTTGGACATGTTACACACCACCAGCTTGCATAACACTTACTGACAATGTATAGGGATTAGGAACGGTGCACCATCATCCACCTCTGGCTCATGGGCTCATGCACATACACATGCTAGCTGCCCATTGAGCATACCATCGCACAGATCCTCAAGGCATGGGTTCTAAGTGGTCGCAGCATTGCGGCCCGCCCATGACCGTATATATATGGCGATTGGGGACGAAGAATCGTGGCCACACCGGTGGCTTGCATGGCTGAAGCTCCGCGTTAGGGTGTAGGCTGTGAGTTCAGGCCCCGGGTCGTGGTTCTTTTTCTCCAGTCGCTACTTTCAAAGCTGTGTAGTTGATAAACTTGGACAAGCCAAACATTCATACGTGATTATAAGGTGATGTTAAGTTTGTAGTACTAGAATATGTTGCATCAAATGCATGTATACCATTTTGTGCCATGGGCCCCTACTGCCTGGAGGAGTGTTTGCAGACTATAAGTGATCATAAGGCGCCTTTCTTTGTAATGTACAGAGTTTGGAGTACCTGTATACGTTACATCAAATGCATACACCATTGTGTACATTGTGCACCATGGGCCCCTACTGCCTGGAGGAGTGTTTGCAGACTACGTTTACCTTGGAAATTTCACTCAGTCCAAGTAAATTAGTACCAATGGGCACGTGTGCCCTTTTGAGCATGGTAACCTAGCAACTGTAGTTTTTGTTCAGAACGTTTCAGCCATGAAGGCCTTTGTCAGCTGAGTAACGTGGCTGAAACATATACATTATATATTATTACATTACCACGCTCGAAAGCTGCTACATTCTTCATGCGTCGTTAATAGCACATTATAATGACGACATGCATCACATGCTCCATAGTCCCTAACTCTCAGCATAACATACAGAAGCAGCTCAGTAGTTAATACACAGGTACTTCATATGCAACAGTGGAGTCTTTGGTACTGTTGCAGTGGTGTTCTTCCTTTCAGCGAGAAGTGAGTTGGACTACTTTCCATGGGACAGGGTTACATGTGCATGTCATGAGGGGACAGGGTTACATGTGCATGTCATGAGGGGACAGGGTTACATGTGCATGTCATGAGGGGACAGGGTTACATGTGCATGTCATGAGGGGACAGGGTGGGCTGTCACAAGTCACGTTAGGCATCAGTAGGTGCGCCTTTGCCTTACAAAGATATACAAATATGTAACGTATTACATTTTACAGCAAATCATCACTCCATTCCTCGCAATAGCAATATGACACATTGTGGGTGGGACTTCCACAAGCAACATAATCCCCTCCCAACAACATGGAGCATCTCGTCCTACGTAAGATGTGTGTATAGCACTGTACCGGTATAGTTAGCCTGCAGCGTGCCTTACGAAATGCTCTCCTCGATCGTCAGGGCTGGTCTGTCTCTGTCCGCTGGCTGCATCTCTGACGATCGGTGTTCCAGACCCCGTCCTGGAGGGGACGAACCTCGTGGTCAGCTGTATCACCTCCGGGGGCGGCGCCGCAGCCGTGCTGCTGCTACAGAATGGGCAGGACTCTGGGGTGAGCGGAGTAGTACAGAGCAACATAACCGTGAGTGTGTTTAATCTCGGGGCGGTGGACAGGTCCAGCAGCGGTACCATGTATCGCTGCGTCAGTACATTTGACAACTCAATGTCAGCTCAAGTGACTCTGGATGTCCAGTGTGAGTGAAGAAATTGATCACGGCCACACTACGTATACATACCTTCACATAGCGCGCAGCACGCCTTCTCTCCCTCTCCTCCTTCAGGGCCCCCTTCCTTCAGCCTCAGTGTTCCGTCTGATTCAGTCCAGCAGTACCTCGAAGGGAGCAGTCAGGAGGTGACGGTGCAAGGACTGGACCTCGGCAAGCCTCCTGCTCCGGGGGTGGAGTGGAGTGTCAACGGAGGTGGGCTGACAAGTGGGGGTGGTGTCACTGTGAGTGACGCCAGCATCTCGTTCAGTGACGTGAGGAGGAGTCACTCTGGAGAGTACAGTGCTGTAGTGAGCAACGTGCATGGGAATGTGACAGCAGACTTCACAGTGGACGTGACCTGTGAGTGCAGTCTGTCTCCTGGAATAACCAGTTTGGTAAATAACATGACTCAGTTGTCTGACAAAAACGTGCCCCCAGATGGTGGCCCATGGTCCTGGATTTACGTATTAATTTTATAATGTATATGTGGCTTCACCCCCAGATCCCCCCACACTTGGTGCCCCCCCACCTGAGGTACAGCTTCAGCTGGGAGACATGTTTGTCTTCAACTGCACTCCAATTCCTGGCAACCCAGTGGAGATGAGCATCACACTCAGGAAGGACGGGTCACCTATCGCCCCGGGTGGCAGTGTCACTGTTGAGGGACCACTCCTCGCCATTCCCTCCGTCCAGAGGAGTGACAGTGGCAACTACTCCTGCACTGTGGCCAACACAGCTGGAATGACAGCGGTGCACCACTCACTCACTGTAGTAGGTGGGTGTGGGAAAGGCAGTGGGAGTTTGGCTGGGGGTAAACTTGGGGAATGACTATGTACTTTGGAGAACAAGCAGTGAGGGAGAATGCATTACCTAGTATGAGTGTATTGGATACTCTTTACAAACCCCTTCCCTATAAATCTACCATAGTTTGCTACCACTGTAAACATGTGTGAAATGGCATCGCTCATTCTTCCTGTTTTCCTTCTTGTTGTACGGTGTGTATATGACACTGTCAGTAATCCTTTCACCACCCCAGAGAGAGGGAGCTTTTAAAACATAAATTAGATTACTATGATCTATTCTATGGCCTCACTTCTACCCACTCTTTGTTCTCTCCCCCACAGTCCCTCCTGGTAGACCAGAGAACCTGGACTTTTCCTCCATTGGACCGTACAGTGTCACTGTCACCTGGGACCCACCCTCTGATGATGGAGGGACTCCCGACCCTTTGAACTACATGGTTGCCTTGACAACCACATCCAATGGCCAGAGTGTGTCTGCCAACCAAACCTCCCAAACACAGCTCACCTTCACAGCTCTCTCTCACAGTGAGAACTACACAGTGTCAGTTGTGGCCGTCAACAGTCTCGGTCAGCAGGGACCGTCAGCAGTGGGGACAGTCAGGACCAGAGACATACGTGAGTGAGGGCATGCCCAGTTGGATGGAGTGGGGCAGTGAGTCAAATGACTAAGGACTAGCTAGTGGTTTGGTAAGGACTTGAGTACCTTCCCCATCCCATAGCCCCTATCATCGGCAGTGTTGTTACTGAAGTCTGTGAGTCTGAATATTGAGCTATTGTCTTGTGGATGTGTATATGTTATAGCTCTGATATTATGATATGTGCAATTATGTATGAGCAGAAAGTTAAGCTATAGATTGTGGATTGGGGTATAGGGATAGGCAACTCAGAATACCACACCTTACATCTTTTACGCATACGTGTATACTCTACTCTCTGCAGCCTTCATAACCTTCCCTCTCTGTATACAGCACCTGTCATTGGTACTGTTGCTACCAAAGCATTGTCACTAAGTGACGTCCAAGTGACTGTCACACTCAGTGACACAGGGGGACAGCCAGTGGAGGAATACACTGTGAGTTCAGAGAATGATTTGTAGGCCATGTGAGATGTGTGATTGTGTGAGTGGTTCTGTGTAAGCTTTCTCCACTCCAGGTCACAATCAATGGCACAGTGGTGACATTCATGATCAGTGGATCTGCAGACTTGCAGTTCATTGAGAATGTCACAGGACTGTCTCTGGTGCATGGAGTGACTTACACTGTCAGTGTGGTGGCAAGGAACAGCATTGGAGCAAGCGAGACATTCACTGGCATGGTGTTTGTACCCTGTGAGTAGGGCTTGACAATGGTGTGTGGTGTGTATGCATGTTGTTGTACAGGTCATGTGTGTGTCTGTACGTATGTGTCACATTACACATCTACACTTACATTACTGACAACTCCCCTGCCCCTCCCCTGCAGTCCCTCCCAACATCACCATGCAGCCAGTGGCAGTGACTCCTGATGAGATCACCACTCGGTGCTGTGCTGGTGTTCGAGTGTTCCTGGAAGACCCCAGTGACCCCACCCTTGTGTTCACTGCCCAAGTCAGCACAGAGGGCTCTCCCTTCACTGCTCACTCTGTCACTAGAGAGGGAGATGTGGTGTATGTGCAGGGACTGCAGGCAGGCACACCCTACAACATCAGACTGACTGCATGGAACCAGTTTGGGAGTGTAATGGCAAATATCACAACTACACCACTAATTGGTGAGTCATTGCATATGTAACCAAGGAAGTGTCCTCTACACCACTTATTGGTGAGCCATCATACGAATATACGCAAATATATCCTATAGTCGAGATGTAGAATTTTTCATATGATATGTATAAATAATATGCATATCCTGGTCTCCAGCAAGGAGAAGATAGTAGAGATACAGTTTGGGTGTCTGCACGGTGTGTTTCTTGCTTCTTCTCAAGTGAAAGAGCTACTACATCTGCCCTGCTTTGTGCCCTGCCCTGTCATCTGTGTGCTTTGAATTGAGCCCATTTTTTATTTGACCTCAAGTGGTCTACCATTTCCCTTCACCCTCCACCTTTATCCGACCCTGCCCCCCCTCCCCCAGGCTCCCCCTCTGACCCGTCCATGCCGGTGGTGTCAGTGGAGGGGTCCTCAGTCTCCATCCAGTTGAGTACCAGGTACCCCGGAACAAATGCAAGGGGACAGTTCAGGTTCAGTCTCATCTTCAGTGCAGCCAGGACTGCCAAGCGCCAGTCCCTCCAGCCCACCGAGGTCCGGGTGGATCCAACTGGTCTGGACTCCAATGTGACCACCACACACACCTTGACTGATGTCGCTGCAGGGAGCTACAGTGTCTCAGTGATGGCTGAGAACGAGAATGGAATGTCCCAAGAAATGACAGCGACACTTGTTGTGGAAGGTATGCATGTACTGTACTTAGACGAACCTGCAGTACTGTGTATACAAGTGTTTGGGCATTGCTGTGTGTGCATGCGTGTGTACGTGTGTGTGGGCATGTGTGTGTGTGTGTGTGTGTGTGTATGTGTGTGTGTGTGTGTGTGTCTGTACTAGCTGTAGATTAAAGTAGTCACTCATTCTCTCCTTGTCTGTCCATTGCCAGATGCAGTGTGTCCCCACACATCTCTTACTCCTCCTCCTCCTGTGTATCAATTTCTCAAACTCCACACCACCTCTTCCTCCTCCTTCTGTTGTGTCAATTTCTCCAACTCCACACCACCTTCTCCTTCTCCAGGTTCTGGTGGGGTGGACACTGCTGTCATTATTGGGGTAGTGGTGGCTGTTGCCATGGTGATCCTCCTCATCCTCATAACAGTCTCTGTCACTGTACTGGTCTGTGTGAAGCAAAAGACCACAAGTGAGTAAGGGAGGAAAGGTGGTGGAGGGTGTGTGTACCAACTCACTCACCCAGTGTGTGTGTGTGTGTGTGTGTGTGTGTGTGTGTGTGTGTGTGTGTGTGTGTGTGTGTGTGTGTGTGTATGTAGAATATTGTACTACAGACGTATACATAAACGTATTCATTACCCCACACTATTGTGCAAGGAGCTATGTAATGTGTGTGTACCAACTCACTCACCCAGTGTGTGTGTATGTGCGTGCATGCGTGTAGAATATTGTACTAGAGATGTATGCGTAAGCCTATTTATTACCTCCTGCACTATCTCCTGCAAGGAGCTATGTCATGGGTCAAATCTGCCACTTGTTTGGACACCTCTTGTGAAGCCCCTGTAGTTCAACCACTTTCCAGGACCAAGAACTGTCTTAATCCAATATTGGGTGGAAAGACAAGCAAGTAGTTGTACGACTGCCCTGTGGTTGCAGCACATGGGAGGCAAAAGTCCTATAAATGTTGTAAATGTCCTGTCAGCTGCAGTTGTCCACAGAGCAGTGCCATTCCATTTTATTTGATTCTGGCAGACTCAATCATGCACAACTGTATGTGGCAGGTTGCAGGTCTCATGATGTATGTACATGTGATGCCATATGATGTCATATGATGTAATATTCATGTCCTTGGAATCGCTGGGTCACCTAATGGACACTTGCAACCATGCAATGGTCCAACCAAGTGCCATTATTCTCCTCATGTCTTCCCTTGTTTGTTCCCTTTCCCCATCCAGTTTTAATTTGGTGTTGTCAAGCAAGTTCATCACATGATGATGTCAAAGTGGAGTTGAAAGGTGTACATTCCCATTTTGAGGATGTCCAACTGGAACCGAACCCAGCCTATGGTGAGGTGACACCATCCCAAGCCCAAACAGATCCTCAGCCGTATGAGGAGTTTGTAGCTATTGGGGGCGTGACCAGTGACAGTGTTGCAATGGAGGAGAACCCTGCTTATCAGTCAGTAGACGCAACTGAATCGCAGACAGAAGAGCCTGAGTATTTGTAATAGTTGTTTGTGTGTTCTTTGCAATTGGTTGCTGTATTTATATTTATATTGTGAATTGGAGGTGTATACACATGTATACTCTGTTGTGTGTGTGCATAATTCTCTTTGCCTGAGAAAGTCACCAAACCATTCATGTGCAGTGCTAATTAAGTGGGTTTACCTTTATTTTCTTAGGTTGCAATCACAGCAGCAGTCATACAAATACAGATATGGACATGCTACTCTTATATATGCGCTCGTGCATGCAGTTCTTGCTATTATTATATAATATACAGCTAACGTACTGGGACTGAGTGAAGTTTTACGTTAGCCTGCAAATTCCTCCAGGCAGCAGGGGCCATGAGTGATTCCAAGGTAAATGTACTCTGCAGATTTGTCCATAATTTGTATGTCAAAATGTCACAAATAAGCCATACATTCATAAGTGATCATAAGGCCTTTTGTGGTGATGTACAGAGTTTGCAGTACCTGTATACGTTACATCAAATGCATACAACATGGTACGCCATGGGCCCCTACTGCCTGGAGGAGTGTTTGCAGACTACGTTTACCTTGGAAACTACAGTCAGTCAAAGTAAATTAGTACCAATGGATGCGTACGCCCTTTTGAGCATGGTAACCTAGCAACTGTAGTTTATGTTCAGAATGTTTCAGTCACGAAGGCCTTCTTCAGCTGAATAACTGCAGCTGATGGCTGAAACATATGGTGTGTGTCAATCTTTGATCGTCCAGGAACTATTTCTGTGAACCCCCCACAGCAATCAAACCGAGGACCACAATAGTGGCTTGGTTGCATGAGACAAGAACTTCAATCTTTGGTACTGTTGTGATGCTGGTCTTCCTTTCAGTGGGGAGTGAGTTGTACTGTTGTTCATGGGACAGGTTTATATGTGCATGTCGTGAGGGGACAGGATTACATGTACATGTCATGAGCTCGAGTGTGGGCTGTCACACGTACATCGCGCATATAACATAGGAGGGGGAATCCCCTGGTATCCAATACGGCTGGGGGTGGCTGCAGGTGATCATGGTCGCAATCAACCAGATCGCCACAGTGCTTTTCGTCCTATCAGTCGGCGGAGGTGAGTGCTGTACATTTATCGCATAGCTACGTACGTAATCTGCTTATGCCTGGATTTATATACCTGTAAACCGATAATCGTACCCTGTGTGTGTTCTGCGCTGCAGCTTCTGCCGTTTCGACCTTCCTGGAGCTCCCAACAAACCAGACAGTGGTGGAAGGTGGCGACGCTACCTTAAGCTGTAACGCCACGGTGAACGGAACTAGACAGCCCCTTGGTTACAGAATAGGGGACGGATCGGGAGCCACACTGCAGTCTGTTGGTGGCAACATTACAGACCTGTCCTTGGTCGACGGTGTAGTCGGAGCGTGTGTCTTCGGAGAATACAGAACACAGCTGATACTGAAGGGAGTGACGAGACAGGCGGACGGCTACACCGTCACATGCACTGTACTGGATGGAATCTTCTTTGTTGAACCACAGAATGAACCGCCAGCTTTCCTTTCAGTGATATGTAAGTCCCTTGACACACACTTTGGTGCATGTCATGAGGGGGCAGGGTGGGCTGTCACACATCGCGCATAACTATATGTGTAATACACGGGCAAACGAGAAGGGGAATCCCCTGGTATCCAGTCACAATGCGGGTGAGGGTGGCTGAAGCTGAGCATTGTCGCCTTCCCCATATATACACAATTCCCTAGAGAATCGTGTACGGGGATACCATATTCCCTAGTGAATTCTGTACGGGGATACAAAAATTCGGGGGTGAACGTGTATCGACCACCGTGTTACATATACGTATATGATTAGAAGAAATTCTTGAGCATAAGCACAGCAGTCACTTCATTAGGGAGGCAGGACGTTTCGATCCGTAGATCTTCTTCAGCTACAAAACTTAGCACAGCGCGACTCTAATAAATAATAGGAGGGTGTGTCAATGGCTGTCAAAAGGGGTGTGAAAGTGGCGGGAAATGAGGTAAGAATAATAATTAGGAAAAAACGAAAAAAGGGGGTTAAGAATAATATGTCAAGGGGGGGAGGGTGTGTTCAGTAGAGGTAGCCAGGAGGGATTAATGGCCAGGCCACAGTCCAGGTTGGATGTGTGCTGTACTCTGTGGATGTGCAGGGCTTCCAGTACTCGCCTTCTCCAGCAGTTCCCTTCCACTTCTCTTGTCTTGGCTGCTTCCCAGTTTACCTGGTGTTGGTTTGTCCAGGAGTGGACTGCGATTCCATTCTTGGTGTCATGCTTCTTTATTCCATTCTTGTGTTCACTTAGTCGCTTCTCAAGTGTTCTACTTGTCTCTCCAATGTAAACACATTCACAGCATGGTACTTCATAGATGACACCTTTCTTCTTCCTGTCTTCTCTGGGCTGCTTCACTCGCACTAGGGCACTCCTGAGGGTACCCCTTGACCTACAGACTGTCTTCACTCCTAGTGGTAGACACACTCTCTCAATCCTCTCGCTGAGTCCTGGTACATACGGAAGTAGTAGGAGCTTGGGGGCTGGCTGGCTGGTTCGTGAGGAGTTGGTAGGTGTTGGTCGGGCTCTGAGGTTTCTCTTTACCACGGTTTCAGGATAACCATTGGCCTTGAACGCCTCTCTCAGGTGTCTGATCTCTGACCACCGCATGCTGCCATTGCATACCTTCTCTGCTCTGTGCCTCAGACACTGAATGACGCCTCTTTTGACCCTGGCCGGGTGGTTTGAGTCAAAGTGGAGGTATCAGTCTGTATGTGTTTTCTTTCGAAAGACTGAGGTGAGGATCTTTGGTCCCTTCTTCTCCAGCTGCACATCAAGAAAGGCAATCTTGCCCCCCCGACTCTCTCTCTACAGTGAACTGGATTGAAGGATTCTGCTTGTTGAGATGTTGGTGGAATTCTTCCAGAAGTTGGTCTCCATGGGGCCAGACGACAAGGGCATCATCAACATATCTGCGCCACATCTTTGGTTTCCAGGCGGAGGTCTCCAGAGCCCGTGTCTCAAGGTCTTCCAGGAAGATATTGGCCACGATAGGAGAGAGTGGGGAACCCATTGCTGCTCCTTCCACCTGCTCATAGAAGGACTTACCGAACTGGAAATAGGTAGACTTCAGGCATAGCTCAACCAGGGCACAGAGGTCGGGGATGGGGATGCTAGTATATTGAATGAACTACGGCTTAATCTCCAGTGCTATGACAATGTATAGCTACATACATTACATTACATTTTAATTTACCGAACGATTACGTCAGTGTATATAAAATGGAGGGGAGGAAAAACGCTACGCGACACTACGGCGACGATGCTAGCGTGACAATGCTTGCCAAAAGTAGTGCTTTGCTTCTGCTCCTCCTTTCAACGCACGGTAAGCCATCGCAGATGTATAGGTGCGTCACCTGCTTGCTTGTACGAGCCACTTTGGTGCTCTGCACGCACAGGTCTGGCCCAAGTGACGTTCCTCACTCAGCCTCAGGACGCGACCGTCGTCGAAGGAGGAGATGCCACCTTTCAGTGTGCGGCGGAGGAGAACGGCACGGCACTACTGTTTGGATGGGACTATACTCCTAAAGGAGGAATGGTAACAATTGTTATCACCGGTACTCCAGTGGCCGGGGTATCGATGGTAACTGTCAATGGCGACCGTACACAGCTAACTTTGAGTGGAGTGCAGCGAGAAGTCGACGGGGCGACGGTGGTGTGCATTGGACTTGCATCCACTGCGCAGATCCGCTCTAATCCGGCCACCATTAGTGTTCAATGTAGGTAACCTGCGTACAACCAGCAATCCCTACATAGACAGCACTACCATGCTGTCTGATGATGTGCACACTGTGTGTGTGTGTGTGGACCACGCTGCTGTCGTCATGATAGGAGGATATTGGCTGGTTTATATGTGTGTATATTCTCGACCTTATGCTGGAACGAACAATGTGTTCACATTCACTCATTCTTCGCAGACCCTCCTGTATACAGCCTCCTCCCAAACCAAACCACCATCGTGTTGGAAGGAGAAGACTTCACCTATTCCTATGGGTTTGATGCCAACCCAATTCCCACCAACTTCACCTGGTCCAGAGATGGCCAGATGGTCATCTCCAGTGGTGGTCGGATAGCCACCTCTGTCAGCACCATCTCCATCACCAGCACCACCAGGAGTGACAGTGGAGTGTACGAGGTGGTGAGCTACAACGAGGCAGGGAGGGGAGCAGGCAACTTCACTCTGGATGTGCAGTGTGAGCCTTTAATTATTATCGTGTACGATGAGGAGATGCAATGCACTGTAGACGTTCACCATGTGAGTGTCTATCTGATTCCACATGTGCATACATCTTCCAGATCCTCCTGAATATGCCAACACCGATCCAGTCCAGCTCACTCAGTTGATGGTCGGAGCTTCCTTCACTCTGAACTGCACACCGAGTGCTGCCAACCCTCCTGTTAACACTGTGTCAATTGAGGTTGACAGATCACCTGTCACTAGTGGTGACACTCTCACAGTGACAGACAATATCCTCACCATCCCCTCAGTGCAGGGGATCCACAGTGGGAACTACTCCTGCAATGCAACCAACACTCGTGGGAGTGCTGATATTCGTCACAACCTCTTTGTTGTAGGTGCGTGTGTGTGTGTGTGTGCGTGTACTGGCATAGCATATATAGGTATGATGTGAACTCAAGTGGATGTGCAGGAGAGTCTGCTGTACCTTACTCTATTGCCAATGTTCATTTTACCTTAACTCAGCATTTCTTAACCCTTCATTATAGCTTAACTTTCAGCATACCTTACTCTATTCAAACTGGGCCACTTGCTGGTTCATGTATGCTAATAATTCGGCCGTTTTTTCCCCTCCTCCCCTGCACCCCCTCTCCCCACAGCCCCTCCTGGTAGACCAGAGAACCTGGTCTTTTCCTCCATTGGACCATACAGTGTCACTGTCACCTGGAACCCACCCACTGATGACGGGGGAACTCCCGACCCCTTGAACTACATGGTTGCCTTGACGACCACATCCGATGGCCAGAGTGTGTCTGCCAACCAAACCGCCCAAACACAGCTCACCTTCACAGCTCTCTCTCACAGTGAGAACTACACGGTGTCAGTTGTGGCCGTCAACAGTCTCGGTCAGCAGGGACCGTCAGCAGTGGGGACAGTCAGGACCAGAGACATACGTGAGTGAGGGCATGCCCAGTTGGATGGAGTGGTGCAGTGAGTCAAATGACTAAGGACTAGCTAGTGGTTTTGTAAGCACTTGAGTACCTTCCCCATCCCATAGCCCCTGTCATCGGCAGTGTTGTTACTGAAGTAGTGTCACTGAGTGAAGTACAAGTGACTGTCACACTGAGTGACGATGGGGGACAGCCAGTGGAGGAGTACACTGTGAGCTTAGTGAATGATTTGTAGGCCATGTGTTATGTGATGGTGGTGATTGACGCATGACATGGAGTGTGCTGTCAAGCAGTGCATGTGTGATTGATGTGAGTGGTTTTGTGTAAGCTTACTGCATGCACCACTCCACTCCAGGTCACAATCAATGGCACAGTGGTGACATTCATGATCAGTGGATCTGCAGACTTGCACTTCATTGGGAATGTGACAGGACTGTCTCTGGTGCATGGAGTGACTTACACTGTCAGTGTGGTTGCAAGGAACAGTGTTGGAGCAAGCGAGATATTCACTGGCATGGTGTTTGTACCCTGTGAGTGGGGCTTGACAATGGTGTGTGGTGTGTATGTATGTTGTTGTACGTATGTATGTGTGTGTCTGTCCCACATTACTGCCTACTCCCCCTCCCCCTCCCCCTCCCCCTCCCCTGCCCCTCTCCCTCTCCCCTGCAGTCCCTCCCAACGTCACCATGCAGCCAGTGGCAGTGACTCCTGATGAGACCACCACTCGGTGCTGTGCTGGTGTTCGAATGTTCCTGGAAGACCCCAGTGACCCCACCCTTATGTTCACTGCCCAAGTCAGCACAGAGGGCTCTCCCTTCACTGCTCGCAACGTCACTAGAGAGGGAGATGTGGTGTATGTGCAGGGACTGCAGGCAGGCACACCCTACAACATCAGACTGACTGGGAGGAACCAGTTTGGGAATGTAATGGCTAACGTCATGACTACACCACTAATTGGTGAGCCATTATATACGTATAAATATATGTATATCCTATATTATATGTATCTGTACATATACATCCTATAGGCAAGATGGAGAATTTAGTGCGAGGCTTAGTGATGTATGTCAGTGTATGCATGGCTCAGTATCCAGTGATTATTGCCATACACCTAAATGTCTGTCTGTCTGTCTATGTATCCTGTTCAACTGCAATGAGAAGAAGACAGTAGAGATGTAGTTAGGACGTCTGCATGATGTGTTTTGTTCTTCTCAAATGAAATGAATTAGTTACTATGTCTGCCATGCTTTTGTGCCCTCTCACATGCTGTCGTCTGTGTAATTCAAGCCCCAATTGTTATTTGATCTCAAGTGGTCTATCATTTCTCTTCATCCTCCACTTCAAACTTCCTCTCCTCCCTCAGGCTCGCCCTCAGACCCGTCCATGCCGGTGGTGTCAGTGGAGGGGTCCTCAGTCTCCATCCAGTTGAGTACCAGGTACCCCGGAACAAATGCAAGGGGGCAGTTCAGGTTTAGTCTCATCTTCAGTGCAGCCAGCACTGCCAAGCGCCAGTCCCTCCAGCCCACCGAGGTCCGGGTGGATCCAACTGGTCTGGACTCCAGTGTGACCACCACACACACCTTGACTGATGTCGCTGCAGGGAGCTACAGTGTCTCAGTGATGGCTGAGAACGAGAATGGAATGTCCCAAGAAATGACAGCACCATTTGTTGTGGAAGGTATGCATGTGCTTAGACAAACCTGCAGTACTGTACATGCAAGTGTTTGGGCATTGCTGTGTGTGCATGTGGGTGTGGGTGTTGGTGTGAGTGGATGTGTGTGAGTGGATGTGTGGGTGTGGGTGTGTATGTATGTGTGCGTGTGTGTGTGCGTGCATACGTGCGTGCGTGCATTCATGTATATATATACTTGCCTACATTTATACACTCATTCTCTCATTGTCTGTCCATTATCAGATACAGTGTGTTCCCACACATCTCTTCCTCTTCTTTCGCCTCCTCCAGGTTCTGGTGGGGTGGGAACTGCTGTCATCATAGGGGTGGTGGTGGCTGTTGCCATGGTGATCCTCCTCCTCATCATAACTGTCTTTGCCACTGTACTGGTCTGTGTGAAACACAAGACCACAAGTGAGTGACAGAGGAGATGGAGGAGGGTGTACCAACTCAGTCACCCTGTGTGTGTGTGTGCAGGTCATTGTCCCATACCTGTATATCTGCATAAGCTTAATTATGAACGCATGCTTTTGTGCAAGGGGCTATGTATGTTCATATAGGCCTTACATGGTAACATCTGCCACTTGTTTGGACACGTCTTGTGAAGCCCCTGTAGTTCCTGCCACTTTCCAGTACCAAGGTCGCCCTTAATCCAATATTGTGTGGAAAGACAGACAAGTAGTTGTACGACTACCTTGTGGTTGCAGCACAAGGGAGGCAAAAGTCCTATAAATGCTGGTCCTGTCAGTTGTCCACAGACCAGTGCCATTCCATTTATTTGATTCTGGCAGACTTAATCATGCACAACTGTATGACAGGTTGCAGGTCTTGTGATGTATGTATGCACATGTGCAACCATTTTTATATAATATTTTAATAATTTTATGAATATTGCATCATATGATGTCCTATGGCGTTATAATATGATGCAATATTCATGTCCTTAGAATCGCTAGGTCACCTGATGGACACTTGCAACCATGCAATGGTCTAGCCAAGTGGCCATGGCCATTATTCTCCTCCTGCCTTTCCCTTGTCTGTTCCCTTTCCCCATCCAGTTTTAATTAGGTGCTGTAAATCACGTTCATCATATGATGATGTCAAAGTGGAGTTGAAAGGTGTCCATTCCAATTTTGAGGATGTAACACTGGAACCGAACCCAGCCTATGGTGAGGTAACACCATCCCAAACCCAAACAGAGCCTCAGCCAGATGAGGAGTTTGTAGCTGTAGGGGGCGTGGCCAGTGACAGTGTTGCAATGGAGGAGGACCCTGCTGATCAACCTGCTGAGCCTCCACCGTACGAGTGTGTAGAGGGTGTGACCAGTAATGATGTTAAAATGGAGGAGAACCCTGCTTATCAGTCAGCAGACACAACTGTATCCCAGCAGACAGATGAGCCCGATTATTTATAGTAGTTGTGTTTGTGTAGTGCATAGGTGTTTATACATGCATATTTTGTGAGTACAACCGTATTTGCACACTATGGACACACGTTATCAGGCTGCTGAAGCTCAGCCATATGAGCGTGCAGTGGGTGTTACCAGCAATGACGTAGCAATGGAGGAGAACCCTGCTTATCAGTCAGTAGACACAATTGAATCCCAGACAGAAGAGCCTGTGTATTTGTAATAGTTGTTTGTGTGGTTCTTTGGTTGCTGTACTTACATTGTGAATTATATAGAGGTGTACACATGTATACTCTGTTGTGTGTGTGCATAATTCTCTTTGCCTGAGAAAGTCACCAAACCTTACATTCATAAGTGATCATAAGGCCTTTCTTGGTGATGTACGGAGTTTAAAGTACTAGTACGTATATGTTACATCAAATATACAGTATGTACATGTTATATCAAACACATGTATAGCGCATTGTACATGCATTCTGTGCATGAACAGAACATTATAATTGTTCTAAGCAAATAAAAGTGAACCACTTAATGAGCTCACCTGCACATTGTGTCGTTAACAGAACATTATAATTGTTATGAAGACATGTGTCACATGCTCCGTAGCCAGTAGCTCAGTAGCTTATACACAAGTGTATAAATATACAGGCACTCCATATGCAACAGTATATGAAACAATGGTACTTTCTGAGTATAAATCGCGACACACACACTGGTGGGGCGTGTCAATCTGTGATCGTCTAGGGACTATTTCTGTGGAGCCCCCACACAATCAAAGCGTGGAGCCCCGAGTACCACAATGGCGGCTTGGTTGCACGAGACAAGAACTTCGATCATTGGTACTGTTGCGGTGGTGGCCTTCCTTTCAGCGGGGAGTGAGTTGTAGTGCTCTCCTAGTTCTTCGCGGATGCGTGATTCGTGTTTAGTGCTTCCTGCGGTGTTCTTCAGGCCTTGCCCAGTTGATGATCACTAATCCTCCTCAAGACACGACCGTCGTCGAAGGAGGAAATGCGACCTTCCAGTGCATGGGCGTGGAGAACGGAGTAGCAGTGATACTTGGCTGGCTGTTCACTCCCAGCGGGTCAGCGACGTCAATAGTTCTGATCACTGGCACTAACTTGACTGGGATAGAGACGGTCATCGTCAGCGACGAGGGAGGCGGACGGAGGAACGGTGGTGTGTGTTGCATTTGGCTCTTCAGATTCTCTGACATCTGGTCCAGCAACACTTACTGTCCAGTGTGAGTCACAAGCATATGTGAGTGTCATACCTCCTAGACATGAAGACACTTGACTACCGGGCGAACTGATCGTGAGCAGTTACGTAGCAGAATCAATAACTGATCGTGAGCGTGAACGTATATAGGCCTTTGCGTACAAAACCAGTTGACAAAGGCCTATGCGGCCGAAACGTCCTGCAATCATTGTTATTGATTCTGCTACGTATCTGCTCACGATCAGTTCGCCCGATATTGACAAAGTAGCAACGAGCCTCTACGACATCAACACATGACATTTGTTTCATGATCAGCTAGCTTGGAAAGACAGCTTTTCAGAAGAAAAAATGTCATTAGCTGTGATGCCCAATTGCAGTGTCCAATTGCATCAAATTGTGTCCCTATGCCCTGCAGATCCCCCTCAGTTCTCTCCCTCCACTGCCACTGCAACACCAACAGAAGGGGAACAGCTCACACTCTTCTTCTCCATTGATGCCAACCCACCTCCCTCCAGTGACAACATTACACTGACCAGGAGTGGTACACCCGTCACTGCCGCAAGGGTGACTGTCACCACTACAAGTCTGACTATTGCTGACGTCACTCGTAGTGACAGTGGGGAGTACCAGATTACAGCCAGCAATGTTGCAGGGTCTGCCACCTTCACTCTGACTGTGGACGTGTACTGTGAGTGCACAGACATTGCCTCCATGTATGCCTCTCCAGTGTACCCCACACATAACACTGCCTCCCTGTTCTGTGAACATGCGTCCTTTATGTGCTGTGCAGACCCACCAGAGTTCACTGTCCCAAGTCAGAACATTACAAGAAATGCTGCCAGAAATGAGGTATTCACATTTGACTGCACTCCGAGTGATGGCAACCCAGCAGTGTACAGTTACACATTCCTGAAGGACGGTGTTCCTGCGACAGAAGGAGTGAGTGGGTCAGTCCTCACCATCAACCCAGTTGTGAGGAGCAGTAGAGGAGTGTACACATGTACAGCAAACAACACTGCTGGTACTGCAGTGGTCACTCAGAACCTGTTTGTAGTTGGTAAGTTCTGTGTACAATGAGTGGCTACATACAGTACATAATGTATGGATGCTTGTTGATTCCTGTTTGCAACACTTTAATCAACACACAGATGTCCCCACGATGCCACTGAACCCAAGAGTGGTGGACCTTATGCCCTTCTCAGCCACCCTCCAGTGGGACCCTCCCTCTGACAATGGAGGATCCTCCCTCCCCCTCACCTACACTGTCACTCTCACCTCCACCTCCTCGTCCAATGTCACTGCCACCTCCCTCCCCCTCCCCCACCTCCAACACAGCACACAGTACAGCTGGTCAGTGCAGGCCATCAACGAGTATGGCAGTAGTCCCCCAGCTGAGGGCACCTTCACCACACCAGACTCAGGTAAGTGATCACACTCTATTCACCATTCACAGTACATGTAAGCATTGCTTGTGTATAGTGTACACATGATGGATAATGATATGTGTAAATATGCTAGCTGTGATCGATTCTCTAGCAGATGCATACGTAAATATGCTAGCTGTGATGTGACCCCATCTTGTTCCTCCAGTTCCCATCATTGACAGTGTTAGTGCTATGGCTCTGAGTCTGTCTGCATTTCGAGTGAACATCACACTCCTCACAGATGGAGGGCAGAGGGTGACACTATACACAGTGAGTGTGTGCGTGTGTATATGTGTGCGTGTTATGTACATCGAACATTCCATATACATGGCTGTGGGATACAGTGCATGTGCGCGTGTGTATGGGGGTGCGTGTGCAGTAGTACGTACTATGAGTTTATGTGAGCTAGCTAGGGCCTGATGTATGACCATGCACACCTTACATGCACATATAAATTTACGTACATGGGCAATGACATAGGCATGCATGAGTATTTGGTGCTTGATATATAGTAGTTTAATTTTTAGGATGTTGCGTGCATAAATCATCACAGATTGAGATCAGAGGAGTGAACTACACGGGTATTGTTGAGAGCTCAGATCAGAGTTGGGTGTCAGTGCTGGTCAACCAACTGGACCAGAACTTCACCAAGGGAGAGACTCACACAGTGAGGGTGTTTGCGACTAACTCTGTTGGGACCAGCAACCCTCGGTCAACTCTGCTCATTGTACCTGGTGAGTCCTGACACAGTACAACTCCATGTACTCCATTGTAACAACTGGTGCTCTCACACTCAAGGGACATGCATCACTATATTGCATCACATGCCTGCATTCTCTCTCTCCATTCTACCACCAGTTCCTCCCAACATCACTGCTCCCCCCACTGAACTGAGCACCACTAACATCCCAGTGTGCTGTGCAGGAGTGCAGCTCAACTTGGCCAACCCAGATAACCCCATAGATGTCAGAGTCCTTGTTGATGGCACCCTCCACCCTCCCAACCAGGTTACAAGGAATGGCAGTTTCCTCTACATCTTGGGACTGCAGGCCGGCACACAGTACTCTCTTAACATCACTCTATCCAGCATACTTGGAACAGTGTCGGTCAACAACACAGTCAGGCCTCTTCTTGGTGAGTTAGTCTGGGCAAATTGTATTGCTCACTCCTCTCCATTCTACCACTAGTCCCTCCCAACATCACTGCTCCCCCCACTGAACTGAGCACCACTAACATCCCAGTGTGCTGTGCAGGAGTGCAGCTCAACTTGGCCAACCTAGATAACCCCATAGATGTCAGTGTCCTCGTTAATGGTACCCCCCACCCTCGCAACCAGGTCACAAGGAATGGCAGTTTCCTCTACATCATGGGACTGCAGGCCGGCACAGAGTACGCCCTCAACATTATTCTGTCCAACATCTTTGGAACGGTGTGGGTCAACACCACAGTCAGGCCTCTCCTTGGTGAGTTGGTGTTAATGGATCAGTGAATCTCAACATGCACTCTTAAAGTACCCCTCCCCCCTCATCTCTTCCCCCTTACCTCCCCCCCCCCATCAGGCCGTCCCTCCACCCCACAAGTGGCCCTCACCCCCACTGCTGGTGGACTGACTGTCCAACTGACTGTCATGTACCCCGGTACCAGGGAGGACACCCTCCAGTACTCCATCTCAACGTCACCATCACCTCTCAGCAGACGTCAGACAGGACAGCAGCCCCTCCCAGTTACCGACCTGACCACTCCCACCAGTGGTAGTGCGGAGGTAGCCCTTGGTCCAGGGACCTACTCTGTCACTGTCACTGTCACTAACCAACACGGCTCCACCATGTCTGTACCTCAAGAGATCACCATACTAGGTTGGCATACCATGGTGCTGTGTGTATTAATTTTGTGTTTTGTGTTTTGTGTTTGCTAAAGACAGTACTTGTAACAGTTTATTAAGGTATATCTCTTTCTCCAATTCCACCACCTCCTCCCCTCCCTCCTCCAGACACTCCAGGCTCTGGCAGTGTGGAGACTGCAGTCATCATTGCGGTGGTGTGGCTGTTGTCATGGTGATCCTCCTCCTCATCATCATAACAGTCTTTGTCACTGTACTGGTCTGCATGAAGCACAAGACCACAAGTGAGTCAGAGAGGTGATGGAGGAGCAAGGTCTGCCCACTCAGACCCCCTTGGTCCAGTGTGTGTGTGTGTGTGCAGGTCACACAACTCACTAACTGAGTTTACTGTTGTAGTTCTCTGCTCGGCTTTGTCTGGTGATCTCACTCACTACAAGCTGCTCATCTGTATGTGGTGGTGTGAACAGGTGATGATTTCGTATACCGCACCTATAATTATTCTCATGCCTTCCCCTGTCTGTTCCCTTTCCCAGTTTTAATTAGGTGTTGTCAAGCAAGTTCGTCATATGATGATGTCAAAGTGGAGTTGAAAGGTGCACGTGTCCATTCCAATTTTGAGGATGTCCAACTGGAACAGAACCCAGCCTATGGTGAGGTGACACCATCCCAAGCCCAAACAGAGCCTCAGCCGTATGAGGAGTTTGTAGCTATAGGGGGCGTGACCAGTGACAGTGTAGCAATGGAGGAGAACCCTGCTTATCAGACTGCTGAGCGTCCATCGTATGAGTGTGTAGTGGGTGTGACCAGTAGTGATGTTAAATTGGAGGAGAAACCTGCTAATCAGTCAGTAGACACAACTGTATCCCAGCAGACAGATTATTTATAGTTGATGTCCAAGTGCAGTACATGTGTAGAGGTGTTTAAACTCCTCTGTGTTCATTTCCACTTAGTGTAGTACACTTATTTTGTATGGCTTCTACTTTAGTGTGTTATTTTTGCAGCAAACGTGCATGTGTACTGAGCCATCACAAAGAGATCGTGCAACATGTATACATGTAATCCGTAAGGCTCATCATGCTTCATTTTGTCAAGCTACAATGTGAAGGTAACTAGGTACATTTGTACAGATTTTGGATTCTTTTCAAGATCTACACATGTGGGACATGGCTAAACAAACAAAAATGGCTGCCGCCGCGGGCGATTTTCAACCCCGTATTTTCCCTTCTATCTCCTGCATGAAAATTGCATGCCATGTCCCACATGCGTAATGTAGTGTGTGTGTGGTGCATGCATGCATATACATGCATGTGTGTGCGAATGTGTGCATGTGTACATTCATGCATTCATGCAGAACATGTACTAAGACTGACAATGACAGTGTGATGATCATGCTCTATATTATGAGCATTTGAGGTTTAAGCAGAGTCAACATGCATTTTCAGGAATGGACATGGGTTCAGCTCCAATTTGACATGCTCAAAATCAGATGGACATCTTTTAACTCCACTTTGACATCATCATATGACGAACTTGCTGGACAACACCAACTTAAAACTGAATGGGGAAAGGGAACAGACAAGGGAAGGCACGAGGAGAATTATATTCAGTGTGGAATATGATATGCATGCATGCATATATAGCCAAACTTCTATTCTAGGGTTGGCTAGCTGTGTTTCGCATAGAAAAGCGTACCACGGAGTGAAAACGTACAAGTAACTATTGTCTCCAACAGCATGCGCTGTTTGTACTTGAATGAATTCTCTTCTGCCTTGACTAAACACCTGCTACCGTGTCCCTGCGACCTGTGTGTGGGCATGTCACTGCATTCTTAATTGTGTTTATGTCTTGAAACGCATGCAGAAATACAATGCGGCTAGGCACTATAGCATGTGCATGACTAGCCAAATTGTTTGGTACAACTCTGAATGAGGAAGGATTCAATGAAAGGAAAATGTATGCACAGTCTGCAGCTGTCTGTGTTCGTGTGCCAATGCCTGATTGATCATGAGTGAAACTGTGCGTGCTCGTACTTTCTGTATGTGGTTGCATTGTTTTGACATGTGTTCGTGTCTTGCGACTGAAGACAGCAAGTAGTTCGAGTTGGGGCGGCAACCCCACGAGTTGTTTTTAACACAGCCAGGACTTTCGAGCACAGCCATACTTGCACACTATGGTCACACCAGAGTATAATGAATTATGGTAACAAGTATTTCGAGTTAAAAAACTTGTGGGGCGCCAATGGGGCGCCCCAAACTCGAACTACTTGCTAGTAATGGTGTCTACATTTGTCATGCCATTTAGCATCACTCTAAATGATAGTGACCCCAGGATGCACCATGCAGAAGTATGAATGCATCAGGGTTTTAAATACAAACCAAGAAGCTGTGCCTAAACATCCACACTCATTGGAAAGTTGGCATTTGCATGGGAAAGTGCATTAAGTGTTTGGATGCTTTGCACAGGATAGAGCCCTGCAGTTACACAGCTTCATGCACTTTGATACCCAACTGTTCTAACCCAGCTAGCTAGCTAGCTGTTCAGTTGCCTTGCCCTGAATAATACCATCTACACAAACTGATAGCTACTGTCCAAAGTCTAAAATATCACATGAGAGGATAGCACCGAAGCTAACCGCTGAAGCAGTAGTCTTCGTCAAGTGCAAAATCATGCAAGAACGTAAATAAAATGGCCGTTCAGCCTCGGTAACATTTGAGCTGTAACCCAAAAGCAAAATTTATTAAAGATTCTAAGCCACATCAGCCTTCTTGAAACACTTTGTGAACAACTTTCGTTCGTTCGGTAAAGGGAGAAATGGTAACAAAGACGATTTCTAAGCGGGTGAACAGAAGCCTTCGGGGCGGCCATCTTGTTATCGGACCTGTTCTTTTTCCGGCTGTTTCTTCACGAAAACGTCCTGCGCAGGCTTTGCGCTGGCTTAGTATTACGAAGAAGTGTTCTGGAATACTTCTCACTCGATTGAATGGCTGCGCAAGTGAGGACAAATCGAATAATAACTTAGTAAAGTCAACGAACCCTACGGCGCCGCCATCTTGACAGATATATATATACATAACCACACATACACCCAAAGGTTGCCCTCCTCTTTGAGATGAAGATGCTCCCTCTCAAATGGGAGGCTAGGAGTAGATGTATTGATTTTTGGTTAAAGGTTCTAAGGATGGGGGATAACAGGCTGATTAGATCAGTGATGTTGGAAGCAATGGAAATGAGGGGCAAAGTGAAATGGCTATGGGATTTGGAGCAGAGCCTAGGAGAGTTGGGGTGGAAGGGTGTCAGTGTGGAGGACATGAGAAGGCTGTCATCTGGCGAGATTAGGCAGATGCTTAGGGATAGTGCATGGAGAATGGTGAGAGAGGTCTGGGACGCTGAGATCCAAGAACGGTCAAAATTAGGTGTGGTGAAGGGTCTGTTAGAAGGTGGGTGCCAGTCGCGATGTGTGGATGTAGGAAGCAAGAGGATACGGAGGATGCTGGCTAAATTGAGAGGTGGAATGGCAGAATTGAGGGTGGAGACAGGCAGGTGGAATGGGCTGAAGAAAGAAGAGAGAATCTGTAAGCAGTGTACCATGGGGGAAGTTGAGAACGAAGAACACTTCCTATTGAGATGTGAAGGGTATGCAGAGGAGAGAAAGACTATAGTAGGGTACATGGGTGAATTGGTGGAGGGGTGGCAGGAGATGGAGGCCAAGAAGAAGCTTGCTCTGGTGATAGATTGTGCATGCACTGATGGCAGAATGGGCCGGGCGATTCAAAAGATGTGGAGTTCGCGATTTGGCTGATTGTATCTCTCCCTATGACAATCTAATCATTCTGCTTATTTTGTTTTGATTCATTGTATAGTGCTGCATGGGGCAATATGCCCTAGTGTGCAATTGCACATGGTGCACTTGAATAATAATGATATGATATGATGATATGATATGATACATATATACAGTGCAAGTTGCAATTATATATATATATACGAACATGAAGCCATACAAAAACCTATTTCTGAAAACAAGCTTAGCTATAATTATAGCTAGCTGTTTTGTCCGATCTTTCACTGCTACTAAAGGTGGCGGCCGGCCAGCGCACAGGAAGCAACCATCTCACATTCCTATCAGGTATGTTGTAGTTCAGTGCTGCCACTACCAGCGCAGTCTTGCAGCTGTGCTGGAAACGTGCTTTGTAGCGAAGTGACCGGAAATACCCCGTGACCGGAACTACCCCGGGTTACCTACCTTCGTCAATGGAATTGCGCAATAGTTCACTCGTGGACGAGTCCTCCCGTACATGAAACCAAAGCCCAGCTGTCGCACAGTGTGGTCTGTATATATGACTAGGGTATAGCTAGCTATACTGCGGCCGACCTAACCCAAGAGTTGAGGATGAAGTCGTCACTCGTTCTGTTCTGTAAGTTCTACTGTAGCTAGCTAGCTAATTAATATGCCAACTTGTTTTTCTGCGCCGTCTGGTCAATTCGTTACTTATTAGTAGGTGTGTTGGGCGTTTCAGTGGCTCAGACGGTCACCATCTCCCCCGTGGGACTAGTCACTGTTGTTGAAGGCAACGTCCTCACCATCAACTGCTCCGATGAAGTGACCGTGGGGGGGAATGATTTCCTCCTTCGTGAAAACGGTGTCCATTTGACCGGAGGTAACGCTCCTCCTAGTGAACGGATTGGAATGGCGCGCATCTTCCATCTTCCTGTGGATCGAACAAAGAACGGCAACACGTATAACTGTCAAGACTTGATAAGATTCATGATGTCTGAAGTGCTCACTTTGACTGTTACTTGTGAGTGCAGTGGGTAGTTAGCCGAGCTACTTCGGGTGCATGAGGTTATGAAGCAGTGCATGTGACGTGATAGTAGGCATGATGTCCGCAGTGATTACTTTGACTGTTACTTGTGAGTGCAGTGGGCACATTAGATTAATGATGATGATGATGATGATCATCATCATCATATGCTGCATTCAGCAATGAAGCAGTGCAAGTTGGACCTCAGCTAGCACTTGTGCATACATGTACATGCTTGAGATGTCTCCAGACTGTGTATTTGTAAGACCACATGTACAGTGGTGGCGCACATCACTAGAGAGCTACTGTGTGGGGATTTGTTCACACATAGTATAATACTTACACTGTCTATCTATGCCTGAGATACCTGTCCCTTTGCTCTGCTTTTGCCCTTTGCATAGAGTGCTACTGCGTGACTACAATTTGGTTTGCGGATTTGGTAGAGTTGCTAGAATCAATGCCAGTCAAGCACACCATATAAACTTGTGGGGCCTATTCTGTTTCTTGGTATCAAGGTCTGCATAGCGCAGTAAAATTGGCTTATTGGACACTGACTGTTGACTGGGTGCATGGCCATTGGCTGTACTATGGTGGTACTCCCCTGCTTGTAGTTGAGCAATAGAATTACTGAGAAATGAGGAGAATCACAGCATCTAATGAATTGTGTCATGATCTAGATCTGTGATAGCAATGTCTTGTTTGCTTCTGAACTCTGCAGCTCCCCCTACGATGCCACTGAACCCGAGAGTGGTGGACCTCATGCCCTTCTCAGCCACTCTCCAGTGGAACCCTCCCTCTGACAATGGAGGCTCCTCCCTCCCCCTCACTTACACCGTCATCCTCACCTCCACCTCCTTTTCTAATGTCACAGCCACCTCCCTCCCCCTCCCCAACCTCCAACACAGCACACAGTACAGCTGGTCAGTGCAGGCCATCAACGAGTATGGCAGTAGTCCCCCAGCTGAGGGCACCTTCACCACACCAGACTCAGGTGATGTTAACCATTGCCTTTGCTGCATATGTAGGCATTGCTGTTACATATACAGTACATATATGCGTACGTGATGGAAAACTGGTGCACATTCATTTATGCTAGCTGTGATCGATATGACCCCATCTTGTTCCTCCAGTCCCCATCATTGACAGTGCTATTGCTATGGCTCTGAGTCTGTCTGAATTTCGAGTGAACATCACACTCCTCACAGATGGAGGGCAGCGGGTGACACTATACACAGTGAGTGTGTGTGAATATGTGTGTGCGTGTGTGCGTGTGTGTAGGACTATCCATTGTGTACACGCATACATCGTTGCATTCATAGACTATGAACTGTTCCACAAACCATCACAGGTTGAGATCAGAGGAGTGAACTACACGGGTCTTGTTGAGAGCTCAGATCAGAGTTGGGTGTCAGTGCTGGTCAACCAACTGGACCAGAACTTCACCAAGGGAGAGACTCACACAGTGAGGGTATTTGCGACTAACTCGGTTGGGACCAGCAACTCTCGGTCAACATTCCAAGTCCCCTGTGAGTCCTGATCACAGTTGAGTGTGTCGTACAACTCCATTAATTGTCCATTGCAACATGATGCTCTCACACTCTGTGGCAATCATGCATGCTTCTTTTCATTCTAACTTTAGTCCTTCCCAATATCACTGCTCCCCCCACTGAACTGAGCACCACTAACATCCCAGTGTGCTGTGCAGGAGTGCAGCTCAACTTGGCTAAACTGAATGACCCGTCCATACAAGTGCGGGTCCTCGTTGACGGCACCCCCCACCCTCCCAACCAGGTTACAAGGAATGGCAGTTTCCTCTACATCATGGGACTGCAGGCCGGCACAGAGTACTCCCTCAACATCACTCTGACCAACATACTTGGAACAGTGTGGGTCAACACCACAGTCAGGCCTCTCCTTGGTGAGTTGGTGTAAATGGATCAGCGTGCATCTCAACGTGCACTTTTAAAGCGCCCCTCCCCCCACACCTCCCCCCCCCCCCCCCCATCAGGCTGTCCCTCCACCCCACAAGTGGTCCTCGCCCCCACTGCTGGTAGACTGACTGTCCAACTGACTGTCATGTACCCCGGTACCAGGGAGGACACCCTCCAATACTCTATCTCTACGTCTCCATCACCTCTCAGCAGACATCAGACAGGACAGCAGCCCCTCCCTGTTACTGACCTGACCACTCCCACCAGTGGTAGTGCGGAGGTAGCCCTTGGTCCAGGGACCTACTCTGTCACTGTCACTGTCACTAACCAACACGGCTCCGCCACGTCTGTACCTCAGCAAGTCACCATACAAGGTTGGCTTATCTTAATTGGCACTGAACATTCGTGTTTTGTGTTTGATGAAGACAATACATATGACAATATATGACTCTGTGACAACAGCTATATAGTCTCATGGAAGTCTATTTCTCCTCCTCCTCCTCCTCCTCCTCCTCCTCCTCCTCCTCCTCCTCCTCCTCCCCCTCCCCCTCCCCCTCCCCCCTCCCCCTCCTCCCCCTCCCCCTCCAGGCTCTGGTGGTGTAGACACCACTGTCATTGTTGGGGTGGTGGTGGCTGTTGTCACGATGATCCTCATTATCATCATAACAGTCTTCGTCATCATACTGGTTTGTGTGAAACACAAGACCAAAAGTGAGTAAGGGAGGAGAGATGGATGAGGGTGCATTGCCACTCACTCACCTAGTGTGTGTGTGTGTGTCTGTTCCCTTTCCTCATCGATCCAGTTTTAATTAGATGCTGTAAATCAAGTTCATCATATCATGATGATGTCAAAGTAGAGTTGAAAGGTTTGCATTCTAATTTTGAGGATGTCAAACTGGAACCAAACCCAGCCTATGGGGATGTGACACTATCACAAGCCCAAACAGAGCCACTGCCGTACGAAGAGTTTGTAGCTATGGGGGGCGTGACCAGTGACAGTGTAGCAATGGATGAGAACCCTGCTTATCAGGCTGCTGAGCCTCCACAGTACGAGTGTGCAGTGGGTGTGACCAGTGGTGATGTGCAAATGGAGGAGAACCCTGCTTATCAGTCAGTAGACACAACTGTATCCCAGCAGACAGAGGAGCCTGATTATTAATAGTTGTTGTCTAAGTGCTGTACATGTGCAGAGGTGTTTAAACTCCTCTGTGTTCATTTCCACTTAGTGTGGTACACTTATTTTTCTATGATTTCTGCTTTAGTGAGTTATTTTGTGCAGCAAAAGGTGTATGTGTACTCAGCCATCACAAAGAGATGTGTACACATGCATGTAGCCTTAAGGCCCATCCATGCATGGGGGTGACAGCTGTACATACAGAGCTTGAGTATGCAACATATACAGCATTGTGTATCATAGTGCAGCTATATGCAAGTACATAGGTGCATGAACACTGTATAATTACAGTACGTAGCACCAACACGTGAACATATAGAAGCAAAGATAAAAGCACACAATAATGTATAATTATGATGTCAGATGTATATATTATAAATATTAAAAGACACCATGCCCATATAACAATGCATACGTATGTACAGAGCTTGAGTGTACAGCACAGCGTGTGTTGTGCTGCAGCCATATGCAAGTGTATGCGCAGTTATATACCTACATACGTACATGCATGCAAATTATGTATGTATCTCGAATTACACTTGATGATGGTGCACGCATTACAATTTGTGTCAGAGGCCTCTAACTAGGCCTGTATAGCTTAACCTATGTATACCTATGTATACCTATATACGTAGCTAGGCCTGTGTGTTTATATGCATACGTATATACTGTAGCCTAACCTAGCTATGTATACAGTACATAGCTTAACCTAGCTAGGCCTGTGTGTTTATATTGTACATTGCATAAGTGTATTTATGTATTTTGTGAAAAGTGTGATAATTACCAGCATCCATCTAGCTGGGCACATGCTATTTTGTACATTATTATAGTCATTCTATGTATAAGACAATTAGCAACATATAATATAATTTATATTAATTATATATCGTACGATGATTGCACTATAGGAACGTAAGCATTGCGAGGTGGTCTGATATATACGTTTTTGTGATGTAGACGTTTGGAGAAAATGGTGTCGTTTCAGGAAGCATTTTCAGGCTTGTAGGAAGGCAAGAAAAGGTTCGTCTGTTGCGCACTTACCGTACTATATAGTATATACAATACGGTAGCAAGGTCTGTAGCCTCTATATCCAACCTCGGCCTATATTATGTTGCCTTGCCCCAAAAAATAAGAATTTATCTTCCACTATGAATTCAGCACACACCAGTCAAATAATGGTTACAAATACACAGGCTCTTCTGTCTGGGGTACAGTTGTGTCTAGTGACTGATAAGCAGGGTTCTCCTCCATTGCAACACTGTCACTGGTCACGCCCCCTATAGCTACAAACTCCTCATACGGCTGAGGCTCTGTTTGGGCTTGGGATGGTGTCACCTCACCATAGGCTGGGTTCGGTACCTACCCTACCGTATCAGCTGGAGCATGTACGCATGATGGAGTGAGTGGGTACACACCCTCCTCCATCTCTCCTCCCTGACTCACTTGTGGTCTTGTGTTTCACACAGACAAGTACAGTGATGAAGGCAGAGATGATGAGGAGGAGGATCACCGTGGCAACAGTCACCACCACACCAATGATGACAGCAGTGTCCACCCCACCAGAGACTGAGGGAAGAGGAGGGAAACAGACTCACTTCAATGAGACTGGCTACAGACTGTTACAAGTACTGTCTTCAGCAAACACAAAACACAAAACACAAAATTAATGCTTAAAAACAAATTAAACACACAGTTCGAATTCCATGTTACTCCAACCTGGTATGGTGACCTGCTGAGGTACAGACGTGGTGGAGCCATGCATGTTGGTTGGTGACAGTGACAGTGACAGAGTATATAGGTCCCTGGACCAAGGGCTACCTCCGCACTACCACTGATGGGAGTGGTCAGGTCGGTAACAGGGAGGGGCTGCTGTCCTGTCTGACGTCTGCTGAGAAGTACCGGTGATGGTGACGTTGAGATGGAGTACTGGAGGGTGTCCTCCCTGATACTTGGCAGGTCTGTGATATTGCACAAGGGTATACAAGTGCAAATTCTCCCTGTGGTAGAGCACTGGCACGGTCAGTCAAAGGCACTGGGTTTCGCTACCAGCAGCTCCACCTTACTTTTCTACTCTTTAGCCATTTTGAAAAGGTCCACGGAGCATAATGGCAAAGGATTTGGTCTTTAATTAGACCTGGACTATCAGACAGATCACTTGGAGTCCTACCTATCGGACAGCTGTGATTTCGCTCAGTATTATCATACCACACAGCTACCCTCATTAATTATCATGCCAATTATACATCATGATTGTACAGCTTACTGACTCACTGCAGATAACATAAGGATCAGTGCAAGTACTACAAACACATTTAAAGCTCTAAGCTACGCAGTTAGCTCTATCACTATCTACATACACTAACTACCTCTAAGTTTAACCAATGAGTCACTGTACGTACTCTCTCAGTCTCCTTCTTCTTCATCTTCACTTGATCTGGAGTAGGCAATAAAAATAATTAAGACTGTACTAATGTTCTGCTACTGTGACTACTATACTTACGTCTTCTTCTTCATCTTTACTTGATCATCTTTACTTGATCTGGAGTAGGCAATGAAAATGATTAAGACCGTACTACTGTTCTGCTACTGTGACTACTATTCTTACCTTTTCTTCTTCCTGCAATAGCAATACCAGACTACCACACCTCCAATGCAGCAACAGATGATTACAGCCACCACACTACCACCAACAGTTCCACCCACAATGGCTCCGACATTAACTGGTTACAGGCAGAAAGAGTTAACAGAAAGTCAAAGCTTTGACTGGACTGCACACTACACACACACTACCTTTTCAGCTTCCCTATTGTACAAGATAACATTCGTACAAAAAAGAATGAGGTTGAGCTACTAATAAACTATTAAGCTTCGCTCTGTGCTGCATCATGGCAACCAATCCACACATCAGCCAGCTTTCACACACTTTATAGTGGATTGTACATGTTAGTCTCACATACTGTAGTAGACCACTTCTTCTACAATGTCAGAAGGGGCTGGTACACAGCATACACTTCTGCTTTGACACACCAAAACATGACGGTTTCTCAATATGCAGTTAGTTACCATGGAAATATAATGGTCATATATACATGTGTAAATTATCACCTACCAACAGTGCAAGTAGCCTATTGGTCACCCTAAAGATCCATTCATGCTTAAGGTTTGAAAACAGTGCCCAGTACGTATCTTCCTCGCATGTTCTTCAAAGCATGCTTGCTGTAAGTGTCCATGAAATCACCATCTTGATGTTAGTTATCTTGTGAATCAACATGTAAGAAAGTGTAACATGAAATTCTCTCTGAACATTCGTCACCCAAAATGTATATCTGCTTGTCTTCATCAATCCATCTTTAAAGCAAAGTTTACAGCCATACATACATACATACGTACATGCTATCGGCCACCAATACACTTACATCCAGACTATGTTGCAAGCAAACTACTGAGTTATGGCCACTTTAGAACCAAGAGTACATAATGTAATATCTACTCCTGATATAACTAATTACATGCAAACACATAAGCTTACCTACAGTTGGGGGGGAGGGTGCTGTGGGTGGTGCTGAGGATCGAGTGAAGAGAGGAAGAGAAAATACATACATACATTTAATGGTATATACAAAGAAGTAGACAACAAGCTGAGGACTATTAAAATTGAACGGATGTGGACAATCGTGGTCAACTAATGTGGCTGGTTAAGCAATTTAAAAGCAGAAATTGCCAGTTTTAAACCTTGTGACATTTCGTGACATCATATTATTGCAAAGGAATTGTCCAACGTTTTTGGTTGTGGGTAGCAGGTGGAAATCATCAAAAAGAGTATGAACACTGTAATTCGCTGAACAAAAAGTTGGGCAATTTGAATCAGGAAGACTTGACAATGTACTTTGTTAAAATGAATTAAAAAAATTGCTTTAATTGTCTAACAGTGGAGAAGAAAATTGGCAACAATCACTTGCAAAATATGAAGTCCAACAATAGCACACACATAGTACTTTGTTTTGGTGCATGAAGTACAAGAACAGTGTATGTAATATAGGGTTATTAGCTAAGAAATGTTCATGAAGCCCCTGGTTCTGTTTATAGCCAGAGTCCAAGTAAACCATGCAAAGACTTACAAGTGACATTCAGATCCAAGGTGAATGTTGCACTTCCTGCATCATTCCTCCACGTGGCAATTTGAGTACCAGCATCATCTACACTCACCCCATTAATACTAACTACTACTAACTAACAGTTGGAGCGCATCACTGCTACTCAGGTTCTCCATCGCAAGCCACAGTGACACCAACCCTTAATGCGATTTTTGAGGTCTTAGGTACAGTGGGATTTCCCAACAAGGAAAGCTGGCATTAATGTTAACCATGCCAGGAGTACAGGCCTGTAGGTTTCCTTTGATACTAAGCATGTTTTGTTCAAATGAAATTTGGAGAATGGAGGTGTAATATGGTACAAATCAGGCCATTGCAGAAGCCATATTGGTGTAAGTGGACATATCCCACATGCAGTTCATACTTCATACACAAAAAACATTTCACATGCATACAAAAAAAACAAAAATAATGCAGCATACAATGATCACTGCAAGTATCATAATCACATGTGGCAGGTGCAGTTAGAAACGACGATATAGGCATATCTTGGCCAAATTCACTTTTTGTATTTTCGGAAAGTTTCACAAGTTTAAGGTGTGTATGCTGGCATCGTCATGGGCGCATCCAGTGAATATCCAGCTGATTCCGCTGAAAGTAGGACATGTCTTAGAGAACACACAGCGCTTCCATTTCTGTAAGTTAGAAGCTTGTCCATTGAAAACTGAAGACGTCCAACGCGAGTGGTCCATTTTGTGTTCAATTGTCTCATTTCTGGTACCTTTTGCGGCATCCAGAAAAACTATTTGTCATCTGTTGCTGTTCGTAAGAATGCAAACCAGGCTTTAGGAGAGCTACAATTCAATCTTTGGTTCAAGTCAATCAGCCAAGTATTGGCAGAGAACCAGGTTCCCCATTTCTGATTCTTTAGTCTATACTTGTACAGAACAGGAGTTACAAAATTGTAGCTACTTTATGGCTGTTTTAGGGGCTGCCGCATATATTGTTTTCATTTTGCGCCTGTCGTATGGCTTCATGTTATGGAAATATATAGCGATGTATATATAATGTTGATGTTGCAGTTGCGTTGTCCGCACTACTGCCTCGGACAAGGGACAGGAGCGCCGCTAACCTTGGGAAACGCGCCGTATCGTTTGCAGCATGTCCAGTTTGTGGCTTCCCGACTTACAATCTTTGCAGCACTGCCGAGAACATTAGACAGGAGTAACGCCAAGCTTGGTGAGGGTATTAAACGTCTATTCAAGGGCTTGCTAGCTGTGCTTTGTGTAGGAAAGCTTAGCACGCAGTGAAAACGTATTGGTAACTAATGTCTCCAGCAGTGCGTGCTGTTTGTACTCGAACGAATTCTCTTCTTCCTTGACTAAACACCTGCTACTGTGTCCCTGCGACCTGTGTGTGTGCATGTCACTGCATTCTTAATTTTGTTTATGTCTTGAAACGCATGTGGTTGCATTGTTACGACATGTTGTTGTGTCTTGACTTGTGACTGTCAACAGAAAATAGTTTGAATTGGGGGGCGGTAGCCCCACGAGTTTTTTTAACTTGAAATACTTGTTCCTACACAAACGTAATATTTTTACCAGATAGGGACCCCAGCCTGACACCGAATGAGATAACCTTAAGAGATCAGGAAATATCGGCCTTGGTGAGTGCAGAAGATGTGAACCTGCGCAACTTACCAACTTCGTACACAACCAGACTTCGTGAAGCTAAGACTACCTTTAGCTGACACAGGAGTTTCAGCAAGACCGAGGAAAACAGCCAGCAGTCAACAAATATAGTTCTGTGCTCTTGTAAGTCCTTTGTCCACACCAGCAGCACACCACTGACCACACTCCCCAGCGTCTCTAGCTAGGACTAGTACTAATCACTTTCAAGTTACCAGCAAAAAATATAACAGAAATTTTTAACAACTTCTTATGCAAGATTTCAGATCCTGAATACTTCATTGTTTCTAAATGTGCATGCCACACATACATAATTTGAACTCAAACATACATTCACTGCACTACATCAATTTTGTGAAATACGAACAGTAATAAGCACAGACAGGCTTAGCTAGGAAATGTTCTAGATATCATGTAAAAGCATGCACTAACTTACGCTCAACTGTCAGGTACAAGGTGAATGTTGCTGCATCTCCAATGCCATTATTCCATGTAGCAACATGAGCGCCAGCATCACCATCTTGCACCATAGTAATATTAACCACTCCCACAGAACTGATGGACACATGAGTATTGCCTGGTTGGGATGGGCCAGTGATGATCATGTTTGAGCGTGGGTTACCTTCAGTAAAATTGACGCTAAAAAGAGGATAGCTGGCTTCTTGCTGAAGAGTAATGCTCTCTTCAGAGTTCACGGTTGGTGGCCCTATTCAAAGAACAGAATGTACAATTGAGATCACATAGAACATACACAGCAAATCGAACATATACCACCAACTTGCTTGAGTGCAAGTGCAATATCTACAGCGGTGGCCTGAAGGAAAACGCCAGGACCATAAGTTGCAGCAAGTGATACCACCACATGTGCAAGAGGAGTATTTGGACTCTTGGTAGAAAGAAAACACAACCACTAAAGTGTGCATATTAGGACCAGCATCAGCACAAGTTGGAGCTAGTTTTAAGGACATATTGTAAGACACAGGTGTCCTCAACGCTTCAAGAAAAAGAGTAAGATGCGACACGCACCAGAGTCACTATGATGTTATCAGTGATTGATTCATTCATCCAGGAAAACTTGGAAGAATGATTTGATATACATTGCTTGCATAGGGCATAAGACGCCATTTTGTTAGTTGCAAAAACTTGCACAATCAACTGAACTGCCATTACAAAACAGCCGTGAACATCAGCCAAATGTTTGGACAGCTGGGTATATAGCTCAAAGTTTATTCTTGTCTAGTGAAGTTACAGTACATGACAGTTGCACTTTGCTCACAAACCCTTACAAAACCTTTGGTGCACAACCAATGCATACTGATTAACACTACTCACGGATAAAGTTCAACTGACTAAACATGGAATAGAATCAATTAAAACTGATTGCAGGGTGATTTGTTTACATATGTAGGAAGCTTTGTTGGCAACTGACAAAGCTATCCTATCCTAAAACTAGCTATCCTAAAGACTAGAATGTTCTGCAATCTGATTTGCTCAATGCCAATGGGGTGAGGAGCCACTATGACATCACTCATTGCCTACTGGACAACACTCTCTGATATGTATATAAAAGGACGAGAACAGATAAACCACTTGAGGAATCCCCCTACATGAAGGATGAGTTGTTCAACCGGTGCAAGAATGTTGCAGTGCATTGTTCACAAGGCTTTCCATATACAGTACGTAAGTATTTGGCTGATAGAAACAAAGTGGGACTTCAGACAAAGAACCCATTAGATAATTGATAACTTGGCCACACAAACCTTTACTAACTTAACATTAACTATCACATTATTGCTGTTGGTAGTGCCCTACACCTTCACTCCATCAGACGGCTCTCATGTATACAAACCAACAAATGTTCAGCTCACAGCTACTTTCATATTTGCTGTCAGTGCAAGCTTGCATGTGTCTGTCATGTTTGCCTTTAGAGGATAGCACTTGACCATGTGCAACTTCCACTCCATTCAAGTACAGAAATAAGGGCAGTGACATAGTTTCCACAAGAACAATGCAAACGTATACAGATGGTGCAGTCTGTCTCATGTGCACACATGTAAAATAGTAACTGGTGGAACACATCAGGAACAGAGGTTACCAATTTAACTTGATCATTTACAATCTTTTCAACATGACACTGTACACTGACATGCATGACTGTGTCATAAACTATTGGCCACTACTCATCAATTTTGCACAGGCAACACAATGCATCTGTCTACTTCACTTTCTAGTGGAGCTACATATTCAGACTGTCTTTACCTTTCTACATTAGCAAGTCAGAATCTGAGATGCTTAAAAATGACTGCCACAGGGAAAGGTTTGTTAGGGTGGCATTGGTAACCTCAGCCTCTGGTGGTAATTACACTACAGTCAAAATGGCAGCAAGGGGGGGCAGTATGGTCACATTTTGCCACTCACACTTCACATTACACATTGTGACCATTACATGAGCTTGCTGTTCTGCACATCGCAGTGACGGTGAAGTAAAAGCAAACAATGACAGCAACCAGGAGTAGGATGAATGTGTAGAAAGAAGATGGCTCAAGCCTGAGTGGTTGGCTAAGTTAAGTGACATAAAAGACTACTACTGTTTACCAAATGAAAACATAAGTAATAATCCATAAATAGGCATGTACTGTCAGCAATAAAAGTAAAGAACATAATAGTAATAATCATGTATAATAGACCTACTGTTTACTAAACATAATGAAAAATAAGAATAACGTAAAGGAGGGGGAGGGGCTAAGTGGGATGTGTATGGGGTGGGTTCAGGATTGAGTTCCAGTTGCAGGGAAGGAGAAGGCCGCTGTCGAGGTTCATGTTTGGGATGGATTTCCTGATCTGGATGGCTTCCACAGTCCTCCTCTGCCAGAACCCTTCCGCTCGTCTTTGGACTGTGGCAGTGGTTTGTCTTTTGAACATGATACCGTTCTTGGGGTCTCATCGTCTCACTGTTTGTCTGTGCTCACTCAGTCTGACTTTCAATGTCCTCTTTGTTTCACCCATGCACATACACCTCCGGGCAATCCTTACAGGGAACCTCGTACACAACTCCTGTCTGCTTCTGCTCTGGGGTCCTGTTCTTCACTTGCATTAGGTCTCTTTTCAGAGTCTTCATTGGTCTGAAGACGGGCTTCACTCCCAGAGGGGCAGACCTTCTCAATCTTCTCGCTTAGACCCTTGATGTAAGGAGTGCATAAGATCTTGGGTGCGTCTCCCTGTTGTGGTGCTGCGGCTGCTGGGGGAGGTGATGAGTTGGTTGTTAGGGTCTTCCTCACTAGGGTTTCTGGGAATCCATTTGCCTGGAACACCTGATGTAAGTGGTCCATTTCCTGCTGCAATTTTGTGGGATGGCAGATGTTGCATGCTCTATCCCTCATGCATCTCAGGACTCCCGTTGTGGTCCTAGGGGTGCGAGTAGTAGGGGATGTACCTTTCGGTGTGTGTGTGCCTCCTTCCTTCGTGACCAGGACATCAAGGAAGGGGAGCTTGGTGATCAATCATGTCTGCTGTGGTGAGGTCCACGGGGTGACCTGTAGCCAAAGTGTGCTCTGCAATCACATCACAATTCAAAGCTTCAGTGTTTACGGGTTTGGCCAGTTCATCCAAGATACACCTTGGGGCATACATCACATGGTGTCCTGACACAACAATCTTATGTTGTTCAAGTGGATAGTTTCACTCCCTGCATTTTACCTCGAAAACAATTCTGAATTCTGAAGATTGGGAGTACTCTAACCAAAGCCATCCAATTGTCAGAAGATTGGGAACTTGCTGAAGTGGTTGAAGCTTTCCCAAAAAAGCTACCCATTCCATTCTGTACCATCCTACTGTTCTTGCAGTTTCCTCTGCCTCCTTCTGCTACTAAAAACAAAAATCACCTACGTACGTACATGTTCTCCATCTTGGTGTCATTAGACCTAGCTATCATTGACATTGTAACTAATACATATTTAAAAAGTGTTGTGCACCTTTCTGCATCAATGCTTCAAAGTTTAATGATATATTCAGTCGCTCTCTGTCCTTACAATCAAAAGTAGCAACAAGTTAGTTCTTGAACATCCTTCATTCTGTTGCGGGCAGCCATTCTCTTAGTCTATTGTGCAACTCTGCATGTGTCATAATAGTCAGCGGGAATTTCGTTGTTCTAAAAGTCTTGTTCTGTATAATAACAAGGATGAAGCGGCAAGTCGATTTAATAATGTACTATTGTTGCACACACACAAGGACCAGGCTGCAGAACAGTAATAATGGCAAAAGTGTTTAATATAGCTAATCCACTTGTACATGTACCTATTATAATTATATGTTGTTTATATGCTTTGTAGCAACTCCTATAGTACATGGTCATATGTGTTTAAAGCCATAGTCACAATACTAACACACAAGTACATGTGCATGCCTTCTTTATCACCCCCTACAATTTCTTCCAATGTCTCTGAACTAGCAAGCACTACTACAACACTCAAAGCAATGACATACAGCCACATGTCCACCTGCAGTGGTGCGTTACCAAGAAAAATAATATTATAGGTTGCACTGAAAATTCTATTGTAACAGGCTGCTTATAGCATAGCTAGAGAAAAACCGGGACTGGAAACGCGGTCACGTGATCTGCAATATACGTACGTATATAAATTCCTAGTTGCTACAGAAGCTTGACTTAGCTTCTGACACAAACGTACTGGTAGCTCGTCCAGTGAAAGGCTTCATCCTTCATTCCGTGAAGCAGTCAGTGGAAGTCTATAGTGAACACGTCATTGCACATGATACTCTGCGTGAACACTTTGCCATCAAATGACTTTCTGTTACGCACGAGAGCATTTAGTCGCTGGGTTGGCCATGAAGAGAAGGAGAAAACATCATGTGACTCAGCGATTTTGCAGTGATATTCTTAAGCACTGTAGGCATCTCTGCCAAGCTCATACTGCATATTATGGTCCATTCTGGTTAAAGTATGGGTTTGCACACTGTAACTTGGATATGTCTGTTCATAGCCACTAAAACTAGCCTGGTTTGTGTACCTATTATGTTCCAGTACAGGGTACGCACAACAACTGTCTACTTCCATCGTGCTTTGCCATTGTATGTGCATCACCAAGTATACAGACAAACCAAAAATCATAAGGGAACGAGAAAAATACCATAACATCTTGCACTAATTGACTCCAATACAGTAATACTCTCTTAATTGTGTTGTGCAACATACCTTGTTTACGCATCCGCATTCACCATTACGTGTTGTGTGCTTACTGCTGTAATTTTTTTTTTCTTTACTTCCTGTATTACATGTGTCATGTCACTTTGAAGTAACCAATGTGCTTCAAAGTGACCCATGCAACAGTGACGACGTACTGTTTTGTACCTTGCACGGTGCAGGTGTTGCTATAATACTGAGTTAGCCAAGTTCTCCCTATCATATATAGCCAATTGGAGATGATTCAGGCACAAAGTTGAAGATCACTATATCCTCTAATATTATACTGATCGGAAACTCCACTAGCCAAAAAATATTAATATCACTGCATGCTTGTGACATATTGTGCATATGCTGTCATTATTATTACTACTATTCTAATATTATTATTATTATTGTTATTTTTTATCATTATTACTATCATTCCTTACCTCACCTCACCTTCTGTCACCAATTCCCGCCATTTTTGTGTATAAAAACGCCTGCCGGTTTTTGTAACATTATCTTTTCTCACTGATGAGGACCCAGGATTGGGTCGAAACGTTTGAATCAAGTGACCTCGCCATCGTCCTATGAAACATTTTTGGCTAGTGGAGTTTTCGATCATTATAATGCAGCAACCTAGCCACGCAGAAACCTTCCGAATGATCCTCTAATATCTTGGTAAAATCTGTTTATCGCATTTGTGCAGTACAACAATAACATTGCCACGGTGACCTTACGTATGTCCCAAATTCCCTCGGTTTACCATACCTCTGTAAGGTTAGAGGAGTGGGAACTGTTCAAAGAGCGCAATACGCTCACAGAAACTGAGAATCATCTTCTACCAGTGCTTCAATGCTACTGGCAGCCATGTTTGCATGAACCACAAGATAAATTCCGGGTAAAGCCGTTAGAGAGCTGTTCGAATCATATCGCCACGTTTCCAATCCCAGCTGGTTTTGTCTATCTATGCCTATGTCTTGCCATGATTATTCTAATACTATCAGAACAAAACCTTTCCCATGTCCATCAGTGACATGCAACTGATTGGTGCTATTTCACAAGTGCACATGCATACCTTGCAGCACTATCACCTTTGTATATATGCCCATGGAGATGACCCAACTTTCTGCTAGAGGCATCAGATAGCTACACATCATCAGATGTAATGTTATTCAAAACACTATCATCGGAAGTGCTGTATGGAAGCATGCACTATTCCAGAAGCACCATAGAAACACAATCTCAGAATGTTGTTGTGGGTGCACAGTAGCAGACAAACCTGATGAAAGCGGGCTTCTCTGCTAGTGTTGTATTGTAAATGTCTCGCCACCACATTGTGGTAGTCATCGTGGGAGTCTTGCGTAGCCAGCCCAATATGGCAGGCTGGCTATGCAAAACTGAAGCAGACCCTTTCCACCTTGGCTAGCATAACCGCTGAAGGAAAAGTGGTGGTATGCCTGAAAAGTGTTATGTGATCATACTCACATTGCACGGTAAGATTCATTGGTTTAGACCTATCAGTGGCCGCAATACACTCTACCGTCCCTCCGTTCGCCTCCCTCCGCACTCCACTAAAGGTGAGCATAGTCCTTAGCCCGCCGCTGACTGTGACCATCTCTATCCCAGTCACGTTAGTGCCAGTGGCTAGGGCTATGCCTGATGATGACCCGCTGGGGGTGAACAGCCAGCCAACAGTTGCCGGTGACCCGTTATCCTCCACAGTACAATCGAAGGTGGCATTGTTCCCTTCAGTGACAAGTGTACTCTGAGGCGGATTTGTGATAATCACCTGGGGCACAGCTGAGCAGAGTAAAGTAGTATCAAGGTCACTTTTAACATATATACATGCTACTGAATATGCAAGGGACCATGTATAATATACGTACGAACAAGCCGTTTTGTCTACATTTCTTCCACTAACCGGCATTCTAGATCGAACCGACAGATTGAAGGGAAACCTAACCCCAACCCCAACCCTAACCCAAAGGTGTTGGAGCTAGGTTAGACAGGTTACTTAACTCTGTGTACGGTCAGCCTACTACGTACGTAGTTGGACTCTACCACTGTGCTGGAAGGTCGTTTTTGGACAATACCACTCCTCATCAGCAGCACTGGATAAGCAGCGTCTTGGTGGGAAACCACCTATCAGTGATTGGAGCAGCAGAAGTTGTTGATTCGATCTAAAACACCGGTTAGTGGAAGAAATGTAGAAATGGCTTGTCCATATCAGACGCCGCGGTAGTGACGTCTATTTAGGAATGTCCCCGGTTCAAAATGGCGGCTCCTACCTAATGTATTAGCGCGCGTCGGCAAAACTGGCAAAACGGTGGCAAACTGGAACAATTGAAGGCCATGGATAGGCTTATTTCAAGGCGTTAAGTGCTACAATGTTCCTAAATGAAACCTAGAGTTGGCGTGAGGGAAAAGCGTCATAGTCGCTGTTACCCCGTTTCACCTTTTCATATTCTTCTTCTTCTTCTTCATCCCACCGAATTTTTGCGCCCTTCTAGTGCTTGACACAGGACACCTACGGATCCCAGCCATACACGAGGATGCACGGAGGTATCTGAACCTCTAAGAAATGAGCGCTGGTGGCATTCTGACCTGTACAACGTTCGGGGGAACGCGGAGTTTGTTTACCCAATGTATAAGCATACCCCAATGCTGCCATTTTGTTATGGAACTGTACATATACGCATCTCGTCTTGCAATAGCCGCATTCTCCAGAACAGTGGAACGTTTTCAACGTCGTACATACGCAGCACCTCGTAGCTAAACCCAGCATACGTAGCTAAATAGAAGAAATGTTCTCAACAAATTAGCTAGCTACCTAGGTATGGCTACTGGCTAAACATAACTAGCTACAATTAGGCAAAAAAAACAAAGAAACTGTGTGCATTAGTTTAGCTATATAAAAAGTAAACAAACTTCCATTAAAAATTTCAAGGCATTTAGGAATGTCCGAAAAGGCATAGAAACAAGTGGTGACGTGACATCTCAGTACTTTGACCCATCACATTTCTTTGAGAACCAGAAGTCCTAAATCCCTTGCAGAGTGGTCCTGAGTACACTCCATGGGATTTAGCTAGGACTTCTGGTCCTCAAAGAAATAACTATAGCATCCTCGAAGAGAACAGGCACCGAGGCAATGCTACAATTACAATGCATGCCCCAAACGGGTGTTACAGCAAAGTTTCTTCGCTAAATCACATGTTGTGGTACTACCGAAGGACGGTCAGCAGCGATTTGTGGTGAGGAGATGCAAGCCAAAATTTTACCGATAACGTCTGCGAAAGGAGCATGGACTAAGGGACAGTTTGACATGCAAAGCGATACGACGCATTCTTTCTGAGCCCAATGGTTTACAATTTTGTTCAGTGTCCCAAATTAGGACGGTTAACCTTATCCACTTCATAATAATATAGGGTCAGGCATCCATTTTTGGACGACATATAAAATCGGAATCGAGATCTCAGCCGCAAGCTGCTCGTTTCTTCCCATTCTTGGCCCATGTATTGAGCAGAGAAATACAACATTGTACGCAATGCTAGATCTGGATAGGCCCCTTATGTCAGACGTTAATCCAACAAATACAAAGGTTTCGAAGTAATATTACTTCGGACCGATGTCATGTAATTTCGGATTGCAAGTCGTACGTCGCAGAGCGCAAACGTATGTTCATATCGACTTAATGGCTAATCGGACACAATCAAGCCCTGGTCACAGCCAACGTTTCGAATGGAATCCCCTTGCGACGAGTGAGCATCGCTACGGTGAACCGGAAAGGTTGGGGTCATCAAACATTGGAGCCTTCCGGGCTATCCAATAAACGCAATTCAAACTTGGCGACCTGTTTAGCAGCTAGTCCAGTTGCAATCGGCTTTCTGTGCTTGCTTGCGGTTACTCCTGTGCGATCGGCTCTCTCTCTTCGTCCGCTGTGGTCGAAGAACAGTTACCCCTGCAGGTATGCCCCTCATCACAAGATATGCTTAAGCAGCCATACAAGTGCAACGTTGTTAGGTCACATGACAGCTCTTATATATACCACAAACCACAATCCATTACTTGCAATCAATCATCATATTACATGAGCAAAAACAAACATAGACCGTGTCACAAAATTACATGGTGTATGTATTCAAACACTACTCTATCTGTAGACATGGCTGGTTCTGTGCCCTTTCTTGCGGCTGGCCAGACATTGCCACTTCACTTTCGTGTTGTGAGGTCTCACAGCAAAGCTCCTATGAAAGTGCCATTCACTACACAGCGGCTTCCCACCTATTGTGGATACAGCTCAGTGAACATGGAGAAGGCATAAGAGGCAGAGGCAGCAAGCAAGATGTGTGTGCAGAAGGCTGCTGAGGAGTATGGTGTCCCCAAGTCCACCTTGCATGACAGGGTATCAGGCAAGGTGGCACTAAATGCAAGAAGTGGCAGGAAGAAGCTGCTTACTGATGAGGAAGAGGCAAGTCTCATCGAATTTCTTGTCGGGTGTGCATCCATTGGATATGCCAAGTCACGTAGTGATGTCCTGGCAATTGCTCAACAGATTGCCAGGACTCGTGATCCCCATGTAGAAGTAACTAAGGAGTGGTAGGATTCCTTCCGCAAAAGGCATCCAGAGATAATGCTCCGCCATGCCGAGCCTCTGTCATACGCCAGAGCTTGTGCAAACAATCCGGAGGTCATTGGCAAATATTTCAATCTGCTGGAGGACACCCTAAAAGCGAATGGCTTGACCCAAAGCCCTGGCCAGATTTTTAACTGTGACGAGGTTGGAATGCCACTCATACACAAACTGCCAAAGGTCGTTTCACATGTGGGTCAAAAACACCCATATGCTGTTACTTCTGGCAAGAAAGCCCAGATCACTATCTTGGCATGCGCAAGTGCCAGCGGATATAGCATTCCACCGATGACATTTTCGATCGCAAACAGCTTCAGCTAGAAATGGTGGAAGGTGAAATGCCTGGAACATTTTATGGCCTGACTGACAATGGGTGGATGAACGCGGAGCTGTTTGAGGAGTGGTTCAAACACCACTTCTTAGTGCATGCACCTTCGGCCCGACCACTGCTCCTACTCCTAGATGGCCATGCATTGCACTTTAACCCGCAGGTGCTCAGAATTGCTGCAGAGGACATAATTCTTTTTTGCCTGCCACCCCATACCACACATCTCCTCCAGCCCCTAGAAAACGGCTTGTTCTCATCCCTAAAGAGCCACTGGAGAGAGGAATGCCCGCGTTTTTATGCACAAAACCCTGGCAAGGTTCTAAAAGGCAAAACTTCATGGGAGTGTTTCAAAAGGCTTGGGTACAGAGAATGAAGATCTCAAATGTCATCGGGTGCTTCTGTGCTACAGGAGTATATCCTATTGACAGAAGAGTGCCCTGTCACAACTTTCACAGGAGACAAGCAGCATCTCTACACGCAGTGCATCCACTCCCTATGTGCCTTTCTGCACTCCCCGAAAGGAGGGTGCTACTGATGACATGCCAGGATGCACTGAGCTACCACAACCCCCCACCTTTACAGTTGATGAGGTAGAACGGTTCCAAGCACGCTTCCTGGACTCAACTGACTCTAGGTATGCACTTTGGCTAGAAACATTCTACCCTCAATCACATGCCAAAGCGAGACCAGGGATTTTAGAGACAATCTTAAGGCGGCCACCACCACCAGCACAGCGAAAGGCAGACAATTACCCACTTAACTGTGGGCGGGTGCTCACGAGTGAACAATGCATCAGAGAGAAGGAGGAGAAAGCTGAGGAGAAGAAGCAGGAGGAGAAAGAGAACAGAATGAAAGAGCGCAAAAAAGAAGAGAACAAAATGCTGAACAAAAGGAGGCAGCAAAGAAGAAAAAAAGTAAAGCATAATCTCTTAATTCGAATAAGTTGCACCAGCTCCTCCAATATTTTACACTAACAGAAACATGTCACCACTATGTGCATTGCTTCCCTATTGCAGGACAACAGCCAACTGCAATAACGCAAGTGGATGGCCAAACAACTCCACCGCGCACAGCACAGCCAGCACCGCTGTCTTCCGCAGACATCAGGCGATATCAAAGGCGGCTAGAAGAGGGCTACGACTTACCGGACCCACGGTACTTGCAGTGGAAAGACAGCACAATGGGAGCACTCCCAGAAGAGGACCTGAAGTCGGGGTGTCAAGCTGGCGAATGCGGACACCCTAGGGCCCGACAGTGGATTGGGTGCGATGCCTGCCCGAGATGGTACCACTGTCTTTGTGCAGGAATACGCCAAAAGAAGGCCAAAGCTGCAAATTACATCTGTCCTGAGTGTTTGTCGGCATCTTAAATCGTGTAACCACGATTTAAAGTACTAGGCAGCATCTCCTGCATTCACTTTGCCTCCGATTTTTGATGACCCCAACCTTTCCAGTTCACCATAGCGATGCTCACTCGTCGCAAGGGGATTCCATTCGAAGCGTTGGCTGTGACCAGGGCTTGAGTGTGTCCGATCAGCCATTAAGTCGATATGAACTACGTTTGCGCTCTGCGACGTACGGCTTGCAATCCAAAATTACATGACATCGGTCCGAAGTAATATTACTTCGGAGCCTTTGTATTTGTTGGATTAACGTCTGACATAAGGAGCCTATCCAGATCTAGCATTGCGTACAATGTTGTATTTCTCTGCTCAACACATGGGCCAAGAATGGGAAGAAACGAGCAGCTTGCGGCTGAGATCTCGATTCCGATTTTATATGTCGTCCGAAAATGGATGCCTGACCCTACTACTATAAAACCACTGCTCACTGCACTCACGGGTAACAGTCAAGGCCATCACTTCAGACATCATGCCTGCTATCACGTCTTCACATCTGTACATGTTGCCGTTCTTTGTTCGATCCACAGGGAGTTGGAAGTTGCGCGCCGTCCCATTCCTTTGAGTAGAAGGCGAGTTATTTCTTCCAAATTGGACACCGTTTTCAAGGAGCAAGAAATCATTCCCCGCATTTGCTTCATCGTTGCAGATGATGGTGAGGTTGTTCCCTTCAGTGGCAACTCCCACTGAATCGATGGTGACCGTCCGGGCCACCGGCACGCCCAACACACCTAAGTAACAAATGGGACTAAAAACACACGATGGCGCGATGACTGGTTAGCTACCTGTCTACAGTACAATTACTTACAGAACAGAATGACTAATGACTTCATCGTTAGCTGGATTGGCTGGGTCTAGTCTCCACGGCTATTTCAATCACGCGCGCTTTTGAATTTTGTAGTTTCTGCGCATGCGCGCTACCACGACGTTGTTTTGCCGCTAGGTTTGTTCGTTGAAGAGCTGTATCTCTGTGTAGAAGTTACTTTAACGAACAGAACGTGGAGGACAATTTGAGTGAAGGTTAGAGAGCCTATTTCTGTTGTAGGAAGGCCTGACTCTAAGTCCATCATGAACTATTTCCGTGGGGTATTTCCGGTCATCGGGCATTACCGGACTCGCGGTTATATCGTGACGTCATGGACGCGATCGATTTGAATCCTTGATTACTAGGTAGCTGTCCCTATATTGCATATCACGTGCTATTGCCGAAAGCATGCAACATTGTTTGTCCTTGCAATAAGAGAAGCTAGCACAGCAAGCAAGTGATATCAATCAATCAATCAATCAGTCATACACAGCTTTGTCTCCAATGCTGGAGGTCGCGGGGAATATTATCTTAAAAGTTAAAAAAAAAACAGTTCTTAGTAGAAAATAGTAGTTCACATCATGACATACTAGGTAGTTCACTACTTGACTGTTCAATTTACTTTCAGATCATCGGCCCATCTTTTCCTTGGTCTTCCCCTTGGATGTCTACCCGGCACATTCTCCACAAACACCTTCTTTACCATCCTGTCATCTTTCATTTCTTCCATTTTCCTCAACCACTCTGTCTTTTTAATCTCCACTCTCGATACCACTGACACCTGTCCAGTGATATCCTTGTACATTAATTGCAACATTCTGCAATACAATCTTTGCTCACAACAGCACCAAAATACACACTTGCAGGAGCTTTGCCTCTTTAAAGAAAACCACACTTACATCTGCACACTAGAAGAGGGTACTACCAGACACATTATAATTAATAACTTTATGCCTCATATCCAATCATGAAAATGACAACTTGCACAACAAAGAAAGGCTGGAGTGAAGACAGTCTTGTAAATGCCCTGGAGGATCTACAGGAGAAAATCTCTACTTGAAAGTAGCTTTAGCAAAGCAGTACAAATAGGCACCCTGTATGTATGTATGTACGTATATACTATGCTCTAGGTAAGTCCAAAGTTGGCTCTACATTAGCTCCTGGCGTCATGCTTGCAAAGAAGAAAGCTGGTTGTGTGGACACTGAAAATGGCTAACATTTGCTATGACTGTGACCAGGAGGCAGATCTGTGAGATTGTAAAGCACATCTTGGATCTATCCAAGCGACCAAATGCATTCATGGAAACCGATCAGGGAAGAAAAACAGAGCATCACACACACCAGAAAGCACTGTATGTCTAGTGTGACACACTAGACATACAGTGTGATAGGGTGCATGACGAAGAAGGAAATGGCACTTCAGTGCAGACAGAGTGTAACCTGCACTGTAGTAGCATCCATCCAAGACAGCATACTAAACTTGAGCAAGTAGTCTTCATCTGTCAACAATTAAAAACTTTACTTTATCGCACTGCAGACATCTCCGCAGCTTTAGAAGCGGTATTGCTGTTGTTTCGCATCACTTTTGCACCATGATCTCCATTTTCTGTACACGTCCGGAAACTCCCGCTCGTGACCGGAAATACCCTACGCACTAAGGTTACAATTTTGTTACTGTTCCTCTGCGTTGGCAACAGCAAGCGCCTTCTCCATTTAGTGTCAACAAAGGTAAGAGTCTGTTCTCCTCCAAGATGGGTTAGTAGCTCGCCAAAGTTTATTCTTGCACAAAGGGAATTTGCTGTACCTTAGGTGTCCGGAAATACCCCACACTACTCTATTAGCTACTTCAGGAAAGTTTGAAGCTCTATCTCGCATCTCCGAGTTTTCTTGGTGGTTTTGATAGGTTACAAGAGACTGTCAAGAGGTACGCTTAGGACACATTGTAGTTCTGTTATACTTCTTTTGTCTACGCTTTTTCTGATACATGTACATTTGAGTACAAAACATATTATAGTACTGCCCACGCATCCAAAACGCTTTAGCAGTAAATATGAATGATCCGACTGCGTAAAGAGAAGACCAGATCTTTATGTCACGGGGAGGGTTGCTACAGTTAACTACAGTGCAATGAGGGGAAATGCAGCAGTATATGCACAGCATTATTGATTAGCTATCAACTGCTCACATTGATCAAATTCCTATGACTTCAGGACAGCAATGGAGATATGGTCAGTTTTCAGAAACTTGTCACTGCAGTTGTCTCCTGAGATCTACCCCTGTAGATCAAACACACAGGGGCGACAGGTTTTAAAAGTGAAGGAGTTCCGTAGTCTTCGGCTCCCTTTGCAGATATATTACTTCATCCCTCAGCCTCCCAAATTCTCAATGTGCATATGTTTGTGTGTGTGTGTGTGTGTGTGTGTGTGTGTGTGTGTGTGTGTGTGTGTGTGTGTGTGTGTGTGTGTGTGTGTGTGTGTGTGTGTGTGTGTGTGTGTGTGTGTGTGTGTGTGTGTGTGTGTGTGTGTGTGTGTGTGTGTGTGTGTGTGTGTGTGTGTGTGTGTGTGTGTGTGTGTGTGTGTACATGTGTGTGTGTGTGTGTGTGTGTGTGTGTGTGTGTGTCGTGTGTGTGTGTGTGTGTGTGTGTGTGTGTGTGTGTGTGTGTGTGTGTGTGTGTGTGTGTGTGTGTGTGTGTGTGTGTGTGTGTGTGTGTGTGTGTGTGTGTGTGTGTGTGTGTGTGTGTGTGTGTGTGTGTGTGCACTTGCATGTGTGTGGGAAGACTGAAACTCTGACCAGAAATACCTTGGTCTGCCCCATACCTTTGAAATAGAGGATTTGCTTTTAATTTGGTTGTATACTCTGAGTCATCCAGCATTTGGTGTTGACTTCCCTACCAGGAGTGCATAATGAGTATAAACGGCAGGGGTAGGAGCGGAAATCGCCCACGCAAATAATTGCATTTGGAATATGTTCCCACGCTACACGTGTTACTATTTTTAGATCACTACGCCTATGGCCTATAAATTATATATACCTGCGTAGGGATCGTCTCCTGCAATCGAACTGATTCTGTGGCTGCAGAGCGACTTTGCAAAGTTAGAATCTTCGAGTGAAGGCTGGTTGAGCGACCTGGGTCTTGGAAAGCTATCCTCACAACATACGTACCTATCGCAAAATGAACGAAGCAAGCTAATCCAACGCCGAACTTCTTGTCTCAGGTGTAAATCGCCGTGGAAAGGCTGCAGCAGAATCGTCGTACTGGCGGTGTAAAGCCATCGTCTTGTCTGCGCATACTCCTACGCGGTAGGCCCGAGCGATAGTGACGTCACTACCGAAGTAAGCTGATAAGCTTGCAACAAAAAGCTGCTGTTGGTGGAGACTGCTTCACACTATTGCACATAACGACTTTTGTGTTGGAATTATACATCTATCCATTTCAATTACTTGTCATAGTGTTTATGTGCCAAGCAATTTGGGAATCGAATTAACAGACCCAGTATTGGTAAACAAACTATCATGAAACTATCGAATGTCGTGACTATTGCCTCAGCCACTATCGTGATAGTAGAAAATGTACCATCGCTCAGCCCTAGACATATGCACTGCTGCATATGCATGGTCAACAGCTTAGTGTGTAACATTTAGAGCACAGTGGATACATGGTCATTGGTACATGTGAATGTAAATTAAACATAAGGCGAATAAAAAGGTTTCCTGCAAAAACATTCACAAATGTAGGGATGGTGCAGCGAGTCATTAAAAATCGAGTACGTGCACCAACACACCACACTGGCAACAAAAGTCCAGATACAAGGAGGGGGTCCCTTGCC
>OX465034.1:603317-628317 GCA_949841015.1 Aplysina aerophoba | reverse complement strand
GTGGTGGTCTTCCTTTCAGCGGGGAGTGAGTTGTAGTGCTCTCCTAGTTCTTCCCGGATGCATGAACCGTGTTTAGTGCTTCCTGCGGTGATCTTCAGGTCTCGCCCAGTTGGTGATCACTAATCCTCCTCAAGACGCGATTATCGTCGAAGGAGGAAATGCGACCTTCCAGTGCATGGGCGAGGAGAACGGAGTAGCAGTGATATTTGGCTGGCGGTTCACTCCCAGTGGGTCAGCAACGTCAATAGTTCTGATCACTGGCACTAACTTGACAGGGATAAAGATGGTCACGGTCAGCGACGGGCTAAGGACTATGCTCACCTTTAGTGGAGTGCGGAGGGAGGCGGACGGAGCCACATTGGTGTGTGTTGCAGTGGGTTCTTCATCTTCTGTGACATCTGATCCAGCAACACTTACTGTCCAGTGTGAGTCATAAGCATACCTGCTATAGATACGAAGACACACATTTTGTTTCATGATCAGCTAGCTTGAAAAGACTGCTTCACAAAAGAAGTACTGTTATTAGCTGTGGCTGTGATGCTCACGTGTGTAGTGTCGCATCAAACTGTGTCTCTCTGCTCTGCAGATCCCCCTCAGTTCTCTCCCTCCACTGCCACTGCAACACCAACAGAAGGAGAACAGCTCACACTCTCCTTCTCCATTGATGCCAACCCACCTCCCTCCAGTGACAACATTACACTGACCATGAGTGGTTCACCCGTCACTGACGCAAGGGTGACTGTCACCACCACAAGTTTGACTATTGCTGACGTCACTCGTAGTGACAGTGGGGAGTACCAGATTACAGCAAGCAATGTTGCAGGGTCTGCCACCTTCACTCTGACTGTGGACGTGTACTGTGAGTGCACAGACACTGCCTCCATGTATGCCTCTCCAGTGTACCACACACATAACACTGCCTCCCTGTTCTGTGAACATGTGTCCTTTATGTACATGTGCTGTACAGACCCACCAGAGTTCACTGTCCCAAGTCAGAATGTGACAAGGAATGCTGCCAGAAATGAGGTCTTCACATTTGACTGCACTCCGAGCGATGGCAACCCAGCAGTGTACAGTTACACATTCCTGAAAGGCAGTGTTCCAGTGACAGAAGGAGTGAGTGGGCCAGTCCTCACCATCAACCCAGTTGTGAGGAGCAGTAGAGGAATGTACACATGTACAGCAAACAACACTGCTGGTACTGCAGTGGTCACTCGGAACCTGTTTGTAGTTGGTGAGTTGTGTATGCAATGAGTGGCTACATACTTAACATAAGTACATGCTGCAGCTAGTTAGAAGTATGAGAACCTGATTTAACTGGTCTTGTTGTTCTTATCTCTGCAGCTCCACCCACGATACCACTGAACCCAAGAGTGATGGACCTCATGCCCTTCTCAGCCACCCTCCAGTGGGACCCTCCCTCTGACAACGGAGGCTCCCCTTTCTCCCTCACCTACACCGTCACCCTCACCAACACATCCACCTCCCTCTCCTTCTCCGACATCTCTGCCACCTCCCTCCCCCTCCCCCACCTCCAACACAGCACACAGTACAACTGGTCAGTGCAGGCCGTCAACGAGTATGGCAGTAGTCCCCCAGCTGAGGGCACCTTCACCACACCAGACTCAGGTGAGTGATCACACTCTATTCACCATTCACTGTACGTGTAAGCCTTGCTTGTGTATAGTGTACAAATGATGGATAATGATATGCATAAATATGCTAGCTGTGATCGATGTGACCCCATCTTGTTCCTCCAGTCCCCATCATTGGCAGTGTTAGTGCTATGGCTCTGAGTCTGTCTGAATTTCGAGTGAACATCACACTCCTCACTGATGGAGGGCAGAGGGTGACACTATACACAGTGAGTGTGTGTGTATAATATGTGTGTGTCTGTTATGTACATGAACATTCCATATACAGTGCTGTGTATACAGTGGGATACAGTGTGTGTGTGCATGGGCGCGTGCAGTAGTACGTACTATGAGTTTATGTGAGCTAGCTAGGGCATGATGTATGACCATGCACACCTTACATGCACATATATATTTACGTACATGGGTAATAACATATACATGCATGAGTATTTGGTGCTTGCTTGGTGCTAGTTCAATTTTTAGGACGTTGCGTGTGCAAACCATCACAGATTGAGATCAGAGGAGTGAACTACACGGGTATTGTTGAGAGCTCAGATCAGAGTTGGGTGTCAGTGCTGGTCAACCAACTGGACCAGAACTTCACCAAGGGAGAGACTCACACAGTGAGGGTGTTTGTGACTAACTCTGTTGGGACCAGCAACCCTCGGTCAACTATGCTCCAAGTCCCATGTGAGTAATGTAACAACTGGTGCTCTCACACTCTATGACATGCATGCATGCATCTTTCTCCATTCTACCAACCCGCTAGTCCCTCCCAGCACCACTGCTCCCCCCACTGAACTGAGCACCACTAACATCCCAATGTGCTGTGCAGGAGTGCAGCTCAACTTGGCCAACCCAGATGACCCCATAGATGTCAGAGTCCTCGTTGACGGCACCTTCCACCCTGCCAGCCAGATCACAAGGAATGGCAGTTTCCTCTACATCATGGGACTGCAGGCCGGCACAGAGTACTCACTCAACATCACTCTGTCCAACATCTGTGGAACAGTGTCGGTCAACACCACAGTCAGACCGCTCCTTGGTGAGATAGTGTGGGCAAATTGTAATGCTCACTTGCTCATTCCTCCCTCCTCGCCTCCCTACCGCAGGCCGTCCCTCCACCCCACAAGTGACCCTCACCCCCACTGCTGGTGGACTGACTGTCCAACTGACTGTGATGTACCCCGGTACCAGGGAGGACACCCTCCAGTACTCCATCTCAACATCACCATCACCTCTCAGCAGACGTCAGACAGGACAGCAGCCCCTCCCTGTTACCGACCTGACCACTCCCACCAGTGGTAGTGCGGAGGTAGCCCTTGGTCTAGGGACCTACTCTGTCACTGTCACTGTCACTAACCAACACGGCTCCACCACGTCCGTACCTCAGCAGGTCACCATACCAGGTTGGAGTAACATGGCACTGTGTGTTTGTTTAAGCATTAATTTTGTGTTGGCACTCTACGTGCAAATGTCTGCATTGTATTTAAAGTGTTCATGTTTTGTGTTTGCTAAAGACAGTACTTGTAACAGTCTAGCTTTAAGGTCTATCTCTTTCTCCAACTCTCCCCCCCTCCCCCTTCCCCCTCCTCATCCATCTCTTTCAGACACTCCAGTCTCTGGTGGTGTGGAGACTGCTGTCATCATTGGGGGGGTGGTGGCTGTTGTCATGGTGATCCTCCTCCTCATCATAACTGTATTCGCCACAGTACTGGTCTGCGTGAAACACAAGTCAGCAAGTGAGTGACAGAGGAGATGGAGGAGGGCGTGAGCCCACTCACACTCCCATGGCAAGTGTGTGTGTGTATGGGTCATAGGTATTGACTCAGGTAGCTAGACTGTTGTGTTTCTTAGCTCGGCTTTGTCTGGTGATCTCACCCACTACAAGTCGTTTAAGCTGCTCATCTGTATGTGGGGATGTGAACAGGTGATGAACACCTAATTACTACACCTAATCTTCATCCTCCTGTCTTCCCTTGTCTGTTCCCTTTCCCCATCCAGTTTTAATTAGGTGTTGCAAATTAGATTCATCATATGATGATGTCAAAGTGGAGTTGAAAGGTGTTCATTCCAATTTTGAGGATGTAACACTGGAACCGAACCCAGCCTATGGTGAGGTGACACCATCCCAAGCCCAAACTGAGCCTCAGCCGTATGAGGAGTTTGTAGCTATAGGGGGCGTGACCAGTGACAGTGTTGCAATGGAGGAGAACCCTGCTGATCAGCCTGCTGAACCTCCACCGTATGAGTGTGTCGAGGGTGTGACCAGTAGTGATGTTAAAATGGAGGAGAACCCTGCTTATCAGTCAGTAGACACAGCTGTATCCCAGCAGACAGAGGAGCCCGATTATTTATAGTAGTTGTGTAAGTGCTGTACATGTGTAGAGGTGTTTATACATGCATATTTTGAGTACAACGTTTTAACCATATTTATATTTTGTGAGTACAACCATATTTGCACACTATGGAGACACGTTATGTGCGTATATAGATACGTAGGTGTAACAATATGCACGTTGAAAAGCTTAGCTAGCTAGAGTAGCTAGCTATATGGTAATAAGCTTAGCTATATAGTTAGCTGTTTTGACCCATGGCACTGGATACAGTGAATTTGAATGATACATACGTATGTACTAGTCCTATCTACATTCATGAAGCCTATGCTGTACTGGGTCTCCCAGCCAACGCACTGTTCACTGTCACTACACAGAGGACGCCTAGCAATGTGGGAAAATCCCTAAGCTGCTGCTTGCGCAACCAGTGCATGGGGCTAGTAGACACGTAGGCGTGGCTATATAGGTAGCTCGGCCGCTTTTTAGGCTTCCTCAGCTTTCGCACAGTGTGGTCTGTAGATGACTAGGGTATAGCTAGTTGTACTGCGGCCGACCTAGTCCAGGGGGTGAGGATGAAGTCGTCACTCGTTCTGTTCTGTAAGTTCTACTGTAGCTAGACTACTAGCTAGCTAGCTAGCTGTCATATGCCAACTTGTTAGCTACCAGGCTTGTTTTTCTGTCCTGTTCTATGGTCAATTCGTTACTTATTATTAGGTGTGTTCGGCGTTTCGCTGGCCCAGACGGTCACCATCGACCCTGTTGGACCAGTCACTGTTGTTGAAGGAAACAACCTCACCATCAGCTGCACTGATGATGGAGCGATTGGGGCGAATGATTTCCTCCTCCGTGAAAACGGTGTCCATTTGACCGGAGGTAGCGCACCTCCTAGTGAACTGATTGGGACGGCGCGCATCTACCGACTTTCTGTAGATCGAACAAAGAACGGCAACACGTATAACTGTGAAGACGTGATAGCAGCCATGATGTCCGCACTGATTACTTTGACTGTTACTTGTGAGTGCAGTGGGTAGTTAGTCGAGCTGCTTCGGGTGGTTATAAAGCAGTGCAAGTTGGACCTAGCTGGACTCTTGTATGTACACGCTTGGGTTGGATTCCAGACTACATGTATTTGTAAGACCAAAGTGGTGGCACACATCACTCAGAGAGCTACTGTGTGGGGGTTGTGTGTTGTGGTATACTAACACACACTGTCTGTCAATGCCTGAGATACCTGTCCCTCTGCTCTGCAGACCCCCCTCAGTTCTCTCCCTCCACTGCCACTGCAACACCAACAGAAGGGGGACAGCTCACACTCTCCTTCTCCATTGATGCCAACCCACCTCCCTCCAGTGACAACATTACACTGACCAAGAGTGGTACACCTGTCACTGATGCAAGGGTGACTGTCACCACTACAAGTCTGACTATTGCTGACGTCACTCGTAATGATAGTGGGGAGTACCGGATTACAGCCAGCAATGTTGCAGGGTCTGCCACCTTCACTCTGACTGTGGACGTGTACTGTGAGTGCACAGACATTGCCTCCATGTATGCCTCTCCAGTGTACCACACACATAACAGTGCCTCCCTGTTCTGTGAACACGTGTCCTTTATGTGCTGTGCAGACCCACCGGAGTTCACTGTCCCAAGTCAGAACGTTACAAGAAATGCTGCCAGAAATGAGGTGTTCACATTTGACTGTACTCCGAGTGCTGGCAACCCAGCAGTGTACAGTTACACATTCCTGAAGGGCAGTGTTCCAGTGACAGAAGGAGTGAGTGGGTCAGTCCTCACCATCAACCCAGTTGTGAGGAGCAGTAGAGGAATGTACACATGTACAGCAAACAACACTGCTGGTACTGCAGTGGTCACTCGGAACCTGTTTGTAGTTGGTGAGTTGTGTGTACAATGAGTGGCTGCATACAAAGCATGGATGCTAGTTGAGTCCTGTTTGCAACGCCTCAAAACACAGATGTACCCACGATGCCACTGAACCCAAGAGTGGTGGACCTCATGCCCTTCTCAGTCACCCTCCAGTGGGACCCTCCCTCTGACAACGGAGGCTCCCCTCTCCCCCTCGCCTACACCGTCAACCTCACCAACACCTCCACCTCCCTCCCCTTCTCCGCCATCACTGCCACCTCCCTCCCCCTCCCCAACCTCCAACACAGCACACAGTACAACTGGTCAGTGCAGGCCATCTACGAGTATGGCAGTAGTCCCCCAGCTGAGGACACCTTCACCACACCAGACTCAGGTGAGTGCTCTGACTGTGAATGTGGTGAAGAGTGTGTGTCAGTAACTTATGTTCAACCATGTGTTGGGCTAATGTTGCTCTCCCCCCCGTCCAGTCCCCATCATTGACAGTGTGAAGGTGGCAGTGCTCAGTCTGTTTGAGGTGGAGGTGAACATCTCTCTGCTCACCAACGGCGGACAGAGTGTGACACAATACATAGTACGTAAGTGGATGACTGTGTGCAAGTTTATAGGCAACAACTATAGTTACAGAGACATGAGTGGCTAAGTAGGCCAACTTTGCTGAAAACACTGACCAGATCAGTGAAAGGTTAATTTCGGCAACACTAGGCTGCCTTTTAATGACACTTACACATGCACAAGGTGTATAAATAGGGGTACCGGTCATCTCTTATATGAATGCAGGAGGTAAACAAGTGGAAATGGGTTAAATGACAGTGGGTACAGCAAATCCATCTGACAAGGGATGGGATGAAAAAATGATAAAAATAAAGGTCGCTGTCGAAGGAAAGAAGCCCGCCAAAAGCCACCTGTCATTTTAAAGAATAAGTCAGTCAAGCAAGGCTGTGTAGAGTCTCGGCATAGAACCTCGCTTTCTGTTGTTTATGTTTGTCTGCACAAAGTATATAAATGTGTAGTAAGAGTACGTGTACTTAAGTGCTGTGAAGAAGTGCAGCATGAAGTGAAATCCATCTGACACAATCATGCACTTCATTTGTGCAGGTTGAAGTGAATGGGACAAACTATACCTTTCCCAGTTCTGAGCAGATGCGAGTCTCGTTACTCAACGAACTTAATATGAATTTCACCAAGGGAGAGAGGTTCACTTTGAGGGTGTTTGCAGTGAACTCAGTGGGGACAAGCGACCCAACATCTGTTAGCGTGATTGTTCCCTGTGAGCTGTGGATGCACTCTACGTACATCACTTGGGTCTACTTTTGTAGTGTTTGTTAACTCCATGTTCCTCCCCAACCCTGTGTAGCCCTTCCCAGCATAACAGCTCTCCCCCATGAAGTGGACTCTGCTAACATCCCAGTGTGTTGTGCAGGAGTGCAGCTCAACTTGGCCAACCCAGATGACCCGTCCATACAAGTGCAGGTTCTCGTTGATGGCACCCCCCACCCTCCCAACCAGGTTACAAGGAGTGGCAGTTTCCTCTACATCATGGGACTGCAGGCCGGCACAGAGTACTCCCTCAACATCACTCTGTCCAACATCTTTGGAATAGTGTGGGTCAACACCACAGTCAGGCCGCTCCTTGGTGAGCTGGTGAGAGTATTGTAATTAACACATGCTTATATCTTCCCCCTGTCAATGTCAAAGAGATATGTAAACCCTCCCCTTCCCCCTCAGGTCGTCCCTCCACCCCACAAGTGGCCCTCACCCCCACTGCTGGTGGACTGACTGTCCAACTGACTGTCATGTACCCCGGTACCAGGGAGGACACCCTCCAGTACTCCATCTCAACGTCACCATCACCTCTCAGCAGACGTCAGACAGGACAGCAGCCCCTCCCTGTTACCGACCTGACCACTCCCACCAGTGGTAGTGCGGAGGTAGCCCTTGGTCCAGGGACCTACTCTGTCACTGTCACTGTCACTAACCAACACGGCTCCACCACGTCTGTATCTCAAACGGTCACCATACCAGGTCGGCGTAAAATGACACTGTGTTTTTGTCAGTGTTCAGCGTTTGTTTGCGCATTAATTTTGTGTTTTGTGTTTTGTGTTTGCTGAAGACAGTACTTGTAACAGTCTATTATGGTGTATCTCTCCCCCTCCCCCTCCCTCTCTCCCCTCCCCACCTCCTCCAGACGCTCCAGGCTCTGGTGGTGTCGAGACTGCTGTCATCATTGGGGTGGTGGTGGCTGTTGCCACGGTGATCCTCTTCATCATCATAACAGTCTTTGTCACTGTACTGGTCTGCATGAAGCACAACACCACAAGTGAGTCAGAAAGGAGATGGAGGAGCAAGGTCTGCCCACTCAGACTTCAGTGTGTGTGTGTGTGTACAGGTCATAACTCACTAACTGAGTTGACTGTTGTAGTTCTCCACCCACTCACACACCCATGGCCAATGTGTGTGTGTGTGTGTATATGGGTCATAAGTAGTTGACTGTTGTATTTCTCAGCTCGGCTTTGTCTGGTGATCTCTCTGCCAGGTTGTATGTGATGAAGTGAACAGGTGATGATTTTGTATACCGCACCTACAGTATAATTATTCTCATGCCTTCCCCTGTCTGTTCCCTTTCCCAGTTTTAATTTGGTGTTGTAAATCAAGTTCATCATATGATGATGTCAAAGTGGAGTTGAAAGGTGTCCATTCCAATTTTGAGGATGTCAGACTGGAACCAAACCCAGCCTATGGTGAGGTGCCACCATCCCAAGCCCAAACAGAGCCTCAGCCGTATGAGGAGTTTGTAGCTGTAGGGGGCGTGACCAGTGACAGTGTTGCAATGGAGGAGAACCCTGCTGATCAGCCTGCTGTGCCTCCACTGTATGAGTGTGTAGGGGGTGTGACCAGTAGTGATGTTAAAATGGAGGAGAACCCTGCATATCAGTCAGTAGACACAGCTGTATCCCAGCAGACAGAGGAGCCTGATTATTTATAGTTGCTGTGTAAGTGCAGTACATGTGTAGAGGTGTTTAAATTTCTCTGTGTTCATTTCCACTTAGTGTGATTTTTGTATGGTATTCTCTAAAGTGTTATTTTGTAGCATAAGCTAAGTGCATGTACATGTATATTAGGCTCAGTCATCACAAACTTGAAGGTATAATCATGCAAGTTGTGCACATGTAGCTAAACTCCCTAATAAGGTCCATAGGTCCCTAATAAGGTGTTCACAGCTTGAGTATGCAACACACACACAGCGTTCTGTGTCCAATGCAGCGAGGATCCTTTTTGCACCATATACAGTGTGATCACTGTGTGGTAGCTATGCACATGCATGATAGCTAGTTAGCTTTGTATGTTCTCTTCTGTGGACATGTGGACATGTCCTCTGCCTGCACAGGTTGCAAGCACACACTTGAACTTCCATAGAGTATATATATACGAAGCTAGCTATCTAGCTATGAATGCATTCACACACTACAGTAGCTGTATACATAGCTATGTCTTGTGTACTCCAACTCCAGGAGAATGACGATAGTTACCAGCATGCATAATACATAAGTATGTACCTAGAGTGGAGCTGTAGCTCTCTGCAGCTGTATGTCCGCACTAGCGCTGTGTGTGCCATATAATGCAACAAAAATATATAGCTAGCTTTAAAGATGCGAACATACACGTATGACCTCGGGGGAATCCCTTGGTATCCAGTATTCTGTGGTGTAAGCGCCCGGCAGCGGAGAGGGTCTAGCACACTAGACTACTTGATTGCTTGATTGATTTGCATATATCAATTATCGATAAATGTTACATATATCACCCACAGTCATCAGAGCATGGAGTGTAGATTGGTTGCACTGTGAAGTGAGACTCCCGGGCCCGTCACTGAAGTTCGACTGTTGCAACATAATCTTCCCACATGCATGTCATGTCCCCATACAAGCAGTATGCACAGATCTGATCATGGGCACACAAGAGGCTGCCTAAAACATATTTGGGCCACATGTATTGTATGCATGTATATATAAGTATATATACGTACATGCAAGTTTGCAGTGTATACATTGATATTATATAATATTATGCATTCACACATCAGATATATACAGTAGCTACATACGTGGCTAGCTATGTCTTGTTCACTCCAACTCCAGGAGAACGACGATAGTTACCAGCATGCGTAATACATAATAATTATGTAGCTGGAGTGGAGCTGCAGCTGTATGTCCGTACTAGTGCTGTGTGTGCCATAATGGAACAAAACCGCTAGCTTCATAGATGCGAACGTACACGCATGACCTCGGGGGAATCCCCTGGTATTACCCTTTCTACATGGACCACTCAACCGAGTCGAACCCGGGTCAACGAACCCGGGTTCGGTACATGACCGGTACATGAAGTCCTAGGCTCGACCCGAGTCGAACCCGGTTTCCGTTCACAGCAATTATCGCTAGTGGGGAAGCACGTATCGCATGTGAACCTAGGCAACAACCTGGTCGAACCCGAGTCGAACCCGGGTTCGACCTGGGACGGGTCCATGTGAAATGGGCATATGCAGGTGAGGGTGGCTGAAGCTGATCATGGTCGCATTCAACCAGTTCGCCACAGTGCTTTTCGTCCTATCAGTCGGCGGAGGTGAGTGCTGTACACACAGAGTAGGCTGCACTGCAGAAGGAAGCAGACAGCTAGCTTATATAGCTAACGGTCTGGCTACGCGAGTCAGTCTACCCCAGACGGTCGACATATCGGTTGAAATGGGTTAGTAGAGTGCGAAGGGAAAGAAGGGGGTAACTCTGAGAAAGATACAATGCATGAGCCACTTATAGCCCTTTTCTCCTCGCTATGTCCACGTACGTAAGTGGATTAGTGGCTGAAGTACTGGTGTCCCATACGTAAACGAAGTCCTCCAGAGCACATATTGGCCCTCAGTCTACGATCAATCACATGTGCACGCCCAAACACAAGAAAGCGCCATCAACTGACTAGTTCCACTGTAAACTGGTTGAGAAGGATCTGGTTCTAGCCCTGCTGTAGCCTGTGGTGCAAACAAGATGCTGGTTCTCTTTATTGTAAGAGCCTTAACTCGCAACATTGTTTGCCGTTGGTCCTAATGTTTTCCTTCTTTTACTAAGGTCTTCTACCTAAAGCGGATGCTCAGCCCTATCACCTAAGCCCGAGTGATGTTCAGCAAGTGAACAAGGGGGGACGTTTTGTCTTTGACTGTACTGTGGAAACAGGATCACCTCCATATTTCATCGTATACTTGGATGACAGTATTTTAACCAATAGGCTGTCCGAGGTAAGTATTCCAATGGGGGTTCGTTATACCTTTGGACCAGTTGCCACCATTGACAGTGGAAGCGTGCTTCAGTGTGCTTCGGCTAATGTGTTCACTGTGGAGAGTGCAATTCTGGACGTGATGTGTGAGTGCCACCCTTGTATGTGATCTTTACGCACTGCTCATACTACTTAGTTGTCATGCAGTGCGACAGACAGTGGTAGTCTCTCTCTCCTCCAGTCCGCCCTCGCTTCAGTCGCACAACGGCCTTGGCGACACCTACTGAAGGTGAACAGTTTACCTTCCCCTTCCAGCTCAGTGCCAACCCACCTCCAAACATCACTTTGACCAGGAGTGGTACATCTGTCACTGCCGTAAGGGTGACTGTCACCACTACAAGTCTGACTATTGCTGACATCACTCGTAGTGACAGTGGGGAGTACCAGATTACAGCAAGCAATGTTGCAGGGTCTGCCACCTTCACTCTGACTGTGGACGTGTACTGTGAGTGCACAGACATTGCCTCCATGTATGCCTCTCCAGGGTACCACACACATAACAGTGCCTCCCTGTTCTGTGAACATGTGTCCTTTATGTGCTGTGCAGACCCACCAGAGTTCACCGTTCCAAGTCAGAACGTGACAATAAATGCTGCCAGAAATGAGGTGTTCACATTTGACTGTACTCCGAGTGCTGGCAACCCAGCAGTGTACAGTTACACATTCCTGAAGGGCAGTGTTCCAGTGACAGAAGGAGTGAGTGGGTCAGTCCTCACCATCAACCCAGTTGTGAGGAGCAGTAGAGGAATGTACACATGTACAGCAAACAACACTGCTGGTACTGCAGTGGTCACTCGGAACCTGTTTGTAGTTGGTGAGTTGTGTGTACAATGAGTGGCTACATACAGTACATAATGTATGGATGCTTGTTGATTCCTGTTTGCAACACTTTAATCAACACACAGATGTCCCCATGATGCCACTGAACCCAAGAGTGGTGGACCTCATGCCCTTCTCAGCCACCCTCCAGTGGGCCCCTCCCTCTGACGACGGAGGCTCCTCCCTCCCCCTCACCTACACAGTCACCCTCACCAACACCTCCACCTCCCTCCCCTTCTCCGCCATCACTACCACCTCCCTTCCCCTCCCCCACCTCCAACACAGCACACAGTACAGCTGGTCAGTGCAGGCCATCAACGAGTATGGCAGTAGTCCCCCAGCTGAGGGCACCTTCACCACACCAGACTCAGGTGAGTGATCACACTCTACTCACCATTCACTGTCATTTAAGCATTGCTTGCGTATAGTGTATACACTGATAGATAATGATATGCGTAACTATGCTAGCTGTGATCGATGTGACCCCATCTTGTTCCTCCAGTCCCCATCATTGACAGTGTCAGTGCTATGGCTCTGAGTCTGTCTGCATTTCGAGTGAACATCACACTCCTCACTGATGGAGGGCAGAGAGTGACACTGTACACAGTGAGTGTGTGTGAGTGTGTGGATCGATGTAGGAACATGTTATGTATACAGACTTTCCATATACACTGATGTGACTGGGTGGAATGTTGCATGCACAAACCATCACAGATTGAGATCAGAGGAGTGAACTACACGGGTATTGTTGAGGGCTCAGATCAGAGTTGGGTGTCAGTGCTGGTCAACCAACTGGACCAGAACTTCACCAAGGGAGAGACTCACACAGTGAGGGTGTTTGCGACTAACTCTGTTGGGACCAGCAACCCTCGGTCAACTCTGCTCATTGTACCTGGTGAGTCGTACAACTCCACTCCACAATGCAACATGATGCTCTCACATTCTATGACATCTCTCTCCATTCTACCAACCCGCTAGTCCCTCCCATCACGATGCTCTCACATTCTTTCATTATAGTGCATCACATGCCTGCATTCTCTCTCCATTCTACCACTAGTTCCTCCCAATGTCACTGCTCCCCCCACTGAACTGAGCACCACTAACATCCTAGTGTGCTGTGCAGGAGTGCAGCTCAACTTGGCCAACCCAGATAACCCCATAGATGTCAGTGTCATCGTTAACGGCACCCTCCACCCTCCCAACCTGGTTGCAAGGAATGGCAGTTTCCTCTACATCATGGGACTGCAGGCCGGCACAGAGTACTCTCTCAACATCACTCTGTCCAACATCTTTGGAACATTGCAGGTCAACACAACAGTCAGGCCTCTCTTTGGTGAGTTAGTGTAAATGGATCAGTAAATCTCAAAATGCACTTTTAAAGCCCCCCTCCCCCCCTCCCCTCCTCTCCCCCTCCTATACTCTTTCCTTCCCTCCCCCCTCAGGCCGTCCCTCCACCCCACAAGTGGTCCTCACCCCCAGTGCTGGTGAACTGACTGTCCAACTGACTGTCATGTACCCCGGTACCAGGGAGGACACCCTCCAGTACTCCATCTCAACGTCACCATCACCTCTCAGCAGACGTCAGACAGGACAGCAGCCCCTCCCTGTTACCGACCTGACCACTCCCACCAGTGGTAGTGCGGAGGTAGCCCTTGGTCCAGGGACCTACTCTGTCACTGTCACTGTCACTAACCAACATGGCTCCACCATGTCTAAACCTCAGCAAGTCGCCATACCAGGTTAGCTTATGTTGGCGCTGAACATTCGTGTTTAGTGTTTGACGAAGACAGTACATATGACAATATGGATGTAGCTCTGTAGCTAGTCTCACCTAGTCTAGCCAATTGAAATGAGCCAATTTCTTCACCTCCTCCTTTTCCTCCAGGCTCTGGTGGTGTAGAGACTGCTGTCATTATTGGGGTGGCGGTGGCTGTTGTCACAGTGATCCTCATTATCGTCATCGTACTGGTTTGTGTGAAACACAAGACCACAAGTGAGTCAGGGAGGAGAGATGGAGGAGGGTGTGTACCCACTCACTCACCCAGTGTGTGTGTGTGAGTACAAGGCATAATTGACTAAACGGTAAACTGTTGTATTTCTCAGCTCGGCTTTGTCTAGCAGTTGATCTAACCCACAACAAGTCCTTGTAGTGATGTGAACAGGCGATGAACACCTAATTACTACACCTAATCAATCTCCTCGTGCCTTCCCTTGTCTGTTCCCTTTCCCCATCCAGGTTTAATTAGGTGCTGTATTAAATCATATGATGATGTCAAAGGGGAGTTGAATGGTGTACATTCCCATTTTGAGGATGTCCAACTGGAACCGAACCCAGCCTATGATGAGCTGACACCATCCCAAGCCCAAACAGAGCCTCAGCCGTCTGAGGAGTTCGCGGCTATAGAGGGCGTGACCAGTGGCAGTGTTGCAATGGAGGAAAACCCTGCTTATCAGCCTGCTGAGCCTTCACAGTACGAGTATGTAGAGGGTATGACCAGTGGTGATGTGCAAATGGAGGAGAATCCTGCTTATCAGTCAATAGACACTGCTGCATCCCAGTAGACAGGGGAGCCTAAATATTAGGTAGCTGTGTAACTGCAGTACATGTGTAGAGGTGTTTGAACTCATCAGTGTTCATTTCCTCTTAGTGTGTACACTTAATTTTGTATGGTTTCTGCTTTAGTTTGTTATTTTGTGCAGCAATCATCATCGATCAGCGATAATCATCGTGTACACATGCATGTAATCCTTAAGGCCCATCCATGCATGGTGATCACTGTATCGGGATTCCGCCCTCTATGCCGCGCATGCGTGAGCAATATATTATACACGTAATAAGCGAGGCGTGGTCAACTTTCACTCGGCTATGTCTCATGCTGGTACCACCTCTTCCTGGAGTTGGAGTGCACCAGCAGTATTGTAGCTGTGTAGCTATTCAGTTCAGTAGCTAGCAATAATGAATAGCGAACTAGATATATAGCAGCTACATGTAGCTACATGTACATGTGAACACACACGCGGCTGTGGTCAGAGTAAACTCTCATTGCCTGAAAAAGACAAAAGGATTGTGGCAGCCCTGCACAAACTATGCTCATCACGTGCACCAAGGCCTCTACAGCTACAGTATATAGGCTAAATCACCAGAAATACCTAAGGCTTGGACACTGTTCACTTCCAGTTTCACTTCCTCAAAATGGGAGTGGACATCTTTCAATTCTTTAATTCAATCTTCCTTCATCTTCTCCACTCCTCTCCACCTCCCTGACTCACTTGTGGTCTTTTGTGTGTCACACAGACCAGCTGTGCAGTGATAAATACAGTATGATAATAAGGTCACCATAACAACAGTAACCACCATGCCAATGACGACAGTGCCATAAGTAGTCACGAGTAGGTCCCTGGAACAAGGGCTACCTCCACACTACCATGGTGGGAGTGGTCAGGTCGGTAACAGGGAGGGGCTGCTGTCCTGTCTGACCCATGGAGGGTGTCCTCCCTGGTACCGGGCAGGTCTGTGATATCGCACTATATATTAGGCAAGGGTATATATACAAGTGCAAATTCTCCCTGTGGCTGAGCACTGGCATGATCAGTCAAAGGCCCTGGGTTTGCCTCCCGGCAGCTCTTACTTTTCTGCTCTTTCGCCATTGTAAGAAGGTCCATGGAGTGCAATGGCAGAGGATATGGTCTTTAATTGGACCCGGTGTATCAGTCCTCAGACAGATTAATTAGAGTCCTACCCATCAGAAAGCTGTGATTTCACTCAGTACTATCATACCACACAGCTAGCCTCATGCCAGTTATACTGTACATCATGATTGTACTTACTGATTGACTGTAGATAACATAAGGAAGTACTACAAACACGTTTAAAGCTCTAAGCCACGCAGTTAGCTTGATCACTATTTACATATATACACTAACTACCTCTAGATTTAACCATTGAGTTACTGTATGCATGCTCTCAGTCTCCTTTCTTCCTCAACTTAACTTGCATTTTGATCTGGAGTAGACAATAAGAAGGATTAAGACTGTACTACTGTTCTGCTACTGTGACTACTATTCTTACCTCTTCTTCCAACAACAGACACCCACTACCACGGCAATGCTGACACCAATGACGATTAGTACCACACCACCAACAATTCCACCCACAATGGCTCCGACATTAACTGGTTACAGGCAGAAAGAGTTAACAGAAAGTCAAAGCACTGGACTGAACTGCACTACATCAGCATCACACACTACATTTTCATCTTCACTATTGTACAAGATAACATTCGTACAAACAATGAGGTTGAGCTACTAATAAACTATTGAGCTTCACTCCGTGCTGTATCATGGCAACGAATCCACACATCAGCCAGCTTTCACACACTTTACAGTGGATTGTACATGTTAGTCTCACATAGCAGACCCACTTCTTCTACAATGTCAGAAGTGGCTGGTACAGCATACACTTCTGCTTTGACACACCAAAACATGGTGGCTTCTCAATATGCAGTTACCATGGAAAATATAATGGTCAAACAGCACCCAGTGCATATCTTCTTGGCATGTATATATTTCAAAGCAAGTTTGCTGTAAGTGTCCATGAAATCAGCATGTTGTTAGTCATCTTGTGAATCAGCATGTAAGAAAGTGTAATATCAAATTCTCTCTAAACATTTGTCACCTTAAATGCATATCTGCTCGTTTTCATCAATCCATCAGATTCTTTAGTTTCTAGGCATACATACATACATCGGCCAACAATACACCTATATCAAGACTATGTTGCAAGCAAACTACTGAGTTACGGGCACTTTAGAACCAAAGAGTACAAGTCATAATATAATATAAAATTTTTCTGGAAATTCAATTTTATTAATTTGCCTGCCGGGGGGTACAAGGTCCACTGCAGGATTCGTCCCCAGTCCCACCTATCCCGATGCCCTGGACCTCACAATCAGTGATGCCCTGGACCTCACAATCAGTGAGGGTCAGGTGGCAGTGTCCTAAATTACAATACAAACTTTTGACATCAGACATTGAGCAACTTATCTAATAATTACGCGTTCTTTCCTTAATCATGTATATGCATGTATTATATATATATATTTATATTTATATTATATTAATTTATATACTTATATATCTATGGTAATACTGCTATACTTGTTATATTATATATTTATCTCTCTTATTATTAAATCGATTTACTATTCTAGTATATTATTTACTCTTGATACAACAAATTACATGCACACACATAAGCTTACCTGTAGACATGAAGGTGGAGGAGGCTCCTGTGGATGGTGCTGAGGAATGAAGAGAGGAAGAAAAAATACATACATACATTGAATACAAAGAAGTAGGCAACAAGCTAAGGACTATCGAAATTGAACAGATGTGGATAATCACGGTCAACTAATGTGGCTGGGTAAGCAATTTAAAAGCATTGGCATGGCATTACAGACGATGCTTGAGACTGCTAGCAAGCTTTCTCCATTCTCACAAAAGCCACCATTACCATCGCTGGCAGCCATATTTTTTCCAATAGAACTTGTGAAATAGCTTACAAATAGCTTTCTTTAAACTCTTAAGCTGTTACAGATCACATACCAACAGTCCATCTCAGATTGCCACCTGCCACAGCCAATCCATAGGTAAAAAGCAAAGGTGAATCATTTACCCACGGGTGGTGACAAATGTAAATTATCAACTTCTGCCCTATCTCGCTCTTACCTGTAGAAATCTCATAGAGCAAGTATGTCTTCAATATGCATCTCAATGAAAACAATATCCTCTACCCACATACGTACTATCTGGTTTATGTTCCAATCATTCAACCACCCCTATGCTTGTTTGCAAAGGTTACAAATGACTCTGACTAGGGTCATTTGTGATTTTGTGGAATATCTACATGCATGAGAGTGTTGGCCACTCTTGTCTTGTATCATAGCTCTCAATAATGTACAGTGCCTCTCCATCTGCAGTTGGCATCTGTCAAGGTTCTAGACTGCAGCAAATGCTTTGGCCTCCACGTTGACAACCCACATGGCACTTAGCACACCAATGCATTAGTGAATTCAATTAGCCATTGCCATGGGCAATTGGCGATTGTAGGGGAGTAATATGGTTTCCACAAAAATAAATAGATGTAGGTATAGTGTCCTTGTGTGGCTGCATGAAAAAAAAACAGTGAAAACTTTAGGATCAACAAGGGGTATCCACAATATTATAAAAACTAAGGTCAGTTTCAAAGCATGTATTTATGCTGGACACAATTTCACCATTCCTATATCTGGTAACACTTTGATGCACCTGCATAGGCTACTGTTTCACACAACAAGCTACTCTGACCATCATCCGACTTCTATTGTATTACGGTATACAAACAACCACCACCATCCCTCAATACAGCGAATCTACGTATAATGTACAAACACCTAGCTGATGTACGTATAATCACCTGTTGCCTATGGCAGTGGCTGCTATACAATGGTTAGAACATGCATATGGTCAATTGGCCATGAGGTATTGTGTAATGTGCTATGTGTAAAAAAATGCATCATGTGTGTGTTGAGCATTTGCTTTCTCTGTAGGTACTGCGAACAGCACACATAAAAAATACAGATATACCGAACGTCTACTACACTCACTTTGCTGTGTCAATTCGAAGAAGACCACTCTCTCAATAGCACCATTGGTGACAGTAATGTTGTATCTCCCAGCATCATCATCTGTCAAATCCCGGAATGTGATGGTGTTACCAACAATGCTGACCCTATTCCCCTTGGCTCGTATATTTTGACCATCATCTCTTACAAAAGATGCAATCGAAGGCACAGGGCTGCCACTTATAGTCACAGTTATATTGATGTTCTGACCCACTTGTAGCTGTGCAGTCATTGGGTTAGGCTCTGAGACATCCAGCCCTATACAAAGAAACACAAAGATATGATACAATTATGATAAGTGAATATCAGCCATTCTTCAACACATTAATTTTGTACATATCATGTACTTTTTTAACAGTCCTTAGTGGCTAGGTAAGTCTGATTGAGGTTCGGTCACACTAGCCAAAGATTCACAATTTTCAGACGTTTCAGTAGCCTTCGGCTATCTTCATCAGTGATGACCATAGAAAGAAAGTGGATGCAATACATATATTGTAAGAGTATATATTGCACCCGCAATGTGGTGCTAATGGGAATAAATAATAAAAGTAGTGATTTGTCCTATTAAATAGAAGAGTTAGCATGATTGTTCAGAATCTCCCCTCACTGATTGCAAGGTCCATTGGAGAATCACTCTCTGTGCTGCTCCTGATGAAGTGCTGATGGAAGGAGCGAGCCCCTCTCAAGCACATGATCATTGATCAAAGAAGAGCAAATTCAATCCTACATCTGATCCAGTTGATTGTCCTGGAGCACAATTCAGATCCTTTATAGTCGACAGGAGGGAGGCAAGACGTTTGTACATGGTGGTCGTCTCCTTGTTCATCCTGCCCTGTGTAGAAATCAAGAGAGGGGTGAATGAACCGTGCTCCACCTCACGAATGCTTTCCTCGTAAGCGGTCTTCTGCTGTTCACACCTCTTGTAGCATTTGGTCAGTGGGGTGTCTTGGTAGCTCTTGGCAAAAAGGTTTAACACCTTTACATCAACAAAGGCCCTTTCCTTCCGATCCCCCCCAGAAACCAGTAGTTTGGATGTCTACCCTAGCTCCATCAGTGGTGATTGCGCTGGTCAGTGCCAGCCGCTCTACTGACAATGAGTTTGTTTTACGGAGATACCATGGCATACCTCCATCATGAGGTTGGCTGTGATGTCCCTCAGCTCGTTGTGCCTGACTATAGGGAAGCCACCCATTAGGAAGCTCAGGGCATGCTCGACACTGAATGGCTTTCCACATATACATTGTGAGGCTAAGTTCTGTGGCTCCCTTCCACACATATCTAAGACACAAAGCATCTCAGAATGCGCTCTTGGGTGTCTTCTCCATGGTCAGGCACAATGAGCTGAGAGACATCACAGCCAGCCTCATGACAAAGGTATGTCATGGCGTCTCCATGGAACCAACTCTCCAAACATTGTCAGTAGAGCGTCTACCAGTGGGCAGTGCAAACACCACTGATGGAGCCAGGGTATACGTACATCCAAGCTACTGTTTTTGGTGGGATCAGAAGCAAAGGGCATTCTTTGATGTATATAAAGGTGTTTAATTTATGAACTAACCGAAATACTCGCGGCAGACACAAATGGAATTACTAAGTGCAGTCCAGTATAGGTGTCTTCATTGGGTATTTCAATTGTTAGCTTGCAAAATGAAGGCTTCAAATACAGGGCGCCATCTTGGCTTTATGGAGAAAAGCGACGTAAGTTACGAACTTCAGGAGGCAGACGGTTGTCCACAAACTCCTCATGGGGCAATGCTGTGATGGCCTTTTCGCTATCGTTGCAGCTTAATGTATGCAGCTGTGTGTAATAATTATAAGCTATAATTTATATAATATTATAAGCGTCGTCCTGGGAGAAGGAAAGCTGCTTAGTAGTAAATATATATGTGGCTCTCAAATATCTGGTTTAGCTATTGGGCAAGGATGAAGTATGAAATGTGCTGAGCCAATCAAGAGGGATCATTCATAACAAATGGACAAACAGCTTTCCACCATTTTAGCACTAACGCCCCCGTAGATCTCATCAATAATTGGTAGAGCTGGACATATAGTATCGATATCGTTATTGACTAGCATAAGAGATATTTGCTGGCCACCATTTTATTTACTGAAATTATGCCGGCTGTGCTTCAATTTGAAGCACAGCTGGCATAATTTACCAGTGAATATAAGGCAGGGCCTACTCGTTCTGCCTTGAACTTCAAGGCTGAACAATTAGGCTCAGCTTTAACAAATAGGGTCACTTATAGAGCAGGCAACATAGCATAATCAATTAAAATCAGGACAGGAGTTCTACAACATTACCGGCTTTAATAACTTTGGTATTAGGATTAGGGTTAGGGTTGGGGTCAGGGTGTTGGCAGGTAAGTTGGTTGTTTAATATCACAGCATGAGTAGTGGACTGTGTACACATTGAACAACTCACACTGCACAGTCAAAAAAGCGTAAGGCATTTCTTGCGGCTTCAGTATTCCATTCCTAAAGAAGCACCTCACTTGAGTCCCATCAAGACTTCGGGTTACATTGGCAATGGTCAGATGGGAATCGAAGGGCATCCCTATAAACGCAGTAGATCTAGAGCCATTGAAGTCAGACATGTTCACACCGGCAGGACCTCCAAAATTTATCTCCTGTTTACCAGGTACCTGGACTCCCCAGATGGAGTTCAGTTGCATAGTGGAATGGACAATGCAACTAAAGTTGGCAGAGCCACCTTCAATGGCTGTGGTGTTGCTGGGAAGCTGGTTGAACATCTGACCTGAAGTACGGATAAATCATCCACATTCAACTTCCCGAGGAGAGCATCTTGAAGCAGCTATATATTACACCTACCTGAAACACAGCAGATACCCATTGTTAGTAGACTCAAGATTGTAACATCCATGGTGTACTGCCTCATCTTGCCCCAGGCCAGGACGAAAGCTTCCAAATATTATATCTAGGCATAGAGATAGAATAAAATTAAGTATTCAAGATAAAAACTTCGTGGGGCTACCACACAACTTGAACTACTTGCTGTCTTCATTCGCAAGTCAGGACACGACAAATATAAGTGCAGATAGGTGGTAATGTGAGACACAAAGCGAGGTGCAAGAGGCAAGAAAAATGAACTAATTAAGAAATTAAACTAAAAACAACAACAAAGAAAACCCAATAAATGAATAATAATTATACTAAGGCAGCATGCTTCTACATATGTACATGATTAAATGCAATGTAAGACAGAAGATATTGCATAGAGACACAGACAATGTCAGTCTTGTGTTTCTATTATATCTTCTTGTAGCCACCTTTGTCAATTACTGATGAAGGCAATCGGAGGTTGCCGAAAAGTCTAGAGAATCAGTTTCATTGTGGGCTAGTATTTCCGAGCAACCTATAGGCATGAGTCTTCCTAGCCACTCAAGAAGTTACAGCGACACTTTCTTCTTACGTGCACTCCAGGTTGCGTTTGGGAACGGTGCCGCACTCAGCACCTTGAAATAAGCCTATCCATGGCCTTTAATTGTTAACAGTCCACGACCGTTTCGCTACTTTTACCGACGTGCGCTAATACATTAGATAGGAGCCGCCATTTTGAATCGGGAGCAATCTTAACTAGACGAATGCACGGCATTACAGGGCGAGCCTCGCAGCTAGCTGAGCATTGCACGTGGCGGCAGTAAACAGCAAGTGACTGCTACCAAGAACGGCAACACACACAACGCCTAGCTACCACTCGTGCACCATGGATGCAACTGAGCATTGGACGTGCTGATGCTGTGGCGGCAAGTATGCAGGAGCGATTGCAATCAAAGACTGCGGCACATACAGTGCCTAGCTGGCACTGCAATAATTCTGCAGTGGTTGCTGTGCTTCAGCCCCTCTTTACTGACTTTCTTCTGTCACTGCAGCGAATAAACCGGGCAACTGCAGTAGTCGCTTGTCTTCCAAATTTCGCAGCGTATATCAATGACGATGGGCAAGTTTGGACTGCTGCTTTCGTTTCGCTCGATATAATGCTCACTGGATGTGCTCCGAAGGGAAAATTCGCACGGCTCGAGAGCGACAGCCATTTTCGTACCGTGCAAAATTGTAGCGGACAGATAGCAAAAATTTGACGGTTAAACCCTACGGTTACATACATACGTACATATGTACATACATACCGACACCGCCGCCAGCCATACAGCTCACTAGGTGGGGCTCGCTCAGGCTCGCCCCAACTAGACGTCACTACCGTGACATTAGACACACCCCTGGTTTACATAGGCCCCTTAGGCCACACAAGACAAGACCACCCCCCACTGAGAGTTGCACAGTCGGTGATAATACAGACAGTGCACAGCCTAAGAGTGCAAACCCAGACACACAGTGACACTAACAGCACTAGAAGATACTCTTTCCAAATGCTGGTGTAAGTATGCAAAAATGTGTGCAAGCTTTAGGTTCCATCAGAAAGCAGTTCCTTCCGCTATGGTAACACAAATCTTGTAATTACATATACTACATTCACACAGTGGTGTGCTACAGATGCTTAGTAGGTTGAGCGGTCTTATAATCTTTGCCAGCAAACCTCAGTTAGGGAAGTACATACTGTACCATAAGAGTGAACACATGGTTTGAACAATTTAATAAATCAAAGCAGCTGAGACTACAAGATTGAGACTACTTTCAATGCTTAGCTGAGACTACAAATGAATTTGCCACATATTTCAGTGCACATTCTTTCCCCAGGAAGAGTACAGGTACAGCATGCAATGGTCAAGATGTGGCCCTACACAGTTACGAGGTTAACTGAACATGGCAGCCCTGCTAATACTCTTTGGTATTAAATTTGTCCTTTTGCACACTTTTACCATTCTACTGCAAAATAAACAGCCATTAAATGTCACCTGAGGTTAAAGGTCTGTTCAAACCAGATACTTCAGGTTTGATCCACCCATGGAGTCACTTGAAGTTTTCTAGGGCTTCCTTTAGTTCACTGCTGCAGCCTAACCACAAGTTGCTTGCATAAATGAATACACTGTATCATACAAACATGCTTGTTGTTGATGTTTACAAGTTTACTTATCAAAACTTATCATCTGTTGATTCAGTGCCCACCCCAACACACCTTATCAATGAATATCATTCCATGGGAATCCCCACCCAGTACATGGTGACTGCTGGGGTAAATGGTGATGCATGCCTACAGATCCAGCCAGTGTAATTGTGGTCGTGTTACAATAAAAATGACAATGATGAGGATTAATAGTGTACATTTGCGGCCAGTGTTTGGTGACAGAAACATGGCCATAACATCACATCACCATCACATTGTTCTCCCCAAGAATGGATATAGGGGGCATTATGACAGGCAAATCCAAGGCAATGGGGCTGTCCCATTGTAATAAAAATACAGTGTTTTACTGTTTTCATTTTTGCATGACTCCTCTTTGGATCATATAGTCCTCACCCCATAATTACCTCATCTGTTGATTCAGTGCCCACCCCTACACACCTTGTCAATGAATATCATTGGGAAATCTCCACCCAGGTACATGGTGATGCATGCCTACAGATTCAGCCAGTGTAATTGTGGTCGTGTGGTCGTGTTACAATGAAAATGACAGCGATAAGGATTAGCTAATACTGTACATTTGCAGCCAGTGTTTGGCGACAGAAACATGGCCATAACATCACATCACCATCACATTGTTCTCGCCTACTGTGACCAGTACCCCAAGAACAAATACAGGGGGTAGCTATTATAACAGGCATGTCCAAGGCCATGAGAGTGACCCACTGGTATATAAGTAATAGAAATACAGTGTTTTACTTCGTTCCCCCCTTAATTCGTGCTAACTCCAAAGCTCATCATGGTTGCCAGCAAGTGACAAATGGCAGAGTGCGCGTGTCTGTAGTGTCTATCAGCCTTCCCTATCACAGCTAGTGTGCGTAAGGAAGAAGATCAAAGTGTAGCATCAATGGCAGTGGAGAACCCACAGAGCATAGGAAGCAAGGGGGGGGGGGGGTAGAGGTACAATATACATACACAGCTGGAGACAGCTCTCTAATGTTTGCATAAAGCAACATTCCTTACCCGACATGGTCATGTAACAGGGGGCTAGGCGATAGAAATGTCCCCGATCCAAAATGGCGGCTCCTATTAGCGCGCGTCGGCAACTGGCAAAACGGCGGCGAACTGGAACAATTAAAGGCCATGGATACGCTTATTTCAAGATGTTAAGTGAGACAACGTCCTCAAAGAGAACCTGGAGTTCGCGTGAGGGAAAAGCGTCGTAGTCGCTATTGCCCCGTTTCACTTTTTCATATTTTTTTAATTTTTCTTCTCCTTCGTCAAAAAGAAGGCGACTCACCT
>OX465034.1:593317-595817 GCA_949841015.1 Aplysina aerophoba | reverse complement strand
CCCTAGTTGACACCCTACAGTACCACTGCCACCATTTGGGCTACCGCCTCTCTCTATCTGCCCAGGTGATCAGCCAGCTCCAGTTCGCAGATGACACCTGCATCATGGCACGCAATCCTCAATGCTGCCAGGAGATGCTACGGGTAATTAACAGGTGGCTGCTATGGTCTACAATGAAAGCCAAGCCTTCCAAATGTCAAGCCATCGCCCTGAGGAGCAGATGTAGTGCCGAGACCAGAGTATACAACCCAGACCTTACTATCGGGAATGCTCCCATACCCCACCCACAACAGCAACCAATCAAGTTTCTCGGCATGCCTTTCACAGCCACACTGTCAGTTGAGCACCATCGGTATGCACTGGTCAGTAAGACAAAATCGCTGATGCAGAGGATCGACGAGGCCCCCCTCTCAGGCAAGCAGAAGGTAAAAATCTACCGCTATGCCTTGCCAGCAAAGATGTCTTGGGACCTGAAACTGTATCATCTGCCCCAATCCTTCATCCAGAGGTCTCTAGATCCTGTTTGCACTCGGTTCTTGAAGAAGTGGCTCAGGCTACCCCAATGTGCTAACCCCGGTGTGCTGTTCCTTGAGCCAGGCAAAGGTGGCCTTGGCCTACCATCCATGGCAACCTTTCACTTGGCCCTGTCAGCAGGAAAGTTGGCAAGACTTGCCCACTCCCGGGATCCGGTAGTGAGCAGACTGGCCACCAAATCTGCCAACCACCAAGCTGGTTTGAACTCCCGTCCTGCCAAGACAGTTCTGGAGACATGGTCAAATAACACCCACCTGACAGGGCCCCAGTTGAAACGGAGGGTGGCCAGGCAAATCCGTGATGAGGATGGCCAGATGCGCCTGAATGACATCCGCCACTTGGATGTGCAGGGCCGTTTTCTGAGAATCATGGAGTCATCATGTTCCACAGACTACTGGTCAAGAGCAGTATGGTCTCTCCCAGCACGGCAAATGAGCTTCGCTGTGAACAGTGCACAGGACACACTACCACACAATTCCAACTTGGTGAGGTGGAAAAGGCCAGTGTCTCCTTGGTGCCCTCTCTGTGGTGATCTTCAGACACTAAGGCATGTCCTGAACGGATGTAAACAAGCTCTCCAGGAGAGACGATACGATCAGAGACATGATGAAATCCTGAGAGAGATTGTGACCTATCTTGGTGAGCATCTGAGCGGTGCTGACTACCAAATGGTAGCTGACCTGGACTCAGACACCTACACCTTCCCCATACACATCTGCCCAACAACCGAGAGGCCAGACATTGTCACATGGAATGAGAAGACCAAGACAGTCTTCCTCATCGAATTGACAGTGTGTTTCGATGAAAACTTTGCAGATGCCAGTATGAGGAAGCAGGCAAAGTACCACGATCTCAGGGAAGCAGTGAAGGCTGCTGGCCACAAATGCCACCTGTGGACAGTCCAGGTCGGTTCGAGAGGGATCATCGATGAATTGAGCTTTCAGCCCCTACATGCACTCTGCAGCAGTCCTAAGCAAGATATTGCAAACCTGTACTTTAAATTGGCAAGAACATCCCTACTCGAATCTTTTACAATCTGGTGTTCAAGGAACAAACCCAGCAATTAATTTGACTACAATTTTGCCTGTGTAACTTCTCTCCCCACTTATTTTTGTTAATCTCTGACTTCTAATTATTTGTTTAATAAGTCTTTTTCCCCGCGCAACACCCACCATCCTCCCACCCATTGTTATACACCTTCCTTCTTGATGTTACATGTTGCACCAAGTGCGCCTTATTTTCGACAGATGAGACAGGCACTGCATCAGTATTGTGACTCCTCAATTTTTGTAACCACATGATGTTGGTTGTAATGATTGAGTTAATAAAAAATAAAAAAAAAATAAAAAAGTGTGAGTGTGTGTGAGAGTGTGTGTGTGTGTGTGTGTGTGTGTGTGTGTGTGTGTGTGTGTGTGTGTGTGTGTGTGTGTGTGAGTGTGTGTGTGTGTGTGTGTGTGTTTGTGTGTTTGCGTGTATGTGTGTGTGTGAGTGTGTGTGTGTGTGTGTGTGTGTGTGTGTGTGTGAGTGTGTGAGAGTGTGTGTGTGTGTGTGTGTGTGTGTGTGTGTGTGTGTGTGTGTGTGTGTGTGTGTGTGTGTGTGTGTGTGTGTGTGTGTGTGTGTGTGAGTGTGTGTGTGTGTGTGTGTGTGTTTGTGTGTTTGCGTGTATGTGTGTGTGTGAGTGTGTGTGTGTGTGTGTGTGTGTGAGTGTGTGTGAGAGTGTGTGTGTGTGTGTGTGTGTGTGTGAGTGTGTGTGTGTGTGTGTGTGTGTGTGTGTGTGTGTGTGTGTGTGTGTGTGTGTGTGTGAGTGTGTGTGTGTGTTTGTGTGTGTGTGTGTGTGTGTGTGTGTATGTGTGTGTGTGAGTGTGTGTGTGTGTGTGTGTGTGTGAGTGTGTGTGAGTGTGTGTGTGTGTGTGTGTGTGTGTGTGTGTGTGTGTGTGTGTGTGTGTGTGTGTGTGTGTGTGTGTGT
>OX465034.1:550963-593117 GCA_949841015.1 Aplysina aerophoba | reverse complement strand
AAATGGCAGCATGCCACAATCACTTGCAAAAGTCCAACAACAGCACATACGTACTACTTCATTTTGTTGCATGACATACAAGAATAGTGTAATATAGGGTTAGCTAAGAAATGTTCATGGAGCCACTGTTTCTACAGCCAGAGTACAAGTAAACTGTGCAAGGACTTACAAATGACATTCAAATCCAAAGTGAATGTTGCATTTCCTTCATCGTTCCTCCACATGGCAGTATGAGTGCCAGCATCATCCATTCTCACCCCATTAATACTAACTACTCCCTCAGAACTGATAGATACACGAGCATTGCCTGGTTGAGATGGGCCAGTGATGGTCATGGTTGAAGGTGGGTTACCTACATCATCAACAGTGAAGTTAAAAGTATCGCTCTCTTCTTCACGCAGAGAAATGCTCATTCCTTCAGAGCTCAAGACTGGTGGCCCTATCCAAAGAGCAGATTGTAAAATTGAGATCACATTCACACTATATACACAACAAATCATATATCACTACATATACGTACCACCTACAATCGTCATATATCGATTGTGGGTAGCAGGTGGAAATCATAAAAAAGAGTATGAACACTGTAATACACTCAACAAATAGTGAGGCAATTTGAATCAGGAAGACTTGACAATGTACTGCGAAAAATGAAATATGCAATAAAATTTACTTCAGGAGCACTTTAAACATTAACATTCTAACAATGAAAGATGGCAGCATGCAATTCACACAACACAACAAATTGGACATATATTGTATCGTTATTCATTTACCACCAACACCACACCATGCAAGTTGCTTGAGTGCAAGTACAATATCTACAGCAGTGGCTGGAAGGAAAACACCACCAGGACCACAAGTTGCAGCAAGTGATGTATACCACCATGTGTGCAAGAAGAGCATTTGAACTCTTGGTAGAAAGAAAGCACAACCACAAAGTGTGCACATCAGGACCAGCATCAGCACAAATTGGAGTGAAATGCAGCTAGCTACAACCAACACCCACCAGATCAGGGCCAGCATGACAAAATGTTAATGATTTCCTTACAAACACAAAAGAATCTTGTATCCATCTAACTATCAATATCACTAAACTATCACTGGACTTTACCAGCAAAGAAACAGTTTGGAGCCAAACTTCTCAAAACTTATACAGCTGTCATCATCAGTAGGAATCTTTCACACCATATTATATTGTACAACTTAGTGTCTTGCTCAACAGACACCATGGTGTCATATAGCCTATGCTGCCAATGTATAATGAAATCATTCTTCAATTTTATCAGGATAAACGATTCTAAGCAATCGATTGCTGGTGATACCACAGTTACATTGGTGTGTTTCTCATCTTACTCCATTTTCTCCACATACGTAGGTGTTAAGGACATATTGTAAGATACAGGTGTGTTCAACACTTCTAGAAAAAGGGTAAGATGAGACATGCACCAGATTCACTATGGTGTTATCAGTGATCGATTCTTGTGAATCTCATTCATCCAGGAAAACTTGGAAGAATGATTTTGATATACATTGCCTGCATAGGACATAAGACACCATTTTGTTAGTCGCAAAAACTGGCATACAACTTGCCATCATGAGTGCACAGACAAAGCTAATGAAAGCAAGCTTCTCTGCTAGTGTTGTTTTGTAAACGTCTCCCCACCACATTGTGGGAGTCTGCATAGCCAGCCCGATATGGCAGACTGGCTACGCAAAACTGAAGCAGACCCTTTCCACCTGGGCTAGCATAACCACCCCGCTGAAAGTAAAGTGGTGGTGCGTATGCCTGAAAAGTGGTATGTGATCAAACTCACATTGCACACTAAGAAAAGCTGACGTAGAATTATGACTGGCCGCTAAACACATGTTCATGTCAATACTGTACAGTGGTCCACATAATGTGGCATTGTTTGTTACATGTAGCCAGCTAGCTACTTCCTCAAGCCGATGACATACTCATAACCCACACAGAACACTATAGCACTATGTCAGAGATGATGAAGAATCCACTACAACACACCAATGTTGCCAACTGACCTAGCTACACGCATTTACGTGCGTATTACATGGCGGTACACTCTGGTCATACTACTCACATTGCACAGTGAGAATCGCTGGATTAGACATAACACTGCTCGCAAAACACACCACCGTCCCTCCGTCCGCCTCCCTCCGCACTCCACTAAAGGTGAGCGCAGTCCTTTGCTCGCCGCTGACCGTGACCATCTCTATCCCAGTCATGTTAGTGCCAGTGATCAGGGGCACTTCTGATGACCCGCTGGGAGTGAACCGCCAGCCAATAAGTAATGATGACCCATTCTTATCCTCCGCCGTACAATTGAAGGTGGTATTGCTCCCTTCAGTGACAGTTGTATTCTGAGGCGCATTTGTGACCATCACCTGGGGTTCAACTGAGCAGAGTATAGTTGCATCAAGGTCACTTTGAATTTATATACACGCTACAGAATATGCAAGGGATCATGTATAATGTACAGACAAGCCGTTATTTTCTACATTTCTTCCACTAACCAGCATTCTAGATTGAACCGGCAAATTGAAGGGAAACCTATCCCCAACCCTAACCTTAAAGCTGTTGGAGTTCGGTTAGAAAGGAAGGCTGCATATGGTCAGCCTACTATGTAGTTGGACCCTACCACTGTGCTGAAAGTGTCTCTACGCGTCACACAATGATGTCACAATCTACTGTAAAGTTTTCTTAAGGGGCAGATCACGATGTATACAGATGTTTTGATGAAACGTCATGATTTCATGATTATTGGTGACTTCACACAGCACATTTAGCCTTCTACTTGAGGAACGTACATCACATCACCATTTGGCAGGTTTACCTGTGCTAGTAATCATGATGTATATTATCACTCCATCCAGGAAAGTGTGATTGTGCCCTAGATATCCTGACGAAGTTGGTGTATTCTGCACCAGAAGCAGAGTACTTGCAACACTATCAAACTCTTTTGGACTCTGGTCTACGTTCTGTCATCACCTACTACAATTCCAACTGGCATACAATGTGCCATCAGTAGGTAGAGTGCCTTAAGGGTGTCAATTTCACTGTGGGAGAGCGAACAAACAATAGTTTGGAAAGTATCAATGCCAAGGTGAAGAGTGTGTGCTCCTAGTACTCAAGGCTGTCAACGTTCTTTGACCAAATCTTCAGCGTGCTTTCTTGCTTACAAAATGAGAGAGACCAAGTGACAGTCATGACTATGGTGAAGAAAAGAGTCACTGATATGCCGCAGGACTCACCAGAAGAGTAGTTTGCTCACTATCTTACCCCTTATGCCTTCAACCATGTCGACAGACAGTTATCACTGCGAAAGAGGGTATAGTTATTGTTGAAGATCATGGTGTGAGCTGCACAGTTTCATCCTGTGCAGGTGATTTTGTGGCATCCACTGAAAGCTGTCAATGCACATTCTGGAGCAGCATGCAACTTCATGCCGTCACATATTTGCAGTGAGGGAGATGCATCTACTTCTTTTTTAGCTCATCTGGCATTTTCCTCAGGAGAAGCGAGGCGTGATCTTATAGCTAGCATCCTCGAAGAGAACAAGCACCGAGGTAATGCTACATGTGCTAACAATTACGGTGCATGCCCCAAACGGGTGTTACAGCAAAGTTTGCTCGCTAAATCACTTGTTTCTGGCACTACCGAAGGACGAGGAGACGCAAGTCGAAATTTTACCGATAACGTCTGCGTAAGGAGCATGGACTACGGGACAGCTTGATATACGAAGCGATACGACGCGTTCTATCTGAGCCCAATGGTTTACGATTTTGTTCAAAGTGTCCCAAATTAGAGGACGGTTAACCTTATCTACTTCGTAATAATAAGCATACTACTATAAAAACCACTGCTCACTGCACTCACAGGTAACAGCCACAGTAATCTCTTCAGACATCACGCCTGTTATCAGGTTTTCACATCTGTACGTGTTGCCGTTCTCTGTTCGATCCACAGGGAGATGGAAGATGCGCGCCGTCCCATTCCTTTGAGTAAGAGGCGAGTTATTTCTTCTAAATCGGGCACTGTTTTCAAGGAGCAAGAAATCATTCTCCACATTCGATCCATAATGGGAACAGGTGATGGTGAGGTTGTTTCCTTCCTCAACAGTGACAGCTCCAACAGGGTCGATGGTGGCCGTCTGGGCCACCGACACGCACAGCACACCTAAGTAAGGGATGGGACTAAATACACACGATGGCGCGATGACTGGTTAGCTACCTGTCTACAGTACGATTACTTACAGAACAGAACGACTAACGACTTCATCGTTAGCTGGGCTGGATCTATAGTCCCACCTCTGTTTCAATCATATGAAGTTGTTGCGCTCAGCATTCACTCCCAGGATCCTTTAAAGTTGACAGGTGTAGCGGCTTCCCTATGAACACAGGCCTCTTTTGTCTGGCCCTCGAATATATAATGGCGCTCCTTATCAAACATATCAAACAACTGGAATGCTGTTGCGATCCGATTCGTATCGTCAACGCCTTACGCTGTTTAATAGGACTTCAAAGAAGATTGCGCTGCGTTGATTTTCCGAAGAAACCGCACCAGTGCTATTACAGGAGTAGCCCTGCCACAAGTAAGCGATTTATCACGAAGCATCCTGGTCGAATTGCGTTGAAATGTATATCACACGAAATGTTAGACCACGTACAATACGGTGCCGGATTAAACTAAGTTATAAACATCCGCGATTTCAAGTTAGGGAGGAAAACGTTGCAAAATGATATCAATTTCCCAATTTCCTTTGATCTATCCACACCTTATAGGTGTAGAATGCGCGCAACAACCTTACATGCACGGGCGCTTTGAAATTTTGTAGTTTCTGCGCATGCGTGCTACCACGGCGTTGTTTTGCCGGTATGTTTGTTCTTTGAAAAGCTGTACCTCTGTGTAGAACATGGAGGACAATTTGAGTGATGGTTAGAAAGCCTATTTCTGTTCTATGAAGGCCTGACTCTTAAGTCCATCATGAACTATTGATCATACTAGCAGAGACAGCCCGCCTTCGGCGAGCTTCCACCGTTCCGACGCTCCGCAGGCGAATTCCCATGACGGCATTTCTATATGATGGCACTGCACAATAACAATTCTGGGACAATGCAATGCTTTGCTTCTGACATGGTGAATAGAATACCTATACTCGAACTGATGGAGTGTATAGCTTCTGATTATGCTGTGAGTCTCACAGCAGAAAGTGCGGACACACAGTACAGGAGCATTCATTTTGTGTTATTTTTTTCTTTTTGGCAATGGCCGCATGTCATCTGTGATTGGTGAAACTTGCATCTGATGCTCATGAACCGTCAACAGTAGTTGCTATGTTGGGTTCCATAATTGTAGAGCATGTTCATGCTAATCCATTAAAAATGGCTTGGAGTCCTTCTCCATGGACCTTGTTTGCCATGAAGACCCGGGCAAAAGTGCCACCTTTCCATCCACGGTGTAGCATGATCCTCAAGCATGTGCATCTTGGGCATGATTGTTGCCAGTGGGAAGTTGTTGCGGTAATATTCCAAGAATTCCAATACATCAGTTCCTATGCAGACCACAAGCAAAAGTCATTGTAGTAATAAACAGAATGGATAATAAATATAGTAGCTATAAACACTGAATGATAGCTAATATTACTGTGAGAGAATTGATTGAATTCAGGGTCACAGATGGCCTTCTGTGTAGGCACGGTTGAAGTCCATCCCACAGTCACCTGCTGGCCTTCTCAACTGTCTGGAGCCCTGGATGGCCCTGATTGCCGAAAGGAGTCATTGCATATTTGTTTCTCTTTATATTCATTGGACAAACAGCACAGATTGTGTACCTAAGAAACTGTCTGTGAGGAGCAGTAGAGGAATGTACAGTTTTGTACACATGTACAGCAAACAACACTGCTGGTACTGCAGTGGTCACTCGGAGCCTGTTTGTAGTTGGTGAGTTGTGTGTACAATGAGTGGCTACATGCATAATGTATGTATGCTGGTTGAGTCCTGTTTGCAACACCTTAACACACAGATGTCCCAATGATGCCTCTGGACCTAAGAGTGGTGGACCTCATGCCCTTCTCAGCCACCCTTCAGTGGGACCCTCCCTCTGACAATGGAGGCTCCTCCCTCCCCCTCACCTACACTGTTACCCTCACCAACACCTCCACCTCCCTCCCCTCCTTCGACGTCGCTGCCACCTCCTTCCCCCTCCCCAACCTCCAACACAGCGCACAGTACAGCTGGTCAGTGCAGGCCATCAATGAGTATGGCAGTAGTCCCCCAGCTGAGGACACCTTCACCACACCAGACTCAGGTATGCTTGAATGTGAATGTGCCGAGGAGTGTGTGTCAATAACCATGTTCAACCATGAGTTGGGCTAATGTTTCTGTCTCCCCCCCTCCAGTCCCCATCGTTGACAGTGTGGATGTGGCAGTGCTCAGACTGTTTGAGGTGGAGGTGAACATCTCTCTGCTCACTAACAGAGGACAGAGTGTGACACAATACATAGTGAGTGATTAACTGTGTGCAAGTGGTTGTGCAAGTTATAAAGGCCTGGGTGACCTAGTAGAGTCATGACAGTTTGCCGAAAACACTATCCAAGTACATAGATGAATGGTTAATCAAATGTTTCGGCAACACTACAGCTGCCTGCCTTACGTAAAGGGGCCGGTCTTACTGCTGTCGAAGGGGCACCGTCGAAAGAGCACCGTAGCAGAGAAGCCCGCCTTTTGCAGGCTTCTCTGCTAGTATGTGAGGCCTCGCACTTGCTACTCTGCTGAGTTACTCGTCCCTCGCCGAACGGTCACCGCAAGTGCCTCACAAACAGGATAATTGCAATCTTGCTCTGCTCTATCTGCCCCCCTTCTGCACTCTGAGCAAGAGCCTCTCAAATACAAAACTCAACACAAAAATGATCTATACCGTGTACATAGTGATAAACTCTAAACTACATTCAGATGAGGGGAGATGGCTTAATGTCTACACACAAAGTCAATCCTATCTCAAACAAAGCTGAATTGTAAGTACAGCAGAAATCATACTAAAACCAACTCAACTAACAAACGTTACAACAACAAAAGGTGTAAACAGGTGACTTTCTAACCATGATGACAAACAAAGTAAGGCCTAAAGCTACACATGGCACACACTGTTTACAAACACACTAAGCTACAACAGGACAAGTCATGGATGAAGCATGACTACTTCACATAGTAATAAGAATAAATTACTCAAGCAAGGTGGTGTAGTGTCCTGGCATAGAACTTCACTCTCTGTTGTTTATGTTTGTCAGCGAAAAGGTGTATAAATGTGTAGTATGAGTATACTTAGTGAGAGCTGTGAAGAGGTGCAGTGGATACCATTTGACATGACTTCGTTTGCTGCAGGTTTCATGAAGTGAATGGGACAAACCATACATTTCCCAGTTCTGAGCAGATGCAGGTCTCGTTACCAACTGAGAGTGAACTTCACCAAGGGAGAGAGGGTCACTTTGAGGGCATTTGCAGTGAACTCAGTGGGGACAAGTAACCCAGTGTTTGCTGATGTGATTGTTCCCTTTGAGTGGTGTGAACACACTTGGAACATTCGGTGTTACAGTCGATAGTATTCCTTACATCTGTTGCCCTTTTTGTCCCTCCCCCCCCCCCCCTCCTGTGCAGCTCCTCACAGGAACATCACTCCCACTGAACTGGACTCTGGTGACGTCCCGGCGTGCTGTGCAGGCATGCTGCTCTTGGATGACCCGTCCATACAAATGCGGATCCTTGTTAACGGCACCCCCCACCCTCCCAACCAGACTGGCAGAGAGGGCAGTTTTGTGTACATCATGGGACTGCTGGCACAGAGTACTCCCTCAAAATTGCACTAATTAATAAATTTGGAGCATGGGTCAACACTACAGTCAGTCCTCTCCTTGGTGAGCTGGTATGAACATGTAGTCGCGCGGTTGGGTCAGTGTAATTAGTTTGTGCATCTCTATATGCACTTTTTCTTCTCTCCCTTCCTCTCAGGCCGTCCCTCCACCCCACAAGTGGCCCTCAACCCCACTGCTGGTGGACTGACTGTCCAACTGACTGTCGTGTACCCTGGTACCAGGGAGGACACCCTCCAGTACTCCATCTCAACGTCACCATCACCTCTCAGCAGACGTCAGACAGGACAGCAGCCCCTCCCTGTTACCGACCTGACCACTCCCACCAGTGGTAGTGCGGAGGTAGCCCTTGGTCCAGGGACCTACTCTGTCACTGTCACTGTCACTAACCAACATGGCTCCTCCGCGTCTGTACCTCAGCAGGTCACCATACCAGGTCGGCGTAACATGGTACTGTGCGTTCAGCTCAGCATTTGTTTGAGCATTAATTTTGTGTTTTGTGTTTTGTTTTTGCTGAAGACAGTACTTGTAACAGTCTATTATGGTATATCCCTTTCTCCAACTCCTCCACCTCCTCCTTCTCCCTCATCCCTCATCTTCTCCAGACACTACAGGCAGTGGGGAGACTGCAGTCATTATTGGGGTGGTGGTGGCTGTTGTCATGGTGATCCTCCTCCTCATCATCATAACTGTCTTTGTCACTGTAGTGGTCTGCATGAAGCACAAGACCACAAGTGAGTCAGAGAGGAAAAGGAGGAGCAAGGTCTGACCACTCAGACCCCCTTGGTCCAGTGTGTGTGTGTGTGTGTGCCGGTTGTAACTCGCTAACTGAGTTGATTGTTGTATTTCTCCACTCGGCTTTATCTGGTGATCTCACTCACTACAAGTCCTTTAAGCTGCTCATCTGTATGCATGTGGTGGTGGGAACAGGTAATGAATACCTAATTATTCTCTTTGTGCCTTCCCTTGTCTGTTCCCTTTCCCTATCCAGTTTTAATTAGGTGTTGTCAAGCAAGTTTGTCATCATATGACGATGTCAAAGTGGAGTTGAAAGGTGTCCATTCCCATTTTGAGGATGTCCAACTGGAACCGAACCCAGCCTATGGTGGGGTGACACCATCCCAAGCCCAAACAGAGCCTCAGCCGTATGAGGAGTTTGTAGCTATAGGGGGCGTGACCAGTGAAAGTGTTGCAATCGAGGAAAACCTTGTTTATCAGCCTGCTGAGCCTCCACAGTATGAGTGTGTAGAGGGTGTGACCAGTAGTGATGTTAAAATGGAGGAGAACCCTGCTTATCAGTCAGTAGACACAGCTGTATCCCAGCAGACAGAGGAGCCCGATTATTTATAGTAGTTGTGTAAGTGCAGTACATGTGTAGAGGTTTTTAGAAATTGTCTGTGTTCATTTCCACTAAGTGTGGTACACTGGTTTGTATGGTTTCAGCCTTGGTGTGTTATCTTTGCAAGCCAAGTGCATGTACGTGTATAATTAGGCTTAGTCATGACAGACTAATCAGTAAACTAGTAATCAAGCAAGTACTAGTTGTACACATGTAGCATAACATAATCCCTACTAGCCCAAAGGTCTCTAATAAGGTGTCCACAGCTTGAGTATGCAACACATACAGCATTGTGTGTCCAATGCAGCAAAGATCCTTTTTGCACCATATACAGTGTGATCGCTGTGTGGTAGATCTGCACATGATAGCTAGCTAGCTTTGTATGCTCTCTTCTGTGGACATGTCCTCTGCCTGACTGCACAGCAAAGGTTGTAAACAGACTATATTCAAATAACAGGCACTTAATTACCATAGAATATTCTTGTAGCTAGCTATGTATGCATTCACACACTACAGTAGCTACATACGTGGCTAGCTATGTCTTGTGCACTCCAACTCCAGGAGAACGACGATGGTCACCAGCATGCATAACACATAATTATGTAGCTGGAGTGGAGCTGCAGCTGTATGTCCGCGCTAGTGCTGTGTGTGCCATAATGCAACAAAACCGCTAGCTTCATAGATGCGAACGTACTCGCGTGACCACGGGTGAATCCCCTGGTATCCAGTACGATGAGGTTGAGGGTGGCTGAAGCTGATCATGGTCGCATTCAACCAGATTGCCACAGTGCTTTTCGTCCTATCAGTCGGTGGAAGTAAGTGCTGTACACACAGAGCAGACTGCACTGCAGAAGGAAGCAGACAGCTAGCTGTCAAAACCTTTAGTAGCTAGCTAAACCCCAAGTAAACCAGCAAGCTATGTATAGCTTAATAACGGTCTGGCTACGCGAGTCAGTCCACCTCAGGTGGTCAATATTTCAGTTGAAATGGTTAATGATTAGAATTCCATGCGAAGGGAGGGAAAGGGGAAACTGTGAGGAAGATACCATGCACGAGCCACTTCTTTTCTCTTTGCTATGTCAACGTACATAAATTAGTGGCTGAAGTACTGGTGTCCCATAATGAAGTCCTCCAGAGCACATCTTGTCCCTCAGTCTACGATCAGTCAATCACACCCAGACACAAGAAAGCTCCATCAACTGACTAGTTCCATTGTAAACTGCTGTAGCTTGCCATGTGCAAACAAGATGCTAATTCTCTTGATTGTAAGTGCCTTATTAGGTCAACTCACAGCATTGGTTGCCGTTGGTCCTAAAGTTCCCTTCTCTTTTACTCTCTTGATTGTTTGTTACTAGGTCAACTCGCAGCACCAGGTGGTCCTAAAGTTTCCCTTCTTTTACTCAGGTCTTCTACTTCAAGCGGATGCTCAACCCTATCACCTAAGCCCGAGTGGTGTGCAGCAAGTGAATGAGGGGGGAAGTTTTGTCTTTGACTGTACTGTGGAAACAGGAATGACTCCACCTTTTGACGTATTTTTGAGTTACAGTACTTTAACCGATAGACTGTCCAGGGTAAGAATTCTAATGGGGGCTCGTTATACCTTTGGGCCAGCAACCAGTGGCGACAGTGGAAGCATGCTCCGGTGTGCTTCGGCTAATGTGTTCACTGTGGAGAGTGCAACTCTGGATCTGGATGTGACTGTGAGTGCCACTCTTGTATGTGATCTTTACTCACTACCTGAACAGGGAGGTGACAATCAGGGCAGTGTTATAACGATAGGGAACTCAAGGAATGCATTAGTAATTGCAGCAAAAGGGGTGTTAACTGAAACCGTACGCCAAAGCAATAGGTGATGAGACAGGTTAGACATGCACGCAGGCCGCCGCAGAGCACACGAGGGTCTTTGTTCAGAAACAAAACCACCAATTATATATGGGCCAAATAAGGCATTACAAGGCTTGCGCATCTAAGGCGAGACCGCTGCAGGAGCGTTCAGGCACCAAGAGAAGTACAACAGTACAGGAGTGTCGATTGAGATGCCAATCCCTGTTCTCTACTATCTATGGTAGGCGTGGCTAAGATAGCTTGGCCGCTTTTTAGGTTTCCTCAGCTTTCGCACAGTGTGGTCTGTAGATGACTAGGGTATAGCTATATAGCTGTCCTGCGGCCGATCAACCCAGGAGTTGATCGAGGATGAAGTCGTCACTCGTTCTGTTCTGTAAGTTCTACTGTAGCTAGACTACTAGCTGTCTAGCTAGCTAGCTGTCATTATAATGCCAACTTGTTAGCTACCAGGCTTGTTTTTCTGTCCTGTTCTATGGTCAACTCGTTACTTATTATTAGGTGTGTTGGGCGTTTCAGTGGCCCAGACGGTCACAATCGACCCTGTTGGACCAGTCACTGTTGTGGAAGGTAACATCCTCACCATCAACTGCTCCGATGAAGTGACCGTGAGGAATGATTTCATCCTTCGTGAAAACGGTGTCCGATTAACAGGAGGTAACGCTCCTCCTAGTGAACTGGTTGGGACGGCGCGCATCTTCCATCTTCCTGTGGATCGAACAAAGAACGGCAACACGTACAACTGTGAAGAATTGATAGGAGGCGTGATGTCCGCAGTGATTACTTTGACTGTTACTTGTGAGTGGAGTGGGCACATTAGAATAATGATGATGATCATCATCATCACATGCATGCAGCAATGAAGCAGTGCAAGTTGGACTTCAGCTATCACTTGTGCGTGCATGTACATGCCAGGGAGGCTTGGGTTGGTACCCCAGACTATTTGTAAGATCAAAGTGGTGGCACACATCAGTCAGAGAGCTACTGTGTGGGGGGTTGTGCACACATTGTACACTAACACGCACTGTCTAACAATACCTGAGATACCTCTCCCTTTGCTCTTGCTCTGCTTTTGCCCTTTGCATAGAGAGCTTGTACAGATTTGGTAGAGTTGCTAGAATCAATGCCAGTCAAACACATCATATAGACATGTGGGGCCTATTCTGTTTCTTGGTATCAAGGTCTGCATAGCTCAGTAACATTGGCTTATTGGACACTGACTGTTGACTGGGTGCCTGGCCATTGGCTGTACTATGGTGGTCACTTGCCTGTTTGTAGTTGGTGAGCAATAGAATTACTGAGAAATGAGGAGAATCACAGCAACTACAGAATGACCCATTGATCATGATCTGTGTTAGCAATGTTTGTCCTGTTTGCTTCTAAACTTTGCAGCTCCCCCCATGATGCCACTGAACCCAAGAGTGGTGGACCTCATGCCCTTCTCAGCCACCCTCCAGTGGGACCCTCCCTCTGACAACGGAGGCTCCTCCCACCCTCTCACCTACACCATCAACCTCACCAACACCTCCACCTCCCTCCCCTTCTCCGCCATCACTACCACCTCCCTCCCCCTCCCCCACCTCCAACACAGCACACAGTACAGCTGGTCAGTGCAGGCCATCAACGAGTATGGCAGTAGTCCCCCAGCTGAGGGCACCTTCACCACACCAAACTCAGGTATGCAGGATCAAGTGTCTGCATGTACCTCAGCAGGTCACCATACCAGGTTGGCTTACGTATCTTGAACACTCGTGTTTAGTAGATAGTAGATATGGCAACTATTATAGCTCTGTAGATCGGATATAGAACTGTATAGATCTGTAGCTAATAGTCTCATGGAAGCCTATTTCCCTCCTCCTCCTCTTTCTCCTCCAGGTTCTGATGGTGTGGACACCACTGTTATCATTGGGGTGGTGGTGGCTGTTGTCACGGTGATCCTCCTCATCATCATAACTGTCTTTGTCATCGTACTGGTTTGTGTAAAACACAAGACCACTAGTGAGTGATAGAGGAGAGATGGAAGAGGGTGCTAACACTCACTCACCCAGTGTGTATGTGTACAGGTCATAATTGACTCAGGTAGACTGTAGTATTTCTCAGCTGGGCTTTGTCTCTTGATCTCACCCATAACAAGTCCTTTAAGCTGCTCATCTGCTTTCCTTTCCCCATCCAGTTTTAATTAGCAGTTGCAAATCAGGTTCATCATATGATGATGATGTCAGAGTGGAGTTGCAAGGTGTCCATTCCACTTTTGAGGATGTCAGACTGGAACCGAACCCAGCCTATGGTGAGGTGACACCATCCCAAGCCCAAACAGAGCCTCAGCCGTATGAGGAGGTTGTAGCTATAGGGGGCGTGACCAGTGACAGTGTTGCAATGGAGGAAAACCCTGCTTATCAGGCTGCTGAAACTCAGCCATATGAGCGTGCAGTGGGTGTGACCAGCAGTGACATAGCAATGGAGGAGAACCCTGCTTATCAGTCAGTAGACACAACTGAATCCCAGACAGAAGAGCCTGAGTATTTGTAATAGTTGTGTGTTCTTTGGTTGCGCGCTGCATGTATTTATATTGTGAATTAGAGGTTTATACACATGCACACTCTGTTGTCTGTGCATAATTATTCTTGCCTGAGAAAGTCACCAAACCTTACATTCATAAGTGATCATAAGGCCTTTCTTGGTGATGTACGGAGTTTAAAGTACTAGTACGTATATGTTGCATCAAATGTACAGTATGTACATGTTACATCAAACACATGTATAGCATTGTACATTCTGTGCATTGTGTGCATCAAATGTATGTACACCATTGTGTGCGCCATGGGCCTGGAAGAATTTGCAGACTACGTTTACCTTGGAAACTTCACTCAGTCCCAAGTATATACGTTAGCTGTATGGTGATGTACAGAGTTTGGGTACTAGTATAATATATATATATATATATATTATACTAGTACCCAAACTCTGTACATCACCATACAGCTAACGTATATAGCAAGTTATTGCCTGCACGAGTACATAAGAGTAGCATGTGTCCATATATTTGTATGACTTCTGTTGTGATTACAGCCTAAGCAAATAAAAGTAAATCACTTAATGAACTCACCTACACACTATTCTTGTGTTGTTAACAGAACATTGTATTATGTGTGACGACATGCATCACATGCTCCATAACTAGTAGCTCAGTAGCTAATACACAGGGTAATAATTATACAGGCACTTCATATGCAACAAATATTAGTGTATAATATATAAATCGACACACACACACACACACACACACACACACACACACACACACACACACACACACACACACACACACACACACACACACACACACACACACACACAGTGAAGCATGTGAATCTTTAATCGTCCAGGGACTATTATTTCTGTGGACTCCCAAAGGAATCAAGCCGTGCAGCAGACCGAGGATCACATAATGGCAGCTTGATTTCACGAGACAAGAACTTTGATCATTGGTACTGTTGCGGTGGTGGTACGGTCTTCCTTTCAGCGGGGAGTGAGTTGTAGTGCTCTCCTAGTTCTTCGCAGATGCATGAACCGTGTTTAGCGCTTCCTGCAGTGTTATTCAGGTCTCGCCTTGTTGGTGATCACTAATCCTCCTCAAGACGCGACCGTCGTCGAAGGAGAGAATGCGACCTTCCAGTGCACGGGCGAGGAGAACGGAGTAGCAGTGATATTTGGCTGGCGTTTCACTCCCAGAGGGTCATTAGCATCAATAGTTCTGATCACTGGCACTAACTTGACTGGGATAAAGATGGTCACCGGCCGTCAGCGACGGTCTAAGGACTATGCTCACCTTTAGCTGAGTGCGGAGGGAGGCGGACGAAGCCACATTGGAGTGTGTTGCAATGGGTTATTTATCTTCTCTGACATCCGATCCAGCAACACTTACTGTCCAGTGTGAGTCTGGTAGACATGAAGACACACATGACTACATTTTGACATAGACATGAAGTGTGAGTCATAAGCATACTTGCTATAGAAATGACTACATTTGTTTCAGTTTGGAGAAGACAGCTTCCCAGAAGAAGTAATGTCATTAGCTGTGGCTATGATACCCACATGTATGCAGTGTCCAATCGCATCAAATTGTGTCCCTATGCCCTGCAGACCCCCCCTCAGTTCTCTCCCTCCACTGCCACTGCAACACCAACAGAAGGAGAACAGCTCACACTCTCCTTCTCCATTGATGCCAACCCACCTCCCTCCAGTGACAACATTACACTGACCATGAGTGGTACACCTGTCACTGATGCAAGGGTGACCGTCACCACTACAAGTCTGACTACTGCTGACGTCACTCGTAGTGACAGTGGGGAGTACCAAATTACAGCCAGCAATGTTGCAGGGTCTGCCACCTTCACTCTGACTGTGGACGTGTACTGTGAGTGCACAGACATTGCCTCCATGTATGCCTCTCCAGTGTACCACACACATAACAGTGCCTCCCTGTTCTGTGAACATGTGTCCTTTATGTGCTGTGCAGACCCGCCAGAGTTCACCATCCCAAGTCAGAATGTGACAAGAAATGCTGCCAGAAATGAGGTGTTTACATTAGACTGCACTCCGAGTGGCGGCAACCCAGCAGTGTACAGTTACACATTCCTGAAGAACAACACTGCTGGTACTGCAGTGGTCACTCGGAACCTGTTTGTAGTTGGTGAGTTGTGTGTACAATGAGTGGCTACATGCATAATGTATGGATGCTGGTTGAGTCCTGTTTGCAACACCTCAACACACAGATGTCCCTACGATGCCTCTGGACCTAAGAGTGGTGGACCTCATGCCCTTCTCAGCCACCCTTCAGTGGGACCCTCCCTCCATACTCCTCCCTCCCCCTCACCTACACCGTCACCCTCCCCAACACCTCCACCTATCTTCCCTTCTCCGACATCACTGCCACCTCCCTCCCCCTCCCCAACCTCCAACACAGCACACAGTACAGCTGGTCAGTGCAGGCCATCAACGAGTATGGCAGTAGTCCCCCAGCTGAGGGCGCCTTCACCACACCAGACTCAGGTATGCATAATCAAGTGTCACTCTGTAGTCACTGTACATTGCTTGATAGTGTGCAGATAGCTCGCGAATATGCTAGCTGTGATCAATGTGACCCCATCTTGTTCCTCCAGTCCCCATCATTGACAGTGTTAGTGCTATGGCTCTGAGTCTGTTTGCAATTCGAGTGAACATCACACTCCTCACAGATGGAGGGCAGAGGGTGACACTATACACAGTGAGTGTGCCTGTGTGTGTGTGTGTGTGTGTGTGCGTTATGTACGTACTTTGACACTATACATACACAGTGAGTATGTGTGTGCGTCTGTGTGTGTGTGTGTGTGTGTGTGTGTGTGTGTGTGTGTGTGTGTGTGTGTGTGTGTGTGTGTGTGTGTGTGTGTGTGTGTGTGTGTGTGTGTGTGTGTGTGTGTGTGTGTGTGTGTGTGTGTGTGTGTGTGTGTGTGTGTGTGTGTGTGTGTGTGTGTGTGTGTGTGTGTGTGTTATGTACATTGAACATTCCATATACATGGATGTAGGACACAGTGTGCGTGGGTGCGTGCCATTGTCAATAACTGCAGTAGTACGTACTATGAGTTTGGCCTCATTGGCATCCTCCATTTGATAATCACCCTCCTTGGTGGAAGGGGCCTTCACTCTATATGAAGCTGCATGCAATGGAGTGTGGCACAATGACTTATGTGTCTGCAGTAATGTCTATACATGCATGTATATTGTGAGTGTCACCTCACCCAATCAAGACTAGCTAGCGGTGTTGTGTGTGTCCTCCTCAGCTGCAGGCTTTCACAATGACACTGTTCGTGGTGACCCTCAGTTCTCCATCCCTCTGCCACCCAAGTGCATCACTGACCCCGAACTGAAGTCTGTTCAACTCTGTTTTGAGGTCCATGGACAGTCAGGGAACCACTACAACCTCATTTCTGACAGGTGCACCTCTGTCACTGCTCTCTACAGTGCTGGAGTGGTCAACACTGAAATGAACGTCATCACCAAGATTACATTAGCTATGTGGCTAGATATTCATTGTATATCCATTGTGTGGAATTGCATGATTGGTGCGAGGACTCAAGGGACCAATGGTACTTGTCACTCTGTGAAGGTTGACCTTGTCAACTGCAGTGCTAGCCTGGATGGTGCTTATGCTAACAAGAGCACCACTGCATTAGTTGATGGTGTGAGGTTGTCAGCGAGACGGAACCACATATGAGTGTCTACACCCGACTGTGAGGCAAGCAGGAGTATTGTCCTGTGGGTGACCTGTGAAGAGTACTTTATTAGCTACTCAGTATAGCTATAGACAGTGATGTGCATGGTGGCTTGCATTAAGGTAGTTAGCGATGTAGCTAGCTATACATATATAGCTACATACATACATACGTATATGTAGCTATATAGCACTGCAATGATCTCTGATCACATTAGTCCACCACACTATAAATTAATAGCAGTATGGCATGCTGCAATGACATCCATACATATGACCATTCTAGCAGCAGCCATATGAATGGAAAATGGAAAATGAATATCGTGCATATAGTGTGTCATTTAGCTATTTAGCAACAAAGGCTGTATTTAGAACAAGCTCATCTGCTTAAGCTGTAAGTAATGCCTACTCGCCATTGACACAGGTCTGGCCCAAGTGACGTGACATTCCTCATTCAGCTCAAATTCTCCCTGTGGTAGAGCACTGGCACGGTCAGTCAAAGGCCCATGGGTTTGACTCCCAGCAACTCCACCTTATATACATTTCTGCTCTTTTGCTATTTGAAGAGGATCACAGAGCATGATGGCAAAGGATTTGGTCTTTAATTAGACCTGGTCTATCAGTCCTCGAACAGATAATTAGAGTCCTGCCCATTGGACAGCTGTGATTTTGCTCATAATTATCATACCACATTAATTACTCATGCTAGTTATACTGTACATTATGATTGTACAGCTTACTGATTCACTGTGGATAATATAAGGATCACTGCAAGTACTACAAACACGTTTAAAGCTCTAAGCTAGTGCAACTTCTAGTTCATGTTAGCTCAATCACTATCTACACACACTAACTACCTCTAGATTTAACCAATGAGTCACTGTACATACGCTCTCAGTCTCCTTCTTCTTCATCTTATAATTAACTTGATCTGGAGTAGGAATTAAGTATGATTAAGACTGTACTATACTATACTGTTCTGTGCTACTGTGACCACTATTCTTACCTCTGTGTCTTCCACCAAAGCCATACCCTACCACGCCTGCAATGCTGCCACCACACTTCCAACAATTCCACCCGCAATGGCTGGGACATTAACTGGTTACAGGCAGAAAGAGTTAACAGAAAGTCAAAGCTTTGACTGGACTGCACTACACACTACACACGCTACCTTTTCATCTTCACTATTGTACAAGATAACATTCATACAAACAATGAGGTTGAGCTACTAATAAAGTATTGAGCTTCGCTCTGTGCTGTATCATGGCAACCAATCCACACATCAGCCAGCTTTCACACACTTTACAGTGGATGGTACACATTGGTCTCACGGTGTAGGTGAGGGGGAGGGAGTAGCCTTCATTGTCGGAGGAAGGGTCCCAGTGCTCTACCTCAGGGAGAATTTGCACTTGTATACCCTTGCCTATAATAGTGCGATATCACAGGCCTGCCCGGTACCAGGGAGGACACCCTCCAGTACTCAATGTCACCGTCACCTCTCAGCAGACGTCAGACAGGACAGCAGCCCCTCCCTGTTACCGACCTGACCACTCCCATATATCAGTGGTAGTGCGGAGGTATATAGCCCTCGGTCCAGGGACCTATACTCTATCACTGTCATGTGTACTGTGAGTGCACAGACATTGCCTCCATGTATGCCTCTCCAGTGTACCACACACATGAAATGAACCAATAACAATATGGATTAGACCAATCATTTTCCAGATGTGTACAAACAGTTTTGTCTACTTCAGATTCTTTGTTTACTTTCTCACAACATTACACTGACCAGGAGTGGTTCAGCCGTCACTGATGCAAGGGTGACTGTCACCACTACAAGTCTAACTATTGCTGACGTCATCTGTAGTGACAGTGGGGAGTACCAGATTACAGCCAGCAATGTTGCAGGGCCTGCCACCTTCACTCTGACTGTGGACGTGTACTGTGAGTGCATAGACACTGCCTCCATGTATGCCTCTCCAGTGTACCACACACATAACAGTGCCTCCCTGTTCTGAGAACATGTGCCCTTTATGTGCTGTGCAGACTCACCAACGTGACAATAAATACAATAGGAAGTGAGTCCTTTACATTTGACTGCACTCCGAGTGGTGGCAACCCAGCAGTGTACAGTTACACATTCCTGAAGGACAGTGTTCCTGTGACAGGAGTGAGTGGTTCAGTCCTCACCATCAACCCAGTTGTGAGGAGCAGTAGAGGAATGTACACATGTACAGCAAACAACACTGCTGGTACTGCAGGGGTCACTCAGAACCTTTTTATAGATGGTGAGTCCTCAAACAGATTAATTAGATTCCTGGCCATCGGACAGCTGTGAGTTTGCTCAATATTATCTGCAATCAACCATACCACACAGCTACCTTCATTAATTATTCATATCAGTTACTGTACATCATGATTGTACAGCATACGGATTTACTACAGATAACATAAGGATCAGTGCAAGTGTCTACAATAACATTTAAAGCTCTAAGCTACGCAGTTAGCTTGATCACTATCTACATATAATATTTTTATACACTAACTACCTCTAGATTTAACCAAGGAGTCATTGTATGTACGCCCTTAGACTCCTTCTTTCTTCATCTTTACTTGATCTGGAGTAGGTAGGCAATAAAAATGATTAAGACTGTAGTACTGTTCTGCTACTATTATTACTACTAATACTATTTTTACCTTTTCGTCTTCAACCAAAAGCCACACCCTACTACGCCTGCAATGCTGACACCAATGACGATCAGTACCACACCACCACCAACAATTCCACCCGCAATGGCTGGGACATTAACTGGTTACAGGCAGAAAGAGTTAACAGAAAGTCAAAGCTTTGACTGGACTGGACTACACTAGCACCACACACTACACACACACTACCATTTCATCTTCACTATAACAAGATAACATTCGTATAAAATTCATATAAAATGAGGTTGAGCTACTAATAAACTATTAAGCTTCGCTTCGTGCTGTAGCATGGCAACGTATCCGCACATAAGCCAGCTTTCACACACTTTAAAGTGGATTGTACACGTTGGTCTCACACATAACAGACCCACTTCTTCTATGATGTCAGATGGGACTGGTACAGCATACACTTCTGCTTTGACACACAAAAACATGGTCGCTTCTCAATATGCAGTTACCATAAAAAATATAATGGTCATATATACGTGTGTAAATTATCACCTACGCACAGTGCAAGTAGCCTATTGGTCACCCTAAAGATCCATTCCATGCTAAAGGTTAGAAAACAGTGTCCACTGCGTATCTTCCTCGCATGTTCTTCAAAGCATGTTTGCTGTAAGTGTCCATGAAATCAGCATCTTGATGTTAGTCATCTTGTGAATCAGCATATAAGAAAGTGTAACATGAAATTCTCTCTAAACATTCGTCACCTCAAATGTATACTTGCTTGTCTTCATCAACCCTCAATCTTTAGCAAAGTTTCCAGGTGCATGTATATACGTATATGTACATGCCAATAATACACCTACATCCAGACTATGTTGTAAGCAAACCATTGAGTTATGGGCACCTTAGAACCAAGAGTACATAATGTAATATCTACTCCTGATATAACTAATTACATGCAAACACATAAGCTTACCTACAGTAGGGGGGAAGGGTGCTGTAAGGGATGCTGAGGATCGAGTGAAGAGAGGAAGAGAAGATACATACATACATTTAATGGTATATACAAAGAAGTAGACAACAAGCTGAGGACTATTAAAATTGAACGGATGTGGACAATCGTGGTCAACTAATGTGGCTGGTTAAGCAATTTAAAAGCAGAAATTGCCAGTTTTAAACCTTGTGACATTTCGTAACATCATATTATTGCGAAAGAAATGCTCAACGGTTTTTCTAGTGAGTAGCAGGTAGAAATCATCAAAAAGAGTAGGAACACCAAATTGCTCAACAGAAAGTGAGGTAATTCGAATCAGGAAGACTTGACAATGTACTTTCTTAAAATAAATTAAAAAATTCCTTCAGGAGCACTTTAAACATTAATCGTCTAACAGAGCAGAAGAAAAATGGCAGCATGCAACAGTCACTTACAAAATATGATGAAGTCCAACAATATAGCACATATAATTATAGTACTTGTCTTGGTGTATGATGTATGAACAGTGCATGTATATAATATCGGGTTAGCTAAGAACTTCTACAGCCAGAGTCCCAGTACACCATGCAAGTACTTACAAATGACATTCAGATCCAAGGTAAATGTTGCACTTCCTGCATCATTCCTCCACATGGCAGTATGAGTGCCAGCATCATCTACACTCACCCCATTAATACTAACTACTCCTTCAGAACTGATGGACACACGAGCATTGCCTGGTTGGGATAGGCCAGTGATGGTCATGGTTGAGCGTGGGTTACCTTCAGTAACATTGAAGTTAAAGGTATCACTCTTTCCTTCACGCAGAGAAATGTTCATTCCTTCGTAGCTCAAGACTGGTGGCCCTATGCAAAGAACAGAAAGTAAAATTGAGATGACATTCAGACTACACAACAAATCCGACATATATTATATCATCATTCATTTAACACCAACAGCACACCGTGCAAGTTGCTTGAGTGCAAGTGCAACATCTACAGCAGTGGCTGGAAGGAAAACACCACCAGGACCACAAGTTGCAGCAAGTGATGTATACCACCATGTGTGCAATAGGAGCATTTGGACTCTTGGTAGGAAGAAAACACAACCACAAAGAGTACATACAAATCAGGACCAGCATCAGCACAAGTTGGAGTGGAATGCAGCTAGCTACAACCAACACACACCAAATCAGGACCAGCACAACACAATCCAGTAATCAATGCAACTTGCTTAATAAGGATGCGACAGGAAGGAAGGGGTAGAAGTGTACATGCGTATCAAAGAACCAGCATTAGCACAAGTTATGATAAAAATGCAGCTAGCTACAACCAACAACGACCAGATTACGCCCAGACGACACAATACACCAATCAATGCAACTTGCTTAATAAAGGTGTGCCATTTCCTTACAAACACAAAAGAATCTTGTATCTATCTAACTATCACTATCACTGACCTATCGGATTTTACTATCAAAGAAACAGTTTGGAGCCAAACATCTCGAAAGTTATACAGCTGTCACCATCAGTTGGAATCTTTCACACCATATTTTATTTTACAACTTAGTGTCTTGCTCAACAGACACCATGGTGTCGTATAGCCTATGCTGGCAATGTATAATGAAATCATTCTTCAATTTTATCAGGATAAATGATTCCAAGCAATTGATTGCTTTTAATACCACAGTTACATTGCTTGTGTTTCCTATCTTACTCCTTTACTCCACAAGGTTTTGAGAACATAATGTAAGATACAGGTGTCCTCAACAATTCAAGAAAAAGAGTAAGATGAGTCACTATGATGTCATCAGTGATCGATCCTGGTGAATCATTCATCCAGGAAAACTTGGAGGAATGATTCGATATACATTGCCTGCATAGGACATAAGACACCATTTTGTTAGTCGCAAAAACTTGCACAATCAACTGAACTGCCATTACAAAACAGTGATGAACATCAGCCAAACGTTTGGACAGCTGGGTAGCTCAAAGTTTATTCTTGTCTAGTGAATTTACAGTACATGATAGTTGCACTTTCCTCACAAACCCTTACAAAACCCTTGGTGCACAACCAATGCATAATTAACACTACTCGCGGGATAAAGTCCAACTGACTAAACATGAAGGTAAGAATTGGAGAACAAAACAGGCAGTGAAACATGGGGACCCAAAGAATGGCATTGCAGTTCATGCCCCCCAATCCCAACATGCCATCGACTGGGATGGTGCCAAGGTGAAGACAAGTGTGAGTGGATACTGGGAGAGGAGAACCATAGAAGCCATCCACATTCACTTGAGTGAAGGAACAATGAACCTAGACAACGGCCTGCAGCTCCCCACCATGTGTAACCCGATTTTGAACCTACCCATAATCACCCACTTCTGTTACATCATTACTCACTGTTACTTGCATAATATTATAGTTAAAGTGATATTACAAAAATTATAATAATTAACATCATTTTATTTTATTTTCATTCAAAATGATGCCAACAGCCAAGACATCAATCCCTTAACATCCTCCAGGTGAGAATTAAGAAGAAATTCTTTCTGAAGTGACCCGGACTTTTGTGTGCCTGTTGAAAAGATGTACTGTCCAATGGACAGATCTTCACAGTTCACACTGCACACCCTGATCCTATCCATAGCCATTTTCACAAGCGTCAAACCCTTTACACCGCAGAAAGGCTTCCTTCACACTTTGATTTATGTGGCTGAACACATCCATGTTCTCAATGCAATTCTCACTCTTACTCATGAGCTGCAATTCCTCCACCCAATCACCTAAACAATACATTTTGATCTCTTACTCACACATAGACATTTTCCAGCTGGTTACATTCAAATCAAGGACTGGACCATCCCACCCTTCCCTCTCACACAAGGACTCTTCCACGGTGATACACTATCATCAGTGGTTTTCAGTTGGCCTTCTCACCCATCATCCATCTAGCAGAGCAGAGGCATGGAAAAATACACCGTGGTTTAGCTAGCTCTGTGTAGTGGTATGTGGATGGTGATCAGTCATGTCTGCTGTGGTGAGGTCCACAGGGTGACCTGTGCTCTGTGAGGGCTGATGCAATCACATCATCATTCTTCAAGGCTTCTACCAGCCAATGTTTTAGGGGTTCGGCCAGTTTGTGCAAGATGAACCTTGGGACATCCATCACATGGTATCCAACACATAACACACTTCCGTTGTTCCAGTGGATAGACTCACACTATCTACTTCTCTTCATGCATTTTCACTTACGAAACAAGTCAGCTAGAACTGAAGATTGGGACTCGGAGTCAAAAGGTACTCTAACCAAAGCCTTTCAATTGTCAAAAATTTGAACTAGCTGAAGTGGCTGAAGCTCCCCAAAAAGCTACCCAAGCCATTCTGTACCATTCCATACTGTTCTGTGTAGTTTCCGCTGCCTCCTCTGCTACACAAAAGCAAACATCAGTTGCATGTCCTCCATCCTGGACCCAGCTATAATTGAACTTACCATATATACTTGACAGCCCAAGGTCTTTGAACAGAAAAGGGATACCTGCTGAAGCAACCAACTTCCGGTGTACATACCTTCCAACCAAAAACACCATCATTATTGTAAGTCCTCAAGAGAGCAACAAGAAAATTACTGATGGACCAACCACTGAATTGTTGAAACCAGAAACTCTCTTTACTCTGCGTCCAGAACAAGGTTCTAGACATCATACATAGAGCTTGCAATCTGAAATCATTTCTAAAGATAAGAATCACAAATGGCATGCCATCAGGCCAGCTATCCGTCATGCTGAGAGTAGAAGCTGACACCCTTCCAAGTCCAATGAACCTACAGAGGTACAAGATTCTGGTCTCATTCCATTATCACCTCTGCCAAAGACCTCAGACCACAAGTGGATAAAAATTATTTCTTACCTGCATGGCCAAAAAGCCTCCGAACAGGGGAGATATATGTGGAGGCACGACTCTGTACTTCTGATCAGGTCATTAGAAAAGTAACTCCCAAATATCCAAATATACACTTGTCTGGACAACATGCATGTCCACAAGCAGCCCTCAGCCATGCACCATCCCCCTCGAGTCTCCCCACCACTAGTCTTGTACCCACACCTCAAAATGGCTGCCGTCGTTCGGAAGGCTGTCTGTGAAACTGAGTCTATATTCCTGGCACGTTGACGTTTCATTCCCCAAATCTGGAATGTCCAATCAGCTTATCAGAAACTATGATATTGTGAAATACTAATCATGTCACGGCATATGGCATACTCCACATGCAGCGAAAGAGGAACCTCTAGCTGCTGCTCTGAAGCATTGGGGTTGCCAATACAGAAAAAATTCAAACAACTTTTACTGTAGCCACATACATTCTGATCAAACACTGGTAGGTTGATCATGTGAGCATAGCATGTGATTCAGATGCCACTGTGCCAGGAATGCATGTGGTTTCACAGACAGTACTCAAATGACAGCAGGTATGTTGAGGATGTGGTCTGGGTACGTGACTACACACACATGTCTTCCTGAATCCAGAGTCAGTGGCAGTTCCAAGGAAGCACTGAGACAAGCGAAAGACTGTAAACAGCACAAGCAGTCACACCTAGAAATCACCAACAGCTTACACACACACAGACTGAATGCAGTGCACAACATTTCAAAATTGGTGCCCTGGGTCACAGCTCGTCACAAAGTCAAAGTTCAGAAGTCGTGTTGGGGTCCTAAGCTTTTAAAAGACTGACAGTCTAGATTCAACTCTGAATGGTTTGCAGATTTTCCTTCAGTTACTAACAGCAGGACAGACAATGGTGTATAGCGGATGACCGAAGAAAGTTGCGGTGGGTTGATATCACATGCATAACGTTCACCAGGCAAAGTCTTACAAACCACGAAGCTTCCGAATCCCACAAGGAAGCTCTACATCTACGTAGAAGTGCACATGAGCCCACCTGACCAAGTCCTGAGCAACATCGAAAGTGTTGGAAGAAAGGCCATGACAGGTGTCTTAAAGTGTCTCTATTGGTTGTGTAAACAGGAAATTGCCCACACTACCAATTTCTCATCCCTTCTACAACTGGGTAGAGTCTAGGAGCAGTATATCTCAATGATCTTGAAGTAGGTTGTACTGCTCATTACACATCCAAGAGGTTTATCCAAGAGGCTGTCATCATCCTTGGTTCCGTTGTAAGCGGGAGGAGATATTTGAGCAGTTGAAGGCTTCTCCTGTTTTTGCACTGATGATTGATGAGACAACCAATGTCGCTGTTGTGAAAGAGGCAATTATTTATGCCCATTACCTGGACCAGGAAAGAAAAGTGCATATCTCTTTCATTGCAATGAAAGAGGCTGTGGATGGTCGTGCATACACCATTATGGCAGTTTGAGAAAATGGTAGCGACGGCACTGCAGTAATGATGGGGAATCGAAACGGTGTTGCTGCACAGCTCAAGCAAGCTGTACCACGGATCATCGCCAATCATTGTGTAACACACCAGGCTTGCATTGGCAACTGCATAACTGACGAAATTCCATACCTTAAAAAGATTTAAATCAATTCTTGGCCTGGTCTGTACCGATTTTACAAATATTCTGCCGTACATGCAGCTGGATTCAAAGAAATTCAACCCACCACTTTTGAATTGGACGAGCTTTGAAAATTTCTGGAGAAAACCCTGAATGCATTGTACTGTACAAAAGATGTCAAATTCTGACATGTTAGATCTCCAAGCAGCCAGTGTTTCTGCGCTACAACATTACTTGCTAGTAAGGAACAGAATTGGCCAGCACAACTCTTCACTGTGTGTGACCGGCATTGATTGTACTAATGCACAAACTGAATTGAATTAGCTATGTAGCTACAGCCCACTTTCTAAACTAAAACTAAGTTTCTACCAGCTGTACATACATGTACAAATGCACCTGCACTGCATCACTAACATCAGAAACTTAGTTTACTAGCTCACTACTGAGTCACTAGTTGGTGCTCTTGTCGAAGAACACAATCAGCATTTGTATAAGTAAGGATTCGACATGATATAACTTCGTTCACACTAGCCAGAAAAGTCACAGTTATCCAGATGTTTCGGTAACCTATGGCTACCTTCATCACTGATAGGTTACCGAAACATCTGGATAACTGTGACTTTTCTGGCTAGTGTGAACGAAGTTATATCATGTCAGACCTACCTAGCCACTCAGGACTTTTCAAAAGTAAGGATTCACATGATAGCCTCCAAGGAGCTAAGGTACTCATTGCTGCATTCATTGGTTCCAAGAAGCAGAACAGACCATCACAAATCTACACTGTACTTCACTGACATTGACTGTAATCACCAACTGCAGTAGCTATCCATGTACGCTAGGTACAGCCCACTCTCCACTCACAGGTAACAGTCAAAGTTAGATTTGGAGACATCATGAGTGCTATCAAGTCTTCACATCTGTACGTGTTGCCGTTCTTTGTTCGATTCACAGGGAGTTGGTAGATGCGCGCCGTCCCTATCAGTTCATTAGGAGGAACGTTACCTCCTGTCAATTGGACACCGTTTTCATAAAGGTTGTAATCATTCCCCATATTCACTCCATCTGTGCAGGTGATTGTGAGGCTGTTTCCTTCCACAACAGTGACAGCTCCAACAGGGTCAATGGTGACCGTCTGAGCCACTGAAACGCCCAACACACCTAGAGGACCACACACCACAAAAACCACAAGTTGGCATAATGACTGGTTAGCTAGCTAGCTGCCTACAGTACAACTTACAGAACAGAACCACTAACGACTTCATCGTAGCTGAATTGGCTAGGAGTCTTACGTAACCAGACCGTTTTTTTCCGCAGCGAGTGAAGGGTCTGTCCCACGACTTCCGGTATGAGGTGGTCCGGTTCCGCCAGTATGTAGAGCGTGGAGTATTGCCAAACGTAAGTATTTTGAGCATTGCGAGTGAGGTGAACATGGAGTTGATCGAGGTCGTTACCGTCTTGGCCCTCCTCTCTGTAGGATGTGAGTTTTGTTGTCTTACATATTCTGTAGCCTGTGCGTATAAGTTCAAAGTGATTTTGATACAACTTTTTTCTGCTCAGCTTTGTCCCAGGTGATCACTAATCCGCCTCAGAATGCAGCTGTCGCTGAGGGAGACGATACCACATTCAATTGTACGGCGGAGAATAATGGGTCCCCGATAACTGTTGGCTGGGGGTTCACTCCCAGTGGTTCATCGTCACGAGTGGGTCTGGCCACTGGCACTAGCTTGACTGGGATAGACATGGTCACCGTCAGCGGCGAGCAGAGGACTACGCTCACCTTTAGTGGAGTGCGGAGGGAGGCGAACGGAGGGATGGTGCAGTGTATTGCGAGCGGTGCTAGTTCTACCCCAGTGAATCTTACCGTGCAATGTGAGTATGATTTAGCCACCTTTTCTTTCACTGGAACGGTCAGAAGGAATGGGTCTAGTCCCTGTGAGGAGTGCATGTGGTGGGGAAAATCGATGGCTAGTGCAGTAGGCAGGCTGTGACAGTAGAAACGTCTTTGCAATCTATATCATTATGCTTTCTTGGCAGCGCAATTTGTGCTGCCACTGCAGATGAACATGTGGCTGTTTGTCCGTTGTTCTCAGCTTTGTAGTAGTGCTTAATTGCTCCAGTCATAAGGTAAAATGGGATAACTCGGTGAAACTTTTTTGTCGTTGTGTAATTCCAACAGTTGATAAGCGGCAAACATCCATGTCTATGTCCACCTCACACACCAATACTAAATTAAATTGTGCTTACACTTCCTGAGATAATCATAGATTTCTGACGATTAGTCAAAAATATAGTGGGCGGGGTAACTTCGTGAATTTCAGAAATAGCGACTGCGTGACCATCTGTGTGGTCCTCGTTTTAAATCAAGCGATTGCAGCGCCGAGGCAATCCGTAGGTCTTCCTGGCTGATTCGTTACTGTTTGGAAAAATCGAACCGGACACACACACACATACACCTACTACTGTAATCCTGCAGTGCATGTGTGCCAAGGGTTAATAATGCAGTCAAGCCAGAAGGTAACGCAAATAATCATCTGTTTTGTGCGCCATTGACAAAGGCCTACTCCTCAAGATCAATTGATTGACTAGCATTTAATTTTGTTATATTTGTTCTTATTTTTGTTATACACTCAAGATTATGTACGCTGTGAGTGCTGCATGCACAGGGAGGTACTCATCTGTGCAGTATGTTAGGTACTACATGCTGTCTACAATGCCTGAGATACCTATCCCTCTGCTCTGCAGATCCCCCTCTGTTCTCTCCCTCGACTGCCACTGCAACTCCAACAGAAGGAGAACAGCTCACACTCTCCTTCTCCATTGATGCCAACCCTCCTCCCTCCAGTGACGACATTACACTGACCGGGAGTGGTACACCTGTCACTGACGCAAGGGTGACTGTCACCACTACAAGTCTGAATATTGCTGACGTTACTCGTAGTGACAGTGGGGAGTACCAGATTACAGCCAGCAATGTTGCAGGGTCTGCCACCTTCACTCTGACTGTGGACGTGTACTGTGAGTGCACAGACATTGCCTCCATGTATGCCTCTCCAGTGTACCACACACATAACAGTACCTCCCTGTTCTGTGAACACGTGTCCTTTATGTGCTGTGCAGACCCACCAGAGTTCACCGTCACAAGTCAGAACGTGACAATAAATGCTGCCAGAAATGAGGTGTTTACAATAGGAAGTGAGTCCTTTACATTTGACTGCACTCCGAGTGGTGGCAACCCAGCAGTGTACAGTTACACATTCCTGAAGGACAATGTTCCTGTAACAGAAGGAGTGAGTGGGTCAGTCCTCACCATCAACCCAGTTGTGAGGAGCAGTAGAGGAATGTACACATGTACAGCAAACAACACTGCTGGTACTGGAAATGTCACTCGAAACCTGTTTGTATTTGGTGAGTTGTGTGTACAATGAGTGGCTACATACATAACGTAAGTACATGCTAGAGCTAGTTAGAAGTATGAGAAGAAGGAACCTGATCCAACTGGTCATGTTGTTCTAAACTCTGCAGTTCCCCCAACGATGCCAATGAACCCAAGAGTGGTGGACCTCATGTCCTTCTCAGCCATCCTCCAGTGGGACCCTCCCTCTGACAACGGAGGCTCCTCCCTCCCCCTCACCTACACCGTCACCCTCACCAACACCTCCCTCCCCTTCTCCGCCATCACTGCCACCTCCCTTCCCCTCCCCCACCTCCAACACAGCACACAGTACAGCTGGTCAGTGCAGGCCATCAACGAGTATGGCAGTAGTCCCCCAGCTGAGGACATCTTCACCACACCAGACTCAGGTGAGTATGATCAAGTGTCACTGTACTATGTTACTAATAGTGCAAGTCATGTAAGTATATCTGTGTGTCTTTGTATTTTCTTCGTTGTGTTCAAAGTTTGCCAATTTGTTCAAATTCTGTGACAAGTTGGACATATAATAATTCTGCATACATCTAATTTATCATCCTCCCAAGTCATCATCATGTACCTATATCCAGAGACCTGTGCCACTAAATTGGTTCCTACTGTTGTAGGTAGTCTTTGTTACCTGACAACTCTGTTGAGAGGTGCTCCTAAATTTTTGGCAGTGTCAGCGCTCCTAGTTGTTGACCATTCTATATAAATACCATGGTAATATAATGCATAGGTATATAATAATATATATACATGTGTACACACCTACATGTATACAATAAACCCTAAGCAGTGCAAAACATTGTTGGTTTACCATAAAGGTCATTGACATTTGCAATAAAAACATCATCCACTACCTGTGCAGTACCCAGAATCAACACTGCATTCCCTCGTTGTCCTAGTTATTCATTTCTAAACTAGGCACTAAACTGCTAAACCCTCGGCAGAAGAAGCTATAGCTATAAAATTATTATAGAAAGTTCAATATTATTTAGAAGTTATATAGGATCATACCTTCCTTCAGGCGAACGATTGCACGTAGTCGAGGTCAGTGTCCAGTGATGAAGATACGCACATGCGCTATACAGCGTTGCGTCAAACACAGGCAAAGCCTGTAACAAAACACCACGTGGTTGAGAGCAACGTCACGTGAATGGATACACGCTCGGGTGCCGGCAAGAGCAAGCAAAATGGCCGACCGGTGCACCAATACGGCTGCCACTCGAATTCTGTATCTTCGCGAAGAGGCTGTTTTACGAAAAAACTCGTTTTAAATCAAGCGATTGCAGCGCTGAGGCGATCTGTATGTAGGTCATCCTGGGCGAATCTTTATACTGTTTGGAAAATCGAACCGGACACACATACACAACTACTGTAACCCTGCGGCGCATGGGCGCCGAGGGTTATTGATGCTGTTTCTTAATCTTGTCATATAAACTAGGAAATATATGCTAGCTGTGATCGATGTGACCCCATCTTGTTCCTCCAGTCCCCATCATTGACGGTGTTAGTGCTATGGCTCTGAGTCTGTCTGCATTTCGAGTGAACATCACTCTCCTCACAAATGGAGGGCAGAGTGTGACGCAATACACAGTGAGTGTGTGTGTTATGTACATAGACCATTTCATGTACACTATATATAGGGTCATAGGGTCACATGTGTAGGGTCATCTGTTGTGTGAACACATACATTCTTGCATGCACTCAAGGTTTTTTAATTTTATGTTCCACAAACCATCACAGGTTGAGATCAGAGGAGCAAACTACACGGGTATTGTTGAGGGCTCAGATCAGAGTTGGGTGTCAGTGCTGGTCAACCAACTGGACCAGAACTTCACCAAGGGAGAGACTCACACAGTGAGGGTGTTTGCAACTAACTCTGTTGGAACCAGCAACCCTCGGTCAACTCTGCTCCAAGTCCCGTGTGAGTCCTGATCACAGTTGTGTGTGCCACAGTCAGTTGCTGACACCCACTCTCTCTCCTCACTACCACACCCGCTAGTCCCTCCAATGACCACTGCTCCCCCTACTGAACTGAGCACCACTAACATCCCAGTGTGCTGTGCAGGAGCGCAGCTCAACTTGGCCAACCCAGATAACCCCATAGATGTCAGAGTCCTCGTTGACGGCACCCTCCACCCTCCCAACCAGGTTACAAGGAATGGCAGTTTCCTCTACATCATGGGACTGCAGGCTGGCACAGAGTACTCCCTCAACATCACTCTGTCCAACATCTTTGGAACAGTGTGGGTCAACACCACAGTCAGGCCTCTCCTTGGTGAGTTAGTGTAAATTGATCAGTGAATGTGGGCATTTACATAGCTTTGTCATTTACATTTGTCTGGCTAAGAACGTCTGCCAGCACTAACAGAAGGGAAGGGAGTGTAAGGAGATATGTACATAGATCCTTCCTTTTTACCCCTCCAGTATGTAGACATATCCAACCTCCCCTCCTCCCACCCTCTATGCACATGGCAGTCTCGTTTACATGGAGAAATGTTATTATAATTTTCTCTTCTTCCTTTCTCTCCTCCCCTTTAGGCCGTCCCTCCACCCCACAAGTGGCCCTCACCCCCACTGCTGGTAGACTGACTGTCCAACTGACTGTCATGTACCCCGGTACCAGGGAGGACACCCTCCAGTACTCCATCTCAACGTCACCATCACCTCTCAACAGACGGCAGACAGGACAGCAGCCCCTCCCTGTTACCGACCTGACCACTCCCACCAGTGGTAGTGCGGAGGTAGCCGTTGGTCCAGGGACCTACTCTGTCACTGTCACTGTCACTAACCAACACGGCTCCACCACATCTCTACCTCAGCAGGTCACCATACCAGGTTGGTTCCATGTTCCAGGTGCTGCTGTGTCTCAGGTACGATTTTGCAGATTACTTGTTGCTTATGTAAACGTGTATGTTGGTTAAGACAGGTCTTGCAAGAGTCTATCTTTAAAGAATGTCTCTGTCTCCAGCTCTGTCTATAGACCCTCCTTCTCCAGGCTCTGGAGTTGTGGGCACAGCTGTCATCATTGGGGTAGTGGTGGTGGCTGTTGCCATGGTGATCCTCCTCCTTCACCTTATCTTGCCTGCCTTCATCACTGTACTAGCCTACATGAAATGCAAGAGCACAAGTGAGTCTGCGTCATCCATGGAGAGAAGAAGTGCTAATGACACAGTCCAGTACTTTACTCATCACTGTGCGTATAGCTAGGTGCAAGGATAGGTTGATGTGATCAAGTGGTGGCTGGATACAGCACACACGCGTACGTACGTGTATGTAGGTATGCAGGTATACAGTGCACACATATTATATGTTTACTGCATTCCATCTCTACAGGATCTGGTAAAGGTGGCTGCACATATTATGATAATGTCAATATGGAGTTGAAAGGTCCCCACTCCCATTTTGAAGAAGTGAAACTGGAGTCAAACCCAGCTTATGAGACGGTGTTAAAACCAACACCCACTAATGAGCCTCAGTATGAGGAATGCAGTGGAGGCGTGACCAACCATGGAGATGTAGCAATGGAGGAGAACCCTGCCTATCAGTCAGTTGATGCAGCATCCAACACCAAGCCAAAAGAATCTACGCACTAAATATATGCACTGTAGCCAGCTAGTTAATTAGTGTGGTTTTCTTTTCTAGCATGTGTTCCTTTCCACTTCTGGTGTTATGTCCACACTAACAGATTTGCTGTGACATGCATGTGTAGTCACTTTCAGTGTTGGTCTCCAAAACAAGTGTACTGTGCCTTTAGTTCATGTGTAGCTAAATAATTTTAATCCGCAGCATTATGTTTTGAAGTACATGATGCGTGCACATAGCATAGTTGTAGCTGTACACGAAGAAGAATTTGTTAACCAAATGATGCAGAGAACCCTGTAATGCCACATGTATGACTGTGTGTAGCTAGCTAGTTGTTTAACACATTGTGGAGGGAGTGGGGCCAACTAAGCTACAGCATTGGATGGACAGCTGACCATTCAGCCACGTGAACGACGACGCACTGTATGCAACACAGTAAGTTGTTTGCTATAATAATTTTATAAAGTAGAATTGCAATTATGTTCTAGATACTATGGATTGACGTTCTATTTATATCTTCATATCATTGACCTTGCTTGAAGCAAAGCATTCGCTAAAAACTGGTTTTAGTGCTTATGAAGCGTTTGAAGACACTGGTGGCTGGAGCAATTATGTGCCAGCAGGAGCCACCACGTTTCTGGTGTCAGAGTGACTCTGGTATCCCTGTGAATACCGTACACATCCCCCAAACATTATTCCCTCGTGAGCACTGTATCCCCCTCGTGCTAGGAATGCTGTACCTCCTGAACACTTACGGATTATTATTGAATCCCCATATACCATAACTAGTGAATAAAACATACTGTATGTCTTCAATCGCTAAGAAGAGACATCGATGGAAATGTGGAAAACCATGTGGCACTCCCGCCTCCATTTTTGTCCATCCTGACACATCCTGAGACTTCCACCAACTGTACCAGCCAATGAAGCTATGATAGCCTATTTCAGCTAACTTGGGGCAGGTAGTCGTGGCAGACCGAGGACTACACTACCAATAGTTCTTAAATGATGATCTCAAAGGTACCCCCATGGCCATATGAGCTGAAGTCAGGGAAGGATTTGGAGATACTGCGCATAAAGCGTATAAAGCATAAAAGTTGGTTCAGTGTGTGTGTGTGTGTGTGTGTGTGTGTGTGTGTGTGTGTGTGTGTGTGTGTGTTTGTGTGTGTGTGTGTGTGTGTGTGTGTTTGTGTGTGTGTGTGTGTGTGTGTGTGTGTGTGTGTACAGGTCACAACTCACTAACTGAGTTGACTGTCGTAGTTCTCTACCCACTCACACACCCATGGCCAATGTGTGTGTGTGTGTATATGGGTCATAAGTAGTTGACTGTTGTATTTCTCAGCTCGGCTTTGTGTGGTGATCTCTCTACAAGTTGTATGTGATGAAGTGAACAGGTGATGATACCACACCTATAAATATTCTCATGTCTTCCCTGTCTGTTCCCTTTCCCAGTTTTAAGTAGGTGTTGTAAATCAAGTTCGTCATATGACGATGTCAAAGTTGAGTTGAAAGGTTTGCATTCCCATTTTGAGGATATCCAACTGGAACCAAACCCTGCCTATGGTGAGGTGACACCATCTCAAGCCCAAACAGAGCCTCAGCCGTATGAGTAGTTTGTAGCTGTAGGGGGTGTGACCAGTGAATGTGTTGCAATGGAGGAGAACCCTGCTTATCAACCTGCTGAGCCTCCACAGTACGAGTGTGTAGAGGGTGTGACCAGTAGTGATGTTAAAATGGAGGAGAACCCTGCTTATCAGTCAGTAGACACAACTGTATCCCAGCAGACAGATGAGCCCGATTATTTATAGTTGTTGTGTAAGGCTGTACATGTGTAGAGGTGTTTAAACTCCTCTGTGTTCATTTCCACTTAGTGTGATTTTTGTATGGTTTCAGCCTTAGTGTGTTATTTTGTAGCATAAGCTAAGTGCATGTACGTGTATATTAGGCTCAGTCATCACAAACTTAAATACACATGCCAGTTGTACACATGCAAGTTGTACACATGCAAGTTGTACACATGCAAGTTGTACACATGCAAGTTGTACACATGCAAGTTGTACACAAGTTGTAGCTATACTCCCTAATAAGGTCCATAGGTCCCTAATAAGGTGTTCACAGCTTGAGTATGCAACACACACACAGCATTGTGTGTCCAATGCAGCGAGGATCCTTTTTGCACCATGTGCAGTGTGATCACTGTGTGGTAGATAGGCACATGATAGCTAGCTAGCTTGGTATGTTCTCTTCTGTGGCCATGTGGACGTGTCCTCGAGCTCTGCCAGCACAGGTTGCAAGCACACTATATTCAAACACAGACACTCTGCCTGCACAGCAGGTTGTAAACACACTGTAATATTATTCAAACACTTGAATTTCCACAGAGTATATATGTAGCTAGCTAGCTGCGTATGCATTCACACACTACAGTAGCTATGTAGCTAGCTATGTCTTGTGTACTCCAACTCCAGGAGAACGACGATGGTTACCAGCATGCATAATGCATACTGTATGTAGCTGGAGTGGAGCTGTAGCTCTCTGTATGTCCGTGCTAGCACTGTGTGTGCCATAATGCAACAGAACAGCTAGCTTTATAGATGCGAATGTACATGCATGATCAGTACAGTCACAGACAAAACTTTCGTTCACTTGCTGCACGGCTTAGGTGATAGGGTTCAGCATTCGCTTGAAGTAGAAGACCTGAGTAAAAGAAGTGAAACCGATGCTATAAGCTGACCTAGTAAGGCACCTACAAACAATCAAGAGAACCAGCAGCTTGTGTGCAAACGGCAAGCTACAGCAGTGCTAGAACCAGATCCTCCTCAACCAGTTAACAGTGGATCTAGTCAGTTGATCGTATACTTGGATGACAGTATTTTACCAATAGGCTGTCTGGGGTAAGTATATAGGGCAGCTGGTCTTTTATAACATGCACCAAACCACACACCACACACATGCACACACACCAAATCACCATAACCACAACCACATGGTACTCATATGCACATACAAGACATCATATGCATATAATTCGTAGATAGTTTGCATTTCACGATCTGATTCACAATTTGTATCGTTGTATTGTGCATGTGTCTTCACATCTCCCAGATCACCCTAGGCCTGCCACTTGCAACCTCCTCCTTCATTATGGCACTTCACCTTGAAGTTGCACACTCTTCTATCATTGTAGTTGCTTGCATGGGAAGTATATAAACTGATTACGATCAATGAGGAACGTGTTTGTCCCCTAATACACTTCCGACAGAAAAACTGCCCACAACTGGTCAGCATAGGGTTACTGTGTCATGAATATAATCCTGTACAAGCAGAAATGTGGAATAGCCATTAATTTTAACTGGAAAATTATATTTAACAGATTGATCGCTGAAAATATGGAATTTGATTTAATTATGGTGATTGGGCAAGTCTAATATCATAATGATATTCACAGCAAAATGATGACTTCACTCGATGAGATTGAGAACAGTCTGTCAAAATGTTTCTCAGCCTTGTCTTTTCTCCTGCTGGCCAACTTGTTTACTCGGTGCAGCTCAAAATGACCATTTCCATGCTGCCTTCAGAACTATATGGTTTATGCTATGACTTCTAAGTGAGTCTTTTCATTTGACATTCTGACTGGTGTTAAGCTGCAGCTTCATCTTATGTACTGTATACTCCGCAGCTCGCTCATTTTATAGCGTAATTATATTCTGTAAAGACTTTGGCAGTTGAAATAGTGGACAATTGTTCTTTAAACTGGACCTAGGATTGCAGAATCAGACAATTTGTACACACATAATTTTTGTCCATACATCCCCATCTGCTGTGACAGAGACACTGGCCTGGCCACACAATGCAGTGGACGGAGTCAATCAGATGGGCGAATGATACTAGGATGCTTGTTTTAGACAATTGAGCACTTTGACAAGACTCTTCTTGATTCAAGGCAATGAACTTGAATCAAGAAATAAGCATTAAATTTTCTGTCATGTTTGCTTCTGACCAATGAATGGGAAGTACTCATTGCTCATATGCTCGTAGATACCACTCAAGAAGTATTCATTGCCTGACCTCTGGACAGGAAGTGCCCAGTGGTGACGACCACTGGCCAGTTAAGTATGGTCTTGTACCCAGCCCTCTTCCTCAAAATGGCTACCACCGTATAGAAGACAGTCTGGAATGCTGCATCCCCCCTGATGCCATGATGTCTGAATTACATGCTATATACAATCAAATGATCAACTTACTAAAGCCTGGCAGTGTATCTCAGCCTTTCTACCATCGTAGATCCTACTGTACACAAGTGGCAAGTACAGTGGTATAAGGAGTAATGCTTAAGGTGCATGTGTGTGTGTGTGTGTGCGTGTGTGTGCGTGTGCGTGTGTGTGGATTAATTGTGAAGAACTAGCACAAAGGCATATACTATAATATTATATATATTATGTACATACTTTTAAGCATATTATACATTATATAGTTATGTTTATCTTACCCATGCCATGCAACATCTGCAGTAAGGCCTTCTCATTTAGGACACCCGCAAATTATCTGGCAATGGTACTGGCTCCAAGCGCAGTGCTACGTATGGCAATTGCAATATAATGTACGTAAGTCCGAGAGAGAAAGAGAGGGAGAGAAACTCACATATATACACAACGATTCACAAAATAGAATTTGCAGATGTACATGGTGCTCTTGTAAACTGTCCTTGCACCACTGCCTTCACAACACCTGCCTCCACACGTAATTGAATACCTACGAAAGCAATTGTGTTTTTAATTTGTTCTTGTGTAATGAGGTCAAATAGCTTGTACATGATGTGATGAGCTCTATATGAAGTTATCTATTTTTAGCATACCTTATGCTTTATTTTAGTAGCTGTAATTGTAGGACTGCATGCCTGACTGTGTACAGTGTGCAAGGTGTAGTGAAGGCACTGTCTGAATTCAATTAGCTAATTGCGTGCCAACAGCAGCATGGTGGAGCCAACTTTATCGGTGATTGGAGACACATCTTTCAATACAGACACACACACACACACACCACATAGGTATGTTGTGGGAAACTTTGAGTCACATTTCCCAAATGCAGAGGATTTCTACACATTACACAAGGTGGCCACTCTGCTTGTGACAAATATTCTTGCTATATTCAGCCCAAATGCACGATATTAGTTTCTGTCTTGGTCCCAGCATTGTCTGTAATGCCTATCGTATATTAAAGGTCTTTATCCCATTGCCTTGTAAATGTCACATAATTAGCAAGGCAGAACTTGTTTACCACTGTCGATCACAAAGTGGTAAAGTTTGACAAGTGTTTGCAGCAAGGAAGAGACATGCTGAGTAGAAGCATCATAATTAGCTACTACATTGTGTTAGTTCTGATATATTCTTAAGGCAGTTTGTCTACAACCCTACTGTGTGTCATGCTGTGAGAAATGTCAAATGTATGTTGAATGTACATACAGTATGCTGTACACACTTTGCTGCTTTTACTAGTGCACCTCCCCAAAAGTACGGTATGTTGTGTATCCACTCATTATCTCTCAATGGTAAGGTAATGGTATCATGAGTGTTAGTCGACACTTGCTATAGCAGTTAGAGTGACATTACAAATGCAAGCACTACTCTCTTCAGCCTAGCTATGTACAGTATTTTCCCAGCCATTCAAGTTTGATATCTACAGCATCCTGCCCACTCTCCATCTGCAGTATCTCCCACTCCTGTGGTCCTCTTACATAATAACATTTCTGTAGTCCTTTACTACCTGTACTATCTGCACACACTCGGTCGTTGCCCACACCCACTCAGTCTTACCCTGCAACATATACTGCTAGTGATGAATAAATGGAAGGTGTGAAATAATGAATACAATTATTTGAACCTATATATATAGATAGAAAGACAGATCTGGATCACACCACCACTGTGTAGTGTAGACTGCTAGAGTGAGATTCACATTGCTCAAGTTAGCCCCAATCATTGGTGTGAACTGTTTGCCCACCAGCCATGTATCTGGGACTTTCTTTTCTGCTGTTGATCTACCTTGGGACTATTGGTGAATTTGGGGCTGCTGCAGAATTTAAACCTTCAATATCTCCAAAGAATCCCATCCAAAAAGAAGGCGAGTATGTTGGTGTAAATTGCACCTTGGGACCTAGGCAATCTTGGAAGGAGTGTCGTCTGCTTGTGAATGGCAAAGATTCTGCTCAGACAGGAAAGAATATACGATCTACAAAGACTGCTAATGGAACATCCTTTAAATATGGACCTTTGGGTCGTTCTGACAATGGTTCTACCTTTGTCTGTGAAGCACAGGGAATGAAATCCGCGAAGTCTACAATTGTGGTGGCCTGTAAGTGAGATTGTGCAAACTTGTGTGTAGGTGCTACTGCATATGCGTGCATGCATGGCCAAGTAAATAAGGCAAAAAGACATACATACATATTAGGCTCACAAGTTTAAACTTAATTGAAATACTTGACAAATATTCTCTTCATTCCGTGTTTTTCATGCGGTTTGTTTGCTTTTGTATTCTGTATAACTAATTATGCAGGGTTTGACGGTATAGAACTCAGTAAGACTAGCGTTAACGCTACCGTAGGTGACACCATTGCTGTTAACATCATGCCTAAGGCCAACCCCATGCCAGTGTTCAGTGTCACCAAGTCTGGTAGTGCCAATTCTACCGTTGGCATAATGACCAACAGGACCTTCACCTTGGAGGCTGTACAAATGTCTGACACTGGGATTTATGCTCTGAAGGCAGAAAATCTTGCCGGCTCTGAAACAGCTGAGGTCAACATAACTGTTGATGCCAAAGTCGATGAAGACGGTGAGCTAATGTATCATCAATCTGTATTGTTCATGCATAGCTATAATTATATATTAGCATATTAGCGTTCAGCCTCCACGGCGTCCCACCTAAGCATGTATGCATACACTCTGGTCCCCATGCACATTTGACAGTGCAATATAGTCTATCTGATTGTGCATAATTATACGTAGCTTGTCTATAATTATAGGATCATATAGGATCTCTATATTCAGGCCTGGGAGGGGTTACCCATGCATGTTGTTGTGCCTTTGAGGGGGTGAGGACAAGTGCATTTGCCAGAATTAATCTCATTAGCCTGTTGGTGAAATTGAGCAAGGGACTATATTATATAATTATCATGGTTGATAGATTTTGCATACTTTGTAAGATTTCCTCAGAATTGATTATTGTCACAATCATTACAGGTTTAGAATTCCAATTACCCCCTATACCAGTGTTCTATTTGGCACACGAGCATTTTCAGCATTTTGTATATCCACACTCAGCTCTGTGATTGAAGCCACATTTGTTGGGACATAGCATGCAGGAGATAAATTTTAAATTATATAATTTATAATGTCTGCGTAAGAGCCCTTCCTATAGGTTTGCCTTATATTATATATATAGCAAACCTGATATTGCAGTTGTACTTATACCACTGTGGCCTAGGTCAGCATATAGTAGTTCTTCTGTGCCATATCTCAACATCATGATGAGAATGGTTCTCAGAGCTATTAGTACTGTTCTGTACGTGTGTGTTTCTTAACTGTAATTCACTCTTCCTGCGTATGCCTCTTGCTATATGTGCTCTCTGAACGCAGAGCAAGATGCCAATGTTATAGCGCTGTAGTTCAATCGCTTAATGTCAGATTCCATGCTTGTGCACTGTTAGGAGTCCATTCACACTGAACGTGGCCCATGTCTTGTCTGCTATACCTGTAACAACTTTGTCTGCTTCATGCTTGTCTTTTGTCTCTGTTTCAAAGTGGTAAATTGAAGCTTGGACCAAAGGATCGCCGAACCGAGTGACCTTTGACATGCCAGATTTCTAACCCAATTTAATAGTATGTATATATAATTATACAAATGATTCCTTTACCATTTTTCCAACTGCAGGAGCATCTCTTACAATCGGTATCAGTGCAGGTGCCGGAGGTTTATTTCTGATCATTATTGGGGTTGCAATAGGCGTTGGAGGATATTGGTGCTACAAAAAAAGCGAAGTAAGAATAATGGCTAGAGGAGCATTAAGTCATGTACAGTCTTTTCATAGTCTTTTTGCAATGTCTCTTTAATGCAGGGAGGATGATAGTTAAAACTGTGAACATAAACTAGCTCATTGGTTGGAGATAGAATGTATTACGTAGTTAGCTGTAGAGAGTCAACAATAGCTTATGTATAGAGTTAGAGCTTAGAGAGCTCAGTGAACATGTTGGATAGCTGTAGTGCAGTGTGTTGCATTTCATGAATGTATACAGATATACGCAGTGATTGCATTGGCCATATAGTTATATATATCTGATGTTCAGGTACTAGGATACCCTGCTGGTGGATAGCTAAAGGTTTGGCATGATATAAAATTTCAATGTGAGAGATATGCACGTATGTATACAAAATTAAACACTTGTACATATTACATTACATACGTATTATACATTTTTATACGTATTACACATGCATACACAGGGCCGGCGGAAGCAGTTTGACTTTGGTCAGGCGAATTCGTGCAAGGTGTATTTCCTTGGGGGCCCAAAGCATTAAGGGGGTCCGGGGAGCCCCCCCCCCGGGAAAAATTTGCAAATAGTGGTGTTTTTCATGGCTTTGTATAGCTGTTTTTACTACTTCCAGGTTCCTTGCTAACTTTTGAAGCTGTGATTATTCTGACCCCGCA
>OX465034.1:363463-545963 GCA_949841015.1 Aplysina aerophoba | reverse complement strand
ACTTCACCCCTGTGGGAGGGCTCCGAGGGGCAGTTAACACTGGTAGCAACTTGACCGGGGTATCGATGATAACGGTCAACGGCGACCGGACGCAGCTAACTTTGAGTGGAGTGCAGCGAGAGGTGGACGGGGCGACTGTGCTGTGCAGCGCAATTGGATCCACTGGCAATGTCGACTCTGATCCAGCCACAGTCACTGTTCAGTGTAAGTGGAAGTTAGAAACATGATATATGGTCTTCAGCAGCACTGCATGCATTGGTAGCTATGTACCTGTACGTATGTTCACTCATACGTATGTTCACTCATACGTATGTGTGTGTATGTACTGTATAATTGTCATTCTAGACCCTCCTGTATACAACTCCCTCCCAAACCAAACCACCACTGTGCTGGAAGGAGAAGACTTCATCCTCTCCTTTGGGCTTGATGCCAACCCAACTCCCACCAACTTCACCTGGTCCAAAGATGGAAAGGTCATCTCCAGTGGTGGTCGGATAGCCACCTCTGCCAGCACCATCTCCATTACCAGCACCACCAGGAGTGACAGTGGAGTGTACGAGGTGGTGAGCTACAACGAGGCAGGGAGGGGAGCAGGCAACTTCACTCTGGATGTGCAGTGTGAGTTACATGCTGATGATTGAATGCACTTTTGTTATTTGTGCGCTTTTTCTCTTCCAGCTCCTCCTCAGATCATCGATAGTTGTACAGTGTAAAGTGCAGTAGTAGTGATTGTGTGCAGCATGTTAGTAACACAAGAAGGTGTGGCCGTTTCATTGAGATTGTGTAAAGTGTTTTGCATCCTCTCCAGTCCCACCAATGATCATCAACAGAGACGATCAAACTGCCCTAGTCCTAGGAGAAGACTTCACCTTCGACTGCACATCAAAACCTGCCAACCCTGCTGCAGTGGACTACACCTTTCAGAAGGACGGACAGACTGTGGATGGTAGCCGTGCTACAGTGCAAGGTCCAGTGCTGACCATCACATCCGTGCAGACAGGAGATGGAGGCAACTACTCCTGCAGTGCCAGCAACAGTGTGGGGAAAGACACTGTCTACCACAGTCTCATTGGTTAGCCATATGTTACTGCAGATAGCTGCATGCAACTTAAGGTGTACTTTATATATAAGCAATGTCTTGTGGATCTCTTCACACACAGTTCCGCCAAGTCCTCCTGGAGCTGTTACTGTGAGTGGTGTGGGCCCCTTCTCGGCCACAGTGAGTTGGCAGCCCCCACTGGAGGATGGCGGTGCAGCTGGACCTCTCATGTACACCGTCATGCTCACCAACACAAGTGATTCCACCACCTTCAAATTCAACCCTACTGCTGCCCTCACAATTAACCTGGCCAACCTCAGACACAGTGTGACCTACCGAGTGCAAGTTGTGGCAGGGAACGAGGCAGGAATGGGACCAGCAGCAGAAGTGACGTTCAAGACAAACGATACTAGTGAGTGAGGATATATAGGTATGAACCCTCTATTGTAGTAAACTAATCAGTTCATGTGTGCAGGCATACATGTGTTTGAGTATATACATGTACAGTAAATCTACCTCATGGACCGTGGAACACAGAACACTTGCCGTTCAGAGCAGGATTGAGGACCGTTTTGTTTCATATGAAGTTGTTGTGATTATTTCCTTCCTCGCCTTTCTTTGATGTTTGGTGCTAATTGGAACCTGATGAGAAGGAATGCGGCTAGGCACAATGTCCTTGAAGACTTACAGATCGAAACAAGCAGAACCTGACATGGTAAAACTTGAAAAAGCGCACCACCTGAGCACAAGATGCCTCTAGCACCTTCACAGATGGATAGATCACTTTGCACCCAATGAGTTGCTTGGTTACCTTTCTTTGTTTTCATACTATAGGTATATTATTTAGACATTAAAACAGGCAGTGGGTATTTCCCTATTATAATGTACTATACCAGATTCAGAGCAATTAGCGAACAACATGCGCAACACTCTGCAGTTGTTTCTATCTTGATTTGCGTCTACGGAAGGAGCATGACAGTAAAATTTATATGGCTGACAATTAGCGCTTCGAAGCATTTGAAGCCTTTTACACAGAGCTTGGAATTATGCTGACCCATTCCAGCCAGTATACAGTAAAGTTAAAGCTAAATTAAAAGTGCCTATATTATATTTTATATATAGTATATTCTTATACATAATGGCAGTCTTTAATCAATCTAACATGTGCAGCGTGTAACCCCCCCCCCCCCCCCCCCCCCCACACACACACCTACTACAACTATGCAGTTCCCACTGTGAGTGGTGTGGAGGCCATTGCTCTGACACTGGACACAGTCCAGGTGGACATCACTGTCAGTGATGACGGAGGACAGCCTGTCCTGGAGTACACCGTAAGTCAGGCATGTGGGAATGTGTACGTCATTAGAGAGTGCCACAGTAGATGGTTTGGGGCAGAGCACAGCACCATTGCATGTGCAGAGTCTCATAGTTCAGCTGCTATATAATTGTATGCGAATTAGTTGTGTATATGAATCTAATTATATGCATGTGTGCATGGATTTTATTGGTTTGCAGGTTATTGTTGGAAACAAAGAAGAGCGAATCAGTGCAGGGCCTGTGATGCAAGTCCCAGGACTCTCTCTGACAGCTGGAGCAAATTATGGAATAGGTGTGGTGGCCAGGAACAACATTGGAGACAGCAAGACCTTTGTGGGCGCCTTCTCTGTACCCAGTGAGTCCTCACATTCGGTGCATGGAGTGCTGATGTAAAGGAGATGGTCCTCACTGAGTTGGCCATGTCTCGTGTGTCTTGTTCACAGCCTAGACAGTGTATATACGCACATGGCAACAGGCCCTCACATTAAATGCCCTATACAGGCGTGTGAACATGGCAACAGGCCCTCACATTAAATGCCCTATACAGGCGTGTGAACATGGCAACAGGCCCTCACATTAAATGCCCTATACAGGCGTGTGAACATGGCAACAGGCCCTCACATTAAATGCCCTATACAGGCGTGTGAACATGGCAACAGGCCCTCACATTAAATGCCCTATACAGGCGTGTGAACATGGCAACAGGCCCTCACATTAAATGCCCTATACAGGCGTATGAACATGGCAACAGGCCCTCGCATTAAATGCCCTATACAGGCGTGTGAACATGGCAATAGACCCTCACATTAAATGCCCTATACATGCGTGTGAACATGGCAATAGACCCTCACATTAAATGCCCAGGTACAGGAAAAGAACACCAGCCACCAGTGCAGTTTGTAGCTGATGACCACCATGAGTGAGTGCAAGAGAACAAAATAGTTAGTCGCTAGTTAAAGAAGGTAAAACCCATGCCAGTGCAAACTGTAGGTGGTCCAAGACCTCTTGGGTAGAAAAGCAGAATGCAGCAAGATGAAACGAAGGTAGCACAAGGGCAAGATCAGGCAAAAGGCTAAACCTCTGTGCTAGTTGCATTTAGTTGCTGCATTGGCTGGCATGGTGGTGTTTACCTGCATCAACTAGCACTTTTACTCTAATGCACAATTTATCTTGGTATCTTGCACTGGTGCATGGTGGTGTGGCATGTGTGCGTGTGCAGCTGTGTGTGTGTGTGTGTGTGTGTGTGTGTGTGTGTGTGAGTGTGTTTGTGTGTGTGTGTGTGTGTTTGTGTGTGTGTGTGTGTGTGTGTGTGTGTGTGTGTGTGTGTGTGTGTGTGTGTGTGTGTGTGTGTGTGTGTGTGTGTGTGTGTGTGTGTGTGTGTGTGTGTGTGTGTGTGTGAGTGTGTTTGTGTGTGTGTGTGTGTGTGTGTGTGTTTGTGTGTGTGTGTGTGTGTGTGTGTGTGTGTGTGTGTGTGTGCGTGTGTGTGTGTGTGTGTGTGTGTGTGTGTGTGTGTGTGTGTGTGTGTGTGTACATGTGTGTGTGCACCCCCTGAGCTGTGATGTCCCTGCAGCACTCCAGTCACCAGCTCACAAACACATACATATACTACCATTGCTACATGCATTGTGCGCGCATCCCAACGGGCCTGGTTTAGATATACAGAGAGACAAAACTAGAGCAGATTAGCTGGTCATTGTACCTCTGGTCCCTAACATCACAATACTCTAGGCCTACTCACGCATACGTGCACCGACCATATAGCTGTGAGGTACCTCTGTGCACTTTGTACATGCCCAGTATACGGCCGTACATGTATAAGTAGAAAGTATACGTACAGTACATGTGTGGGTAGGAACCTTTGTCTGCAGGCATGGTGCTGGTGATACCCTTTTGGTTCATTGTTGTTTGTTGCAACAATACACAGTTGTATACATTACACACAGAATACCTTTATCTACAGGCAGTGTGCTATACGTATATTGACAATGCTAAATTTTACCTGACTTCTATCTTCCTCTGCAGGATCCTCCTCTTTGCCTTCTTACCACGACCTCGAAGCAATGGTGATTGTATTTGGGGTTGCTCTGTTCATCTTCATCCTCCTCCTGGTGCTGGCCATTGTCATCGCTGCCCTGTTGTATGCAAGTGAGCTATGCATACAAACTAAGAGTGTATATATTATATTCACACGCAATTAATACAGCCTTGTCCAATTATGTTCCCCAATTACGCTTTGGGTGCTGCCTGGCCCATCAACACAGCATCTGTATATATGAGAAATGGGCTTCTGTCGAGCGATTAGACGGAGCATAGGAACAAGTTGTAACTGGATGTTTCATCCCCGAAGATCTTCATCAACAGTAGACAACAACTGTTCGGGGCAACTGGGTTCTGTTGTTGATGAAGGCCTTCGGGGCCGAAACGTCCAGTTACAACTTGTTCCTTAGCTAGCTACGTCTAATCTCTCGACAGAAGCCCATTTCTTGTTCATACCATTGCATAGCAATGAGTCTCTATGACACTTGTATGTATATAGGTAAAAGGAAGCTCATGTTGTCTTCAGTGGACCATGTTGGCACAGTGGATGACATTGGCAATGGTTATAGTGTCCAATATGATGAAGTGCAACCTCATGCATTTCCTCGGCCAAGACACACACAACCACCATCCTTACCCCCAGTTGAGGAGAGAGGAAGGGGCGGGAGCAGCAGCCATGTTGTCTTGGAGGATAACCCTGCTTATCAGCCATCAGCTGTACAAACCACAACCCTAACTGACGAATCACTTTACCTGTAGTTCATACTCTCCACTTATAATTAACTTCACTTCACTACCACTCGCACAGTCACCATGGCTACCACAAAGTACAAGTTGCAATGCATGTGTGTCTGTAATATTTACAATTTGTGTCAGAGGCCAATAGCTATATATGTATATGGTTTGTATGGCTCAACCTATGCCTATTTATAGCTAGACCTGAATGCTTATACGTACATTGCATAAATGTATTGTGAAAGTGTGATATAATTGACATGACATATGCATGCAGTTATACAAGCACACAAATACTGCAAGTCACAAGCTATACAGTGTACATACAGATGTATATACATGTACAGTTTATACTGTGCCAACCTGTATTATAGAGAGAGAGAGAGAGAGATAATCTGTGTACCGTCCTGTATACAATGCTACATACTGGATCAAACAGAAGGTTCGAAACTATACAGTGCATATATATATTATATATGTATACGAACAAGAAGGTAAGGAAATTGCATTCAACCATACCAGAGCCAGTGAGTGACCTCCAAATCTATAGCCAACCCTGTACCAACTATTAAGATATGGTCACTGCCAGCATCTATCAATATAGCTGGCCGGTTATGTGCTATTTTGTACAGTCATACTGTGTACAGAACAATTAACAACATACATTATGTATAATTATATAATACAAACACAAATTAATAATCTTCCACTATAAATTCAGCACACACCACTACAAATACACAGGCTCCTCTGTCTGCGATTCAGTTGTGTCTACTGACTGATAAGCAGGGTTCTCCTCCATGGCAACACTATCGCTGGTCACGCCCCCTACAGCTACAAACTCCTCATACGGCTGAGGCTCTGTTTGGGCTTGGGATGGTGTCACCTCATCATAGGCTGGGTTCGGTTCCAGGTGGACATCCTCAAAATGGGAATGTACACCTTTTAACTCCACTTTGACATCATCATATGACGATGAAGTTGATTTACAGCACCTCACTGGATGGAGGTAGGGGATAGACAGGGGAAGACCCAAGGAGACATGGTAAATGATACCTGAACAGTTTGAATGGGCCAGTCACGGGTGAGCCCAACCAGCTACCCTACCCCATCAGTTGGAGCGGGTACCCATGATGAAGTGAGTGGGTACACACCCTCCTCCATCTCTCCTCCCTGACTCATTTGTGGTCTTGTGTTTCACACAGACAGGTACAGTGATGAAGACAGCGATGATGATGATGAGGAGGATCACTGTGGCAACAGCCACCACCACCCCAATGATGACAGCAGTGTCCACCCCACCAGAGCCTGCACGGAGGAGGAGGAGGAGGGATAGGGGAAGGGGGAGGGGAAGGATGAGGAGGGGGAGGGATAGGGGGAGGGGGAGGATGAGGATGAGGAGGGAGGGGGAGGGGATGAGGAGAAGGTAGAGATACACACTCACTTCCATGAGACTAGCTACAGACTGTTACAGTATACAGTGTACTGTTTTCAAACACAAAACAAGAATGATTGAATTCACCAGAGAGCGGTTCACACAGTGCCATGGTACGCCAACCTGGTATGGTGACCACTTGAGATACAGACATGGTGGAGCCGTGTTGGTTAGTGACAGTGACAGTGACAGAGTAGGTCCCTGGACCAAGGGCTACCTCCGCACTACCACTGGTGGGAGTGGTCAGGTCGGTAACAGGGAGGGGCTGCTGTCCTGTCTGACGTCTGCTGAGAGGTGACGGTGCCGTTGAGATGGAGTACAGGAGGGTGTCAGTTGGAGAGTCAGTCCACCAGCAGTGGGGGTGAGGGCCACTTGTGGGGTGGAGGGATGGCCTGAGGGAGGAGGGGAGTGGGGAGGGGTGCTTTAGTAGTGCATGTTGAGATTCACTCATCCATTTACACCAACTCACCAAGAAGAGGTCTGACTGTGGTGTTGACCGACACTGTTCCAAAGATGTTGGACAGAGTGATGTTGATTGAGTACTCTGTGCCGGCCTGCAGTCCCATGATGTAGAGGAAACTGCCATTCCTTGTAACCTGGTTGGGAGGGTGGAAGGTGCCGTCAACGAGGACACTGACATCTATGGGGTTATCTGGGTTGGCCAAGTTGAGCTGCACTCCTGCACAGCACACTGGGATGTTAGTGGTGCTCAGTTCAGTGGGAGAAGCAGTGACGTTGGGAGGAACTGCAGTAAGCAGTAAACCACTTGAATAGATAACGCCACACACAGTCCATACCACCACAATATAAATTTATGCACAATACCCACATACACACTGACCAGCCGCTGCACCGATATGCCCTGCATGGACTATGTATATCCCATAAAGTAACTCACAAGGAACAATCACGTCAGCAGACACTGCTGGTTCGCTTGTCCCCACTGAGTTCACTGCAAATGCCCTCAAAGTGACCCTCTCTCCTTTGGTGAAGTTCACTCTCAGTTGGTTGACAAGTAACGAGACCTGCAACTCCGCATGATCAGAACCAAAAAGTGTATGGTTTGTTCCTCTCAGCTCAACCTGCAATGAAGGAGAAGTGCTAGCCATTCTAGTCCAGTGCACAAGCCTTACAAAGCATGTACAAAGCTCACAGTGTACTCCTCCACTGGCTGTCCCCCATCGTCACTCAGTGTGACAGTCACTTGTACTTCACTCAGTGACAGGACTTCAGTAACAACACTGCCGATGACAGGGGCTAGGGGATGGGGAAGGTGCTCAAGCGCTTACCAAAACCACTAGCTAGTCCTTAGTCATTGGACTCACTGCACCACTCCATCCAACTGGGCATGCCCTCACTCACGTATGTCTCTGGTCCTGACTGTCCCCACTGCTGACGGTCCCTGCTGACCGAGACTGTTGACGGCCACAACTGTCACTGTGTAGTTCTCACAGTGAGAGAGAGCTGTGAAGGTGAGCTGTGTTTGGGCGGTTTGGTTGGTAGACACACTCTGGCCATTAGATGTGGTTGTCAAGGCAACCGTGTAGTTCATTAAGGGGAGGGAGTTCCCCCATCATCAGAGGGTGGGTCCCAGGTGACAGTGACACTGTATGGTCCAATGGAGGGAAAGGCCAGGTTCTCTGGTCTACCAGGAGGAACTGTGGGGGAGGGGGAGTGATTGAACATTACAATGGCAAAGAACTCAGAGGGTGGGTCCCAGGTGGCAAGTGGCTGAGTTTGAAGAGAGCAGGTTATGCTAAAGGTTAAGTTAAAGTAGATGAAGTGGTAGGCATGTACTGCTGACTTGCTGTTGTCCATGCACACTCACTCAGGTTGATATCATACGTATGTATATATGTACTATGTCAGCACACATGCACATACACACACACACACATGCACATACACGCACACGTACACTACACCACACACACACACAGACAGAAACACACACACACACACACACACACACACACACACACACACACACACACAGACAGACACACACACACACATACATACACAAACACACATACACACTACACCACACACGCACACACACACCTACAACAAAGACGTTGTGACGAATATCAGCACTCCCAAGAGTGTTGGTTACAGTGCAGGAGTAGTTCCCACTGTGGCTCCTCTGCACTGAGGGGATGGTGAGGACATCGTCTGTCACTGTGACAGTGTCACCACTAGTGACAGGTGATCTGTCAACCTCAATTGACACAGTGTCAACAGGAGGGTTGACAGCACTTGGTGTGCAATTCAGAGTGAAGAGATCTCCAACCATCAACTGAGTGAACTGGACTGGAGGAGTGTTGGCATATTCAGGAGGATCTGGAAGATTGGAGACAACAATGCAATTCATATTTACAGTTCAAGAATTACACTGAAACAGATTACTGAAATTTATGAAGGCTCACACTGCACATCCAGAGTGAAGTTGCCTGCTCCCCTCCCTGTCTCATTGTAGCTCACCACCTCGTACACTCCACTGTCACTCCTGGTGGTGCTGGTGATGGAGATGGTGCTGACAGAGGTGGCTATCCGACCACCACTGGAGATGACCTGGCCATTTCTGGACCAGGTGAAGTTGGCGGGAGTTGGGTTGGCTTCAAACCCAAAAGAGAAGGTGAAGCCTTCCCCTTCCAGCATAGTGGTGGGTTGGTTTGGGAGGAAGGTGTATACAGGAGGGTCTGTGATGGAAACAAGTCAAGCAGGACATTGATAACGGTTGATCCCAGAGGTTCACCTTTGAGAAGCCATACTAACACGATGGGCCCCACCCCATCTAAATACGTAAGTCACTCACAGTGCACCACCAACGTCGCAGATGCTCTATTACCGCCACTGTCGTCACATTCGAAGACTTTACTCGAATCCGACCTCTCCAGAGGCCCATACACAAACTGTGTTCCTGTAGTAGTCACAGACGCGCCGACGAACTTGGCCAGATTCACAATTCTTCTGTCATCTACCGTCAGTTCGAAATCAGTCCTTCCTCCGCCGACCGAGGGTGATTTTTCGACTGTCTGAGCTGAGGCCCTCGAGGCAAGAAGAAGGAATACCGCACATGCTCCTAGCAGCATGTTGATCAGCTGTGTTGAAGCTGAACCAGGTAGATGCGAGGACAGGCCTGGACGCAGGAGGTCGTGAGGTTTGTATTCGGAGGACCTTGAACTTCTGAGTCTGTTTGAGGGACAGGACCATCGGTGTCTGAGGTTTTATCATCCCAACCAAATGCGCGAACGATTGACTTCCATTTTGTTATGCAGCCATGTTAAAAAGGCAATTTCTGATCAATTTGAAAGGCAATTTCTACTGCCGAGTATAATATTTTAAGAGGATACCCTGCGAGAGAACACGGAACCATGCAGTGCACAGTTGAAGAAGATGATGAAGTGCTGCAACAAAAACATATTTGAAGTCTTTTGCTCGCAAGTGTAACGCAAGATAGAAGTCGGTGACTTTTTCAATTTGTGGAGTAATTGCCTGCTGGAATTAATCTAAGGTGTATAATTTCAGTTGTGTGCACTCAATTACATCATTGCCGGTGTTGCATATATTACGTATACATTAGCTAGCTAGCTACTTTAAAGCAAGCCGCCATGCACATCAACTATCTATATATAGCTACACTGAATAACGTAATTCTCTGCCATAGAAAGTCCAATAAGCTACAGACCTGTATAACAGTAATGAGTGGTTGTCTAACACTGCAAAGCTACCAAAACAACTACACCAAAGCCGTCTCCATCAGCAATCTCTGTTGTACTTGGAGAACTCAAAGTCAGTGCTGAACAGATCCTGCACAACATAGCTGCTAGCTGTGCCTTCAATGACACTGTCAGAAGTGGGGACCTCGCTGACACGCCCACCGTCAGCATTGCCGGCATAGAGGCAGGGTCTGTTGTCAAACCAGTCTCGCTTGTCATACTTGGCAACAAAGGTCCTCTCAGGGGCCTTGGGGTAGGAGACAGTGAGTGAGTAGAACCTGTCCATTAGATCAACAAGCCTTTCACCGTACTGCCCAACATAGGGCTCAATCTTCAGAGGAATGTTCCAGAACTGACCTGTAAGGAGACACAGACGGAACTCAGAAAGGGTGCAGCTATATATACCAAGATGAGCAGCCAAATGACTGCGACTACAGTAATACCTACGTAAGCCATGCAGAGTATTCTTAGCTACACAAATATGTTGCATGGACGTATGACACTTAAGCCTCCTTGTAGAATTTCACAGCTCATCATTAGTCTATGTAGAGACTATAATACATTTGGGACCAAATGAACGCACCAATCACTCCATGAGCAGTTGGCTCCAGCCCGTCTCCGTGTGAAACGACCACTTCCAGCAGGTTTTCACTGCGACGCGTTGTGCAGGTCACCCACAAGGCGATGCTCCTGCTCACCTCACAGTTGGGAACAGACACTCGTATGTGACTCCGTCTCGCTGACAACCTCACACCATCAACCGATGCAGTACTGCTCTTGTTCACGTAAGCGCCATCCAGGCTAGCACTGCAGTTGTCAAGGTCGACCTTCACAGAGTGACAAGTACCGTTGGTTCCTTGAGTCCTCATGCCAATCTTGGTGATGACGTTCATTTCAGTGTTGACCACTCCAGCACTGTAGAGTGCCATGACAGAGGTACACTCGTCAGAAATGAGATTGTAGTGGTTTCCCGACTGTCCATGGACCTCAAAGCAGAGTTGAACAGACTTCAGTTCGGGGTCAGTGACGTACTCGGATGGCAGAGGAATGGAGAACAGAGGGTCACCACGGACAGTGTCATTGTGAAGGCCTGCAGCTGAGGACACACACACAATACAGCCACGCAGCGTGGTATGGATGAGCTTACACTCAGTAGGCATTACCACATGCACTATATATTATACATAGCCAAGTATAGTATATAGCCATAGCAACACTATATAATGTCTGGGTACTGCTGACAAAGGCCTTTGGGTTCAATGTCCTGCCATTCCCTGAATCAAGCTGCATACTTGCTCTAAGGAGGCTTTGTAGTAGACACAATACAGCCTGCTAGTGTGGTAGGTACATTCATGAGTGGTAGGTACTGCTATACATTCAGTATTGTGTATTGCACTAGTAGCAACACTGTACCCTGCTGGTGTACTCTGACCAAGGGGGAGGGGTGTCTCACTCACGGCTGTCACTTGGACCACGTAACACCATGTTGTGTTGTGTAGAGGAGTTACAAGGCAGTACGAAGCACTGATATACCATTACAAGGAACACTATGGTCCATTAAAACATGACTCTGTACTTACGTAGTACTGCTCTTATGTCATGTTAACACACACCACACCTGTGCACACCAGATACCCTCACCTTGCACTGTCACTTCCAAGGAGGTTGCTCACTTCACACTCGTAGTCTCCACTGTTGGACAGTTTAGTACCCACAATGTCCACATGTGACGTGTTGTCACTTTCGCGAATGACATAGTTGTCATGTCCAGTCACGAGGGTGGTCCCATTGAGACGCCAGGTGACATTAGGGCGGGGAAGGCCGTCAAAGGAACAGGAGAGGGTGTGGTTGATCTGGTGGACCACAACTGGGACACTCGTCAGCGTGCTTGTTGGAGGGACTGCATGCAGGGAGGAGTGGCAGGGGGTGTGCTGGGAGTGCTGCCAGAAGCAGAATACTCACACCACACACCCACACGCCCACACACACACACACACACATGCATGTACATATTGCGTACATCGTAGTGAACACCTAAATGTTGGCTCCCTCCTTTCACTATTTTCCTCTGTCCTCCCTGCCTTTCCTTCCACTCCCCTCCCCTCCATCTGTTCTGCCCCTCCCCTCCCCTCCCCTTCCACTCACACTGCACAGTGAGGGCAATGTCTGCAGAGGCGGTCCCAACAACGTTGGTGGTGATGCAGGTGTAAACACCAGTCTGGGTCCTCTGCACGTTGTTGAGCTGCAGCACTGCGTTGCTACTGAGGACACGGCCCTCGTACGTCCACTGGAACACGTGAGGTGTTGGACTCGCAGATGACGTGCAAAACACGGTGACATCTGTGGATTCATTGACCATCCTGTCAGACAAAACAAACCTGGGAGGGGAGATGGCTGTGTGCATTCAACCAGTGGTAAGGGGAGGGAAAAGAAAAGGTGCTACAGATAACAGCACTACAACTGATTGTGGAACAGGACATCCTATAGCTACATACATACCAGTCCAGTGGGACACACACACACACACACACACACACACACACACACACACACACACACGACCAGGGGTTGCCAGGACTAGCCTTCACGTGAAAGGCAAGTAAATTTAAAGACGAGGGGAACATGTGTGCATGCAGCTCACAGGCTTGAAAAAGTTTGTAGGGATCTGACAGAACACCGTCTACCTCACAGCGAAAGAAAGCAGGGTCCAGATGGACTTGTGTTACACCATTGATTGCAAGAGTCCCGTTGGCAAAGTCCTCAGCCCCCACGGGGAGAACAGGTGTATCTTGAAAGGTCCAACTGTAGGGGACACTGGAAGCAGACCTGCTGTCCAATTATGAGGGCTCGCTGGTCTTCGGAGGCAATGTCACGGCATTGAGCATCGACTGAAGACAGACAGACAGTCAGACAGACAGACAGACGGACAGACAGACAGACAGACAGACAGACAGACAGACAGACAGATAGACAGACAGACAGACAGACAGACAGACAGACAGACAGTATAACACACTAACAAACTAGCTGTAACTTGCTTGTACGTATCTTGATCTTTCAGTACATAACCATGTATGAATATATACAGTTATACTATTTCATTGCAAACAATAATAGTATAACAGAACACAACAAGGTCCACTACACATACAATGACATGACGTATATATATATAGAGAAAGAGAGTTGTGATTTGCATGTAGAAGTCTCATATATGTACAGTACATAGCTGCAATGAGGTTCAAACAAGACGATTCCGTTCGGTTGAGCTCCTTCTAGGCTTGTGTGTATGGCATTGTGCATGCCACAAGCAAGTGAGCATCCTAGAGGGGTAACTATTGTCTTCATGACACACCCATTGCAGTGTAGATAAACAGAACATCAACACTGATGTACACCAATTCATGGATGGTTTTGTCCTATACACACACTATTGCATGCACTCAGAAGCTAACTACATACCAGCACATTATGGTAGCTATGTGGGTTCTTCTTCCAATCTTAGTGGTACATGCACGCATCACCAGTGTTCTCACCAGAATTTTGAAGTAGGGGGTGCAGGGGGGTGGAGTCCAGAGCACTAGTCTCAAATTCAACCCCTATCTTCGTGAGTTTCACTATTGCACAATCAATTGCTGTGTACTTTTGACTCTCATGGGGGTGCATATGCACAATGTACTAGTGGTATGTTTTGTGTGTGGAATATACTAGTAAATCTATTGTATATTCCGCACACAAAACATACCACTAGTACATTGTGCATATGTTACTACTATTATTAGCATGTCACCTTCCATTGCTTTGTTTCCCACCCACCTTCATCTCCCGCCATTATTTCTCGCCGTTTATGTGTATATAATCACCTTGTCGGTTTCTGTAAGATTATCTTTTCACTGATGAGGACCCAGGATTGGGTCGAAACGTCTGAATTACCTGACAACAACATCTGTCCAACATTTTGGCTAGTGGAGTTTCCCCATTGATCATAAGAGCTGGATTAGACCTAACACCGCCCACAACACACTGCACCATAGTTTTGGCCGATCGTCAGAATTCTATGAATATCTCAGCAAGTGTAAGGGCAAATTGGTTTAGTATTGGTGTGCGAGGTGTATATAGATGCTAGTACCTGATATCTAAGTTGGACGTTTGTCACTATCAACTCTTGGGATTATGCAACAACAAAACGTTTTCACAGACTCCCCATTTTACCTACTACAACGCTCAAAACAATGGACAAACAGCCACATGCCCACCTGCAGTGGCAGCACAATTTGCATTACCACGAAAACATAATAATTGTCTGCCTACTGCATTAGCCATCAATTCTCCCCACCACATGCAGTCCTCGCAGGGACAAGACCCTTTCCTTCTGACCATCCCAGTGAAAGAAATAGGGTTAGTTACGCCTATAAGTTATACTCACATTGCACGGTATAAGAAGTGTTGGATAAGACCTATCACCGGTCATAAGACACGACACAGTGTAGTAAAACGTAGTCATGTGTGTGTCTTCATGTCTAGCAGACTCACACTGGACAGTAAGTGTTGCTGGATCTGATGTCACAGAAGATGAAGAACCCACTGCAACACACACCACCGTCCCTCCGTCCGCCTCCCTCCGCACTGCATGAAAGGTGAGCGCAGTCCTTAGCCCGCCGCTGACTGTGACCATCTCTATCCCGGTCAAGGTAGTGCCCGTGGCCAGGGACACTTCTGACGATGACCCTCTGGGAGTGAACCGCCAGCCAACAGTTACCGGTGAACCGTTATTCTCGCCCATGCACTGGAAGGTCGCATTTCCTCCTTCAAAGACGGTCGTGTCTTGAGGAGGGCTAGTGATCACCACCTGGGCAAGACCTGAGCAGAACATGTAGCTAAGCATTGATGCAGGAGGCACTAGCTGCGGATTGTGCAATTTCAGCGAAGCTTAGAAGCCACAACTCACCCCTGGCCACTGAGCAAAGAGTCACTGCAGCAAGAATTAACATTGATGGAATCATGATATCTATGGTGGAATCATAGATAGTAGAGAACAGGGATTGGCAACTCCCGATTTCACACCTTGTTAACACCTACATCCAGGTTAGGATGACCTTTGCTTGCCGCAATGAAAATGGCGTCGCCGCCACCGCCGAGATGCTAAAGACGATGCTAACGTGCTAACAGACGCTTTCAGAGTCTTTGGGACACAGGAAACGAGTATTCAGAACGAAAGACTACGATGTGGATCGTGTGATTAGGCTTTTTCTGGGCTGGTCTGACATTCCGTTGCCTTGTATGACTGGATTGAAATGCAAAATTGGTCATTTTGTCTACCTATGTACTTTGCACAGGATACTTAGCATAATCAAAATATGAGTTGGAAGGCATACACCAATCACTATAGGATTGGTCTAAGTCAAAAAGATCATCTGAAATGCCCTCTCACAACCAGGAAAGGTACAGAACTACACCACACTAATAATCAGCAGTTGCACAATATGAGGCCTGACAGCACCCCAGAATTAAGAGAAATCTCTTCAAAACTGGTCTAAAGGCATGCTACAGGGACTGAAAAGTATTGCTCTTTAAGCCTTTTGAGCATACATGCAATGCCATTGGCAGTAGAGGTACAGAAAGTCCTATTACAAGGTAAAATGATCAATAATTGATCCTTGCAGTGCCTTTATGTGTGTATGTGTCTGTTTTTTTTTCAACATCTATCCACTCTATAGCCCTTAAGGGACCTTGAGCTATCTTTTTGTGGGTTTGCAGTGCTTTGTGACCTTCCCCTGGTGGTTTGTTCTTCCACAACTGTCCCTTCTTCTCCAAATCTCATTCAAAGGTCGCGCCAAAAATCACATTATAACACTTAACAAGGTGTCAGTTCTAACCCGGATGCACAACCAGTAAACACAGTATAAAATAATACAACAGTACAGGAGAGTTGCCAATCCCTGTTCTCTACTATCTATGGTGGAATTATTCGAGGCTCGCGTCCCAGTGCGCCATTTATTGCAGGATGTGACGTCACTGCTGAGAGCGATTAAAAAACTGGGCTAATAATTATTACTCAGTCTACAATTATAAGACCGTCCCACTTAAACGCCCAGCCCCTAAGCGTCGATGATTGGTCTAGCTAGCCAGGCTTACATAGACACATCGCAGTGTTATTGTGATATTATCAGAGAGTGCGGTAGCACTCTCTATGTAGGGATGGCACAGGGTGTTTCGTTTTCCCTATAGACCCTTTGCACGAAACCAATTAACTGCCCTACTTCCTTAGCAACCGTTGCCAGCCGCCATGTTGGAGGACAACGTACGAGCATACGTATATATATACGCTTTCGCCGGTCGGCGTCCGTGAAACTGTGTGCATTGTAACCGGACTGCATCTGCGCGCGCAGCGTCTAGGAGAAGATGGCTGGACTCCTTTCTGGCTATTCAAGCACGATTGCAGACGCGGCGTCGAGGAAGAGGTATGCAGAGAAGCTCGAATTGGTGGGTAGGATTGATCCGTACGAAGTTGCCAAGGGCGACTGGCAAGACGATGTAGACTTGTGGCCAGCAATCACACAACTTCAGGTGTGTATGTACCTCATCCTAGCTCCGAATCCCTACTCAGAAAAGGATTTCTTCAACTACAAAGCCTGGACTGCTACCAGAATTTTGTGCGAGGCTGGGTGAGGCAAGTGCTCGTGAAACCCGTTCGTGATAAGCGAATTGTGATAGGAAAGGATAGTCTAAGCTAACTACAAACCATTCTTGAACAGAAGTGATTCGTGCACAGCATGGGTAAACTAATGCTCGCTTCTACTCAGGTGAACCACTCCCAAAAGCTGAATGAAAAGCCACTGACTCCATGGGTAATAGCCTTGGAAAGTGGCAAAATTCTTGCTGCACACTGCAACTGTGCAGCTGGAATTGGTGAGACATGTTCCCATGTTGCATCATTGCAAATATTTGAGACACTGTTGATGGGTGAATCCCAAATCGATATCCAATGGAAGTGCTAGACGGAGTCGCATTAATATTAGTGTCAGGAGTGGTTGTTGAAATGGTGAAAGTGATGTACCACTTACTAGGTAAGGCTGAACATAGGAAATAGTTAAGACAAAACATACCAGTTGGTCAGCCCAGTATAATATCAAATCTTTTCGTCCTCACCCTTTAACATATCTTCATTCATTACATACGTCTTCAATTTGTCATTAGCCTCCTTGTTCTTCTTCAAACACACAGCAGCAGTAGTTTCTAGCTGAGTACACTCAGATCGTGAGTTTTCTCCCCTTGGTGCGTTATCACGGATGGTAAGCGGAAGAACCTTACTCCCTTTCCTCTATCCAACCTATTGCCACACCCCACCACAGCACAGACGTTCACCATTGTTGAAAGCACGTTGCTGCCTTGCTACGTTGTCTAAAGCACTCGTCGTTCAGCTTGCGCAGTGCATAGACACACGAAGCACTTCCTTCGTGTGTCTATGCGCAGTGTAATAAAGCTATGGTACCGTCAGCTTGTCCTCCAACATGGCCGACAGGAAATTGTTCGCGTCAAATGACATAACGTGCAAAGGGTCTATACATTGGTATAGACCCTTTGCACGTTACGTCATTTGACGCGATCAATTTCCTGTCGGCCATGTTGGAGGACAAGCTGACAGTAAACCATAGCTTTATTACACTGCGCAAGCTGAACGACGAGTGCTTTACACAACGTAGCAAGGCAGCAACGAGCTTTCAACAATGGTGAACGTCTGTGCTGTGGTGGGGTGTGGCAATAGGTCGAATAAAGGAAAAAGAGTAAGGTTCTTCCGCTTACGATCCGTGTTAACCGGCACCAAGGGGAGAAAACTCACGATCTGAGTAAGAAACGGCGCGATTTGTGGCTCGCGAGGATACACGGGGAGGATCTTGGAGCGGAGAAGTACACCTACATCCGCGTTTGTTCTCGGCACTAAAGTGTATAACAGGGGAACAAGTGCTTTGTATGACGAAACAAACCCTGACTGGACACCCTCGCGATATCTCGGTGGAGCACCTGAACCAGCATCTGCAGCTGAAGAGAGGTACCGAAGGACAATAGAGAGGAAAGGGAAAAGAAGGCGAATTGATGCATGTAAAGCACTACTCTCACTATCAACAATGGTGAGCTCTATAGCTAGAGCTAGCTAGCTATAATGAATAAAGATGTTTTTGAACTGTATAGTGGAATTAGTATTTGTTGCCTTGGTATATATGTACGTAGGGAGAAGATGAAGGAGAATGCAGCAGACCAACAACAGTAGAGTGTCAAACTATGCTGTCACTGAATGACATCTTCAAGCTAGAAAATGCATCCAAGGAAGTTGAGAGCTTAAAATGTACTTGTGAAGAGCTCAAGCTCAAGTGGTACTCAGCTAGAAACTACTGCTGCTGTGTGTTTGAAGAAGAACAAGGAGGCTAATGACAAATTGAAGACGTATGTAATGAATGAAGATACGTTAAAGGATGACAACGAAAAGATTTGATATTATACTGGCCTGACCAACTGGTTTTGTTTTACCTATTTCCTATGTTCAGCCTTACCTAGTAAGTCGCACATCACTTTCACCATTTCAACAACCTCTCCTGACACTAATGCGACTCCGTCTAGCACTTCCATTGCAAGACCTTGGATATCAATTTGGGATTCACCCATCAACAGTGTCTCGAATATTTGCAATGATGCAACATGGGAACATGTCTCACCAATTCCAGGTGCACAGTTGCAGTGTGCAGCAAGAATTTTGCCACTTTCCAAGGCTATTATCCATGGAGTCAGTGGCTTTTCATTCAGCTTTTGGGAGTGGTTCACCTGAGTAGAAGCGAGCATTAGTTTACCCATGCTGTGCACGAATCACTTCTGTTCCAGAATGGTTTGTAGTTAGCTTAGAATAACCTTTCCTGTCATTATTCACTTATCACGAACGGGTTTCATGAGCACTTGCCTCACCCAGCCTCGAACAAAATTCTGGTAGCAGTCCAGGCTTTTGTAGTTGATGAAATCCTTTTCTGAGTAGGGACTCGGAGCTAGGATGAGGTACACACACCTGAAGTTGCGTGATTGCTGGCCACAAGTCCACATCGTCTTGCCAGTCGCCCTTGGCAACTTCGTACGGATCAATCCCATCCACCAGTTCGAGCTTCTCAGACTCTGCGTACCTCTTCCTCGACGCCGCGTCTGCAATCGTGCTTGAATAGCCAGAAAGGAGTCCATCCATCTTCTCCTAGACGCTGCGCGCGCAGATGCAGTCAGGTTACAATGCACACAGTTTCACGGACGCCGACCGGCGAAAGCGTAATACGTATATGTGTTCGTACGTTGTCCTCCAACATGGCGGCTGGCAACGGTTGCTAAGGAAGTAGGGCAGTTAATTGGTTTCGTGCAAAGGGTCTATAGGAGTGAAATTCGAAAATACGCAGAAAACCGGCGAAAGAAGGCTACGTACAGCTGAATATAGAACGGTCTTACTATAAACTGACCTTAAAGGCAAGCGAACATATCCCGATGAGAAATAACCGCGCTTCGAAAATCCCGGTTTTCGTCTTCTTCTTCTTCTTCTTCTTCTTCTTCTTCTTCTTCTTCGCCAGCTGTAACTCAAGAACGAAGGGGGCTATTGAAGCGCTTTTAGGACGAAACTACTAGAAAGTTCCCGAACTGTATTCTTTGATAGAACTGGTAGTCAAAGCGATAATATTAAACATCAAGGTTTTCGTGGCTCACAGCGACAGAGCTATGCGAAATCCGCCATGTTCTAATGACGTCACCTATTTGAAAAATGGCCTCTGGGGCAGCGCGCCGATGTTCGCGTTTGTTTGGTAAAGCGCAAGATTGGCATAAGGCTTACCAAGCGTGGTGCGCCATGGAATTCTTGTTGATATCGTCCAAGACTGATATGGAAACGTTCGCAAGATGTGTCAGTATCAGTGGACACGGTAATTCATCTCGGTCCGGTAAACTTTATCCCCCCAGTTTTGTATCACAAGATGTTCACTGAAGCAAGTCAATTATAACTTATTAATAGCTAAAACTGGCCGGGATATGATATACTAATGAGAGAAAGCTATAAGTTGACTTGCATAAAAAGTACAGAAACTAGAAAAGAATAAAAATTTTCTAGAAAAATAGTAAGAATGTAGGGATGGCACAAAAAGGACAGAAACAAGAGGGGATGTCGCGGTGAAGTAAGTGCTGTGTGCGGTTTCCACACAAGGCTCTATTGCACCATATCCCTACATCTGGCAGCATTCTGCATCATGTGCTACTCCCTGTATGGCCACATTAAATTAGTATCAGCTGTTGCTCTTGGTCTGTAAAGTGGGAGCAACTAAATTCCTTTAACTATGTATATACTTGAGTCTAGATCTGTTCTTGCCAATTATTTTACATATTCCTTTCGATGCACTCAATCCATTTCGACACTACTTACTGGTTAGCTACATGCTGCTGCCAGATGTAGGGATATGGTGCAATAGAGCCTTGTGTGTGGAAACCGCACACAGCACTTACTTTACCGCGACATCCCCTCTTGTTTCTGTCCTTTTTGTGCCATCCCTACATTCTTACTATTTTTCTAGAAAATTTTTATTCTTTTCTATGATATATTATAGAACATAGAAACATGGGAGACTGTAATCATGGTATAGGATATTATAGTAGCCGTGTAATCATAGCCAGAGTCATACCGTACATCGCAAAATTTTCGCGACCGAAAATTTTCGCGAATCGCTTCCAAAAAGGGGGGGCAGAAATATTCGCGACAAAAATATTCGCGAAGGGGCGGCTCTGATACATTGCGTAATACTCAAACATGGCTTCTGTGTGTTGTGTGGCTCGTCGGATCTTTGACGGTCGATGAACCTTCTCAGTATTATACGCCGTCGCGTGTCTATAGCGCGTCTTTAGCGGATACCTGGCAGTATTCAGCAAACATCTTACAGGAGCAGCGCGTTTCTTCAAAGAAGGTACAGGCCCAGCTAGCTTGAATAGTAATCGCATAGACATAGCTACCGCCTAGCTACGCGCGCGCGTGACTGCTATTTTGTTTGCTGCCACGTTCATTGCTAGTACACTTTAGCTGGGGAAAAGCGATTACAACTGCGAACGATCGCCGTAATGTTTCCATCTTCAAATGTGTAGATAGCTTTATGGTTTTACACTGTACAATGTGTAAATACCGCCGCATGGTTATGTAAGTGCGAGAGAATCGTTCTATGATCCTATTGACTTCGTCCAGAGGAGGAATTCACCAAACAAAGAGCTTCCGTCGACGTCCGCCATCTTAATGTGACATCACCAGTAGCTATAGTGCGTATTCAAATACCGTGTATATATGTGCGAACATAAAGTTCGCGATAATAATGTTCGCGAATGTGCTCCATTCGCGAAATTCGCGAAAATTATTGATCGCGAAAATTTTGCGATGTACGGTAGCTATTTAAAGCAAAATTACTGATGGAGTACACAGGAGTGTGAGAGTTAATCAAAGCATACGTAAAAGACATACAGTGCACACAGTGTTGTCCTTTACACCGGTTTCTGTGTTTAGCATGTTGGCTTCCATGTAAAGTCGCATAATTATATATATAGTGTTTGTCTTAGTATGCGGCTACCTAGTAGTGCATGTTTGTCATGCACTGCACATTGCTGACAAATCCATTTTCCATTGTTAGTATATATGTGCCTTGGTTTTCCATTAGCCTCTTGTATTTAAAAGAATGTGTACTCTTGGCTGCCTTATGCCATTGCAGCAGTTGGTGATTCAATTGCTAACTTCTGTGGCCATGTTTGCATGCTATTGTTCTGTGGGATAATAATACACTGTCCTTCACATGCGATATAATTGGCAACCCTGGTGTGTGATTCAAAACCTTCTGATCATCAGCTCATCACTTTGCGCGTTTTGTCTGGCCAGGAATATATCACCACATGCACACATCAGTGAAACATTATAGACTGGTTAATATAACAGAATTATACCGCATAAGGTACAAAACTAAAGGCAGATCTGTTTAGGTCAAAACAATGAAATTACAAATTTGCTTGTAACAAAGTATACTATTGCTAACAGCAGAGAGCTAAGGGAACAAAGCTAGGACATGTTTAGCTACAAAAAGAATAGAAAATGCACAATTGTTTGTCCGCTATTAGTCACTCTTGTCTTTCATTTGAATTTCATTATGCACACATTCTTGCATGCACTCAGAAGCTAGCTACCCGGACATTCTGGTATGTAGGTCCTTCTTTGGTCTTAGCAGTGCATGTTGCATTCAATGGCTGATAAGCAGGGTTCTCCTCCATTGCTACATCTCCACTCTTGGTCACACTCCCTCTGATTTCTTCATACTGAGGGTCATCAGTGGATGTGGAATTTGGCACTGTCTCATAAGCTGGGTTTGGCTCCAGTTTCACTTCTTCAAAATGGGAGTGGGGACCTGTCAACTCCACATTGACAGTATCATAATTTGTGGAGACGCGTCTAACATATCCTGCCAAAAAGTAAAAAGATATGTGTATAGTGTACATGCATGCTCTGAAGTGAATAGGGGCACTCTATATACAGTACATACGTACGTTGGGTGCTGGTTGCTGCAGTGGGCATACACCACACAGTGACAGTGTCCTCTCTTCAGGCTGAGAAACGGTGGAGAACAGTGCATGTGTGTACCACTGGCACCCTAAGCACTGCACAAGAGCTTACTGTATATAATCCCTCTTATAGGTGCATGTACTGTGACATTTCAACTATTGAAGCAAGCAGCAACTGTGGCTAGTCACATACGGCTCACCTACCCTTACACGGAGGGAAGACAGTGAAGCTGTGTGTAAATACACCTATAGTAGCATGGCTCTCATTGGTGATGTGACCATTTCATCTCATGTCTACATAGAGATTGCCTTCTGTTTTCATACAGTATCCATTTCATACAATATTAGTTTCAAACACATCCTCACATACTTCCCATTGCAACCCTATATGCTTCCACCCTGATGCCTGCGTCCCTCCAACTCACTCCCATCTCTGCGTTTTATGTAGACCAATACAATGACAAGGACAGCCGGGACGATGAGGAGGATCACTATGACAACAGCTACCACCACACCAACAGCAACAGTAGCAGTGTTCGAGACAGTAATAGTGTCTGTAGGGTCTGGAAGAAAGAGATGTGCGGAGGCACTCTTGTTATGTAAAACTTTGATTTCTAGGGAATGCCACAGTACAAAGTAATACACTGGTTACTAGTTGCAGTAAATGTGCACAGCAACTCCTACCGCCACAACATTGCCATAACAACACAATGGTAGACCACAGTTATGTGTGGCTTCACCACACTGCCCATGTTTTGGCTGAAGTAATACAAGGTGAGCCATTTACAGCAGGGATCAATCACTGACCCTCAAACCTACAACAAGCTGTCGAGTGTAGGTGCCCCCAGTCAGAGGTACATACACACTGACACCGCCATGCATGAGATGGTCTGGCCTTCATGTACTACAACATAGCAATACGTTTATGCACAAATGGTCAATACACAAGTGTGTGGTCTGTGGATTGTAACACCAACCTGGTATGGTGACCTCTTGAGATACAGACATGGTGGAGCCGTGTTGGTTAGTGACAGTGACAGTGACAGAGTAGGTCGCTGGACCGAGGGCTACCTCCGCACTACCACTGGTGGGAGTGGTCAGGTCGGTAACAGGGAGGGGCTGCTGTCCTGTCTGACGTCTGCTGAGAGGTGATGGTGACGTAGAGATGGAGTACTGGAGGGTGTCCTCCCTGGTACCGGGGTACATGACAGTCAGTTGGACAGTCAGTCCACCAGCAGTGGGGGTGAGGGCCACTTGTGGAGAGGAGGGACGACCTGAGGGGGGGAGGGGGGGTTTACATATCTCTTTGACATTCTCTTCCTAGGGCCTTTGGAGTTGGTGTGAGCAGACATTATTAATACCAGACAAATAGACCCAGTGGCATGGCTAAATGTCAACACCAAACTCATTGACCACACTACTCACCAAGGAGAGGCCTGACTGTGGTGTTGACCCACACTGTTCCAAAGATGTTGGACAGAGTGATGTTGAGGGAGTACTCTGTGCCGGCCTGCAGTCCCATGATGTAGAGGAAACTGCCATTCCTTGTAACCTGGTTGGGAGGGTGGAGGGTGCCGTCAACGAGGACCCACACTTGTAAGGATGGCTCATCTGGGTTGGCCAAGTTGAGCTGCACTCCTGCACAGCACACTGGGATGTTAGTGGTGCTCAGTTCAGTGGGGGGAGCAGTTATGTTTTGAGGAGCTACACAGGGTTGGAGAAAAAATGAGGTTAACAAACACTAAAAAACTACCAAAGACCCAAGTGATGTAGAGTGCATCCACAGCTCACAGGGAACAATCACGTCAGCAGACACTGGGTCACTTGTCCCCACTGAGTTCACTGCAAGTGCCCTCAAAGTGACCCTCTCTCCCTTGGTGAAGTTCACTCTCAGTTGGTTGACAAGTAACGAGACTCGCATCTGCTCAGAACTGGGAAAGGGGTACTCTGTCCTGTTCACTTCAACCTGGAGCAAAAAAGGTATAGTCAGCTGAATTGATCAGTCCAGTTTCCAAAGGCCACATGCTTTCCCTACCAGCCATGGTCTACTAAGAACACAAGTGAACCAACTTACTATGTATTGTGTCGCACTCTGTCCTCCGTTGGTGAGCAGAGAGATGTTCACCTCCACCTCAAACAGACTGAGCACTGCCAACTCCACACTGTCAATGATGGGGACTGGAGGAGGGAGACAGACAATGATGCCTGTAATGTGTGTTCCAGTACTCATTCAGTACAGACACGTGTCTAGCACAGACCATCTGTAACTGCTCACTCTACACATGTGCTTTCCAGTCACTTGCCCGCCACTCACCAGAATCAGGTGTGTTGAAAGGAGCAGTCCCCTGTGGTCCCCTCCCATACACATTCTCAGCCTCCACAGTCACAGAGTAGGGTGTGCTGTGTTGGAGGAAGGTCAAATTGAGGGACAGGGCCTGAGCTGTTGCCATAGTAGTGACCGTCCCATTGGTCAGTGTGACAGAGTATGTGAGGTAAGTTCTGTTCTCTCTGCTGTCCAGTGATGGGTCCCAAAAAGGGTCACTGACCCCTCCATCATCTTCTGGAGCTGTCCAGGTCAGTTGAGCAGTGAAAGGACGCACATCAGACACAGTGACATCACGAGGTACACTGGGGGGGCCTGGATGGGTACGTAGGTGTGAGGGGAGTGGGGGTGGGAGTATGTGTGATGCATATGGAGAGAAACGTGACTGATGAAACAAGATGTCATTGTGGAAGGTAGAAGGGTAAGATGGTGGATGGGAGTTTGAGACGAGTTGGTGCAATTGAATGTACGTACACACCACATCAAAGAGCAGCTAGATGAATGCACATCTTGCATGCGTAAACCAGTCACACACACACACACACACACACACACACACACACACACACACACACACACACACACACACACACACACACACACACACACACACACACACACACACGCATGCACACACACACACACACACACACACACACACACACACACACACACACACACACACACACACACACACACACACACACACACACACACACAGACACACACACACACACACACACACACACACACACACACACACACACACACACACACACACACACACACACACACACACACACACACGCACACACACACACACGCACACACACGCACACACACACACACACGCACACACAGACACACACACGCATGCATGCACACACACACACACCTACTACCAGGAGGTTGTGGTAGATGACAGCACTCCCACGAGTGTTGGTTGCAGTGCAGGAGTAGTTCCCACTGTGGCTCCTCTGTACTGAGGGGATGGTGAGGACATTGTCTGTCACTGTGACAGTGTCACTACTAGTGACAGGTGATCCATCAACAGCTATTGACACAGTGTCAACAGGAGGGTTGGCAGCACTCGGTGTGCAGTTCAGAGTGAAGGGAGTTCCAACGATCAACTGAGTGAGCTGGACTGGATCAGTGTTGGCATACTCAGGAGGATCTGGAAGGTGTATGCACATTGGGATGAACACACGGTGAAGGTCTACACTAAGTCAATACCATCATGATCACTCACACTGCACATCCAGAGTGAAGTTGCCTGCTCCCCTCCCTGCCTCATTGTAGCTCACCACCTCGTACACTCCACTGTCACTCCTGGTGGTGCTGGTGATGGAGATGGTGCTGACAGAGGTGGCTATCCGACCACCACTGGAGATGATCTGGCCATCTCTGGACCAGGTGGAGTTGGTTGTGTTTGGGAAAGCATCAAACTCAAACTCTAGGGTGAAGTCTTCTCCTTCCAACACAGTGGTGGGTTGGCTTGGGGTGTACACAGGAGGGTCTGAGTGAAAACAAGTCAAGAAGATTGATAACGGCTGATCCCAGAGGTTCACCTTCGAGAACCCATTCTAGCATGATGGGCCACAAGGCACATGCCTAAATAAGTCACTCACAGTGCACCACCAAAGTCGCAGATGCTCTATTGCCCGTACTGTCGTCACATTCGAACACTTTACCCGAATCCGACCTCTCCAGAGGCCCATACACAAACTGTGTTCCTGTAGGAGTCACCGACGCGCCGACGAACTTGGCCAGAGTCACAATTCTACTGTCATTCACTGTCAGTTCAAAATCAGTCCTTCCTCCGCCGACCACACTGCAGTCAACGTTCAAGTTACTACCCTCTGTGCCGGTCAAGGGCGAGGGTGATATGGCCACTATCTGAGCTGAGGTCCTCGAGGCAAGAAGAACGAATACCACACATGTTCCTAGCACCACCATGTTGATCAGCCGAATCACACGGTTCTCGACAGTTACCAGGTGGGTACGAGGACAGGCCTGGACGCAGGAGGCCGTGGGGGGTTCTATTCAGAGGACCTTGAACTTCTGAGTCTATTTGAGAGACAGATCTGGAAGCATCGCTTGCTAAGGTTATCGCCCAAACCAAGTGCGCGAACGACTGACTTCCATTTTGCTGCAGCCTTGGTTATGGCATAGATAGTAGAGAAGGTGTCAGTTCTAACCCGGATGCACCAGTAAACACAGTATAAAATAATACACAGTACAGGAGAGTTGCCAATCCCTGTTCTCTACTATCTATGGTTATGGGGTGCCGCATATGGGTTACAAAGGCAATTTTTGAAAGGATAGTAACGAGAGCGTGGAACCTGTACCCTGCGAGAGAACATGGAATGTAGTGCACGGTTGAAAAAGATGAAGTGCTGCAAAACATATTTGCAGCCTTTTGCTTGCAAGTGTAAGTCAAGATGGTGACTTTGTACCATTTGTGGAGAAATTGCTTGCTGGAAGATTTGTGGTATAGTAAGGTCAGTCGTGTTGATTACATTTAGCTAGAGTTGGCTACATATGCGGAGACATATACATTATGCACGGGGGCACATTATTCACTAGTTATGGTATATGGGGATACAATATTAATCCGTAAGTGTTCAGGAGGTACAGCATTCCTAGCCCGAGGGGGATGCTGTGTTCACTAAGGAATAATGTATGGGGGATATGTACAGTATCACAGAGTCACTCTGACACCAGAAACGTGGTGGTTCCTGCTGGCACTTAATTGCTACAGCCACCAGACAGTGTCTTCAAACGCTTTATAAGTGCTAAACCCAGTTTTTTAGCAAATGCTTTGCTTCAAGCAAGGTCAATGATATGAAGCTATAAATAAAAAGTCAATCCATAGTATCTAGAACATAATTTCGATTCTACTTTATAGAATATTTATAGCAAACAGCTTACTGTGTTGCATACAGTGTGTCGTCGTTCACGTGGTTGAATGGTCAGTCCATTCAATGCTTAAACTTAGTTGGCCCCACTTCCTCCACAAGTGAGGTGGGAATGGGAATGTGTTAAACAACTAGCTAGCTACACACAGTCATACATGTGGCATTTCAGGGTTCCCTGCATCGTGTGGTTAACAAATTCCTCTTCGTGTACAGCTACAACTATGCTATGTGCACACATCATGTACATCAAAACATAATGCTGCGGATTAAAATATCTATTTAGCTACACAGGAACTAAAGGCACAGTACACTTGTTTTGGAGGCCAACACTGAAAGTGACTACACATGTCACAGCAAATCTGTTAGTGTGGACTTGACACCAGAGGTGGAAAGGAACACATGCTAGAAAAGAAAACCACACTAATACACTAGCTGGCTACAGTGCATACATTTGGTATGCAGATTCTTTTGGCTTGGTGTCAACTGACTGATAGGCAGGGTTCTCCTCCATTGCTACATCTCCATGGTTGGTCACACCTCCACCACATTCCTCATACTGAGGCTCATTAGTGGGTGTTGGTTTTAACACCGTCTCATAAGCTGGGTTTGACTCCAGTTTCACTTCTTCAAAATGGGACTGACAGAGTGGTGATCGTCTGTGCCACTGAAACAACCCGTACGCCTATGGAATTAAAAAACAAAACATTGGCATGTGACTAACTAACAATAGACAGAACTTACAGAACAGAACGCTTAAAGACTTCATTGTCAGTTGAAGTAGGTCCAGTCAGCTAACACCTTGCGCTAGCCTCACCTTACAGACCATGCTACACAAAATGTCAGTCATTAAACAAATATTAAATAGTGATCTGCTTGGCATTGCACGGGATCCCACACATTCGCACGCAATTGACCCCCGCCACATTAGGATATAGTCGATTTGCGCGTCGATTTGTCACCCTAGCACAAAATGATGCCTATCTAGGCTGGCCATGCACGCTATAACTGGACACAGCATTAATAAGTAAAGGCACTAGCTAGCTCTGTGTATCTGTACAGTATTGCTGTCTTGAATCTTCCAGCAAGCAGATCATCTACCCAGATCATGCTATCATGCAGTGCAGCTTGAGGTGCATAGACAGTACAGGTGACCCAAGACTATTTGTTGTTGACAGAAGTGCAAATAGCCAATATATGCGTGGACTAATGCTCAGAAAATGTACAATTGATGATAAAACATTACTCAGTCACTTGAACTTCAGAAACATGCATGGCTTGAAGTACAACTACATAATGATCCTAGCTTGTTACAATCATAATTAATGCTTGTACTCTCCCGTTGTTTGTATACAAGTCACAATGCCATGTACTTGATCTACCACAGAGGCCCTAGATTGGGCCAAGCTGTCTGGTAAATTGTGATAACCAATATCTGTCCCCTGATTCCCAGCTAGTGAAGGTCTCTCTACTCGATCATGTCTATACCTATATCACACCGTTTATACACATAGTGATCTTTAGATACACACCCACAACATCACACCACCAAACACCCACCCACACACACATACACACACACATGTGCGTGCGCAAATTGGTGCATGGACACACAGAAGTATATAATCTAAAAACACACTGTAGCATCACATGTTCAAGCTGTCACACACACACACGACTATTTAGCAGCTGCCATATCCACGACTGATTATCTTGATTCCCCTCCATTATACCATCACTGCTGGTCATGCACCCTCCACACTTGTCATATATACTAAGGCTCACTTGCAGATTTGATTTAGAAAGCTGTGTGGTCCAATTTTCATTTCCTTACAATGAGAGTTGGGTTCTTTCACATCGTTTTGGATTGAGGACAACTTACGTATGAATTCCTGTACAAGTACACACAAATAAATTTCACATCTTGAGTCTGCATGCGTTGCAAGCATGCTATATATTAAAGATAAAGCCTTGGATGGTCTGGTTAGCATGGGACGGTGCAAATGGGTTGAATACCCTCACGTCAAAAAACGCACATTGCCTCACATTTCCCCAGAATCCAAGGGCTTTCACACCTAGTCTTGCATTGTCTTCCAAGTTTGTGGTTCGGTGCGGGAAGGTTAATTTCTCCGGATAAGGGTTGAAGGTGTGGTTCAATCTCAACACTTGGGCACACATCAGTGAGAAGCTGGGCTGTCAAGTCGCGGATGCGATTGTGCCTGACTGTTGGAAATGCTCCTCTGTGGCAGTTGAAGGCATGTGTGGTGCTGAACTGAGCACCACAAGAACAGTGGCTTGGAAGCCCCTGTGGGTCCCATCCATATCGAATGCACAAAGCATCTCGAAATGCCTGCTTGTGCAGGGAGAACCCGTGTGCTCTGATGGGTAGGGTGGTGAGCCAGGTAGACGCCCCTTTCTCTGAGGCCAACTCTACCGCCTTTAGGAGTGTAGGTGGCATTGAATTCTTCAAGGTTGCTGATGTCTCCCGCTGATTCTCTCGGCGGCGCTTTTTGGTTTCACCTTTTAGCTCTTCCTGGGGCATGTAGATGTTTGGTAGTGGCTCAGCGTTCTGCCCTGTCAATCTTCAGAGGAATGTTCCAGAACTGGCCTGTAAGGAGACACAGACAGAACTCAGAAAGGGTACATTTAAGATGAGCAGCTTTATACTACAATGACCAGCCAAATGCTATGCACCTACGAGCTATTAGAGTATTCTTAGCTATACAAATAAACTGCATGCACTTATGTAATTATTCGTTTCCTTCTAGAATTTCACAGCTCCACAGTCTACGTATACTTGGCACCAGATGAACGCACCAATCACTCCATGAGCAGTTGGCTCCAGGCCGTCTCTACGTGAAACGACCACTTCCAGCAGGCTCTCACTGCGCCGTGTTGTGCAGGTCACCCACAGGGCGATGCTCCTGCTTGCCTCACAGTTGGGAACAGACACTCGTATGTGACTTCGTCTCGCTGACAACCTCACACCATCAACCGATGCAGTACTGTTCTTGTTAACATAAGCGCCATCTAGGCTAGCACTGCAGTTGTCAAGGTCGACCTTCACAAGGTGACAAGTACCGCTGGTCCCTTGAGTCCTCATGCCAATCTTGGTGATGACGTTCATTTCAGTGTTGACCACTCCAGCACTGTAGAGTGCAGTGACAGAGGTACACCTGTCAGAAATGAGGTTGTAGTGGTTTCCCGACTGTCCATGGACCTTAAAGCTGAGTTGAACTGACTTCAGTTTGAGGTCAGTGACGTACGCGGATGGCAGAGGGATGGAGAACAGAGGGTCACCACGCGCAGTGCTGTTTTGCAGACCTGCGGCTGAGAGGACACACAACACTGCTATATAGCTAGTCGTGATTGGATGAGCCTTGTAGTCTTCATTGGATGAGGTGACACTCCCCATATATATACATTTCGCATTACTTCAGACACATATACTGTATAAGGCTGTCTATATACATATTAAGGCAGCACTGCAGACACATAAGGCAGTCTCATGAACCAAATTCATTGTGTGTCTGGCCTCCCCTTAGCTACGTATAGCTGGCTAGTTGTGTGCGCACATGTGATTTGGTCATACTATAACAAGAGGATGGTAGTAAATGAGGCAGGCATGTCAACAATCTGCTGCATTCCCTTGGATCCAGTGAACATCATTCACAAGGTCTCTTTATGACTGTTTGGACCCATCAATAATGTATGTATTAATGTATTAATCAACGTATACATACGCAAAGCTATCCACAACAAAAGCAGGCAGTACAAAACTACACACAGCACTACATACAGTATACTACTGTTGTGTGACATGTGTATAGGCTCACGCATGTTGAAAACAGACTGTACCAAACAATGGACTAATTCAGTACATGATCACATGGTGGATCACAGCTCACTGTCACTGAGCCTCTGCACAGAAAGAATCAAGCCTGCATGTATAACATTGTACATGTGTGAAGTGCAGTGAGCCCCCACACACTGAATGGTATCACTGACTGAGGGTGACTGGAATAGTAGGAAATGATGAAATTGAAAGCACATGAATTTATGCACACTATAATTATATAGTGACTGACACACACACAATAGTACATAAACACACTTGTTCACACACACAACTTGTTTAGCTGTATTCATTTGAGTTGTCACACAAGTTGAGTTTCTACAGAGCTTCAACTCCACTGTTCAGGGCTTTGCAGCTGCTACGTCCACTGACTGATAAGCAGGGTTCTCCTCCATTGCAACATTACTGCTGATCACACCTTCTCCACACTCCTCATACTGAGGCTCAGTTGTAGATTTGAAATGGGACTTTGGGAGGTTGTGAGGTCCCATTTTCACATCATCATAATGACAGTTGGGATCTTTCACAGCTTTCAGGATTGAGGACAACTTCTGATTTCCTATAACAATATATATCCAAATATGCATAACAACATTTCCTACAAGGTACATAACAAGGACCACAACTGACTGTTGTATGCTGTAACAGATAAGAGCTACTACACTGTTGCACTTCAAGGTATCTGTTAGTGCTGCAGAGACATGCATCACCCAGACAGATCTTATATGGTGATATATAGACATTCCCTTAAAGGCACACACCCGCACGCACACACGCACGCACACACACACACACACACACACACACACACACACACACACACACACACAGACAGACAGACACACATGCACACACCACACACACACACACCACACGCGCACACACAAAAAACACTGAAAATGCACACCACACACACACACACATGCACACACACGCACACACACACACAGACCACACACACACACACATGCACACACGCACGCACACACCACACACACACAAACACACACACACACACCATATGCACAACACACATACACATACGTACAACAGTAGTTTAACATTAGACTCACTGGTGTACAGCAAGATGATAGTGGGGATGGCCACAGCAAGGAGAAGAACTACAACAACCAGAACAGCACTGAGTGCAACCACAGCTGGAGTTTGGTCAGTACTTCCTGGACAAGAACCTGTGGTGTGGGGTTCTATGTAAATGACAAACATGAAAGCCATCTGACTTACAGGATGGCAAATAGGGTACAAGGAAATAGGAAACAATACTTACACTACGTAATTGTTATACGTGTGCAGTACTGTAGACAGCAACTCCTACTGTATAAATACATTATGACACAATATTTCCTGCCAACAAGAATTTAAGACAACAGTTTTGTGTGGCTTCACCACATTAGCCAACTGTCCATGTTCTACCCTACACTACACTAGTGTGTCTCAACCATTGTAGAGATTGGCATTAAACCCTACAACAAGCTGTTTAGTTCACCAGCTGCCGGTGGCATGGATGTTCCTCGTGTATATCAACAAATGTATATCTTTGAGACCAGCAGCACTTAACTTTCACAGCAACCATATCTACACAGTCTGTCAGATGTGGCTCTTGGCCTGTCATACGCATACAGGTATTGTCTTCAGTCTTGAAGGCTGTGAAAGGTCCCAACTACCATTAGCTGAAGTGGAAATGGGCTCTCACAACCTCCCGAAGTCCCATTCCATATCCACAACTGATCTTCAGTATGAGGAGTGTGGAGGAGGTGTGACCAGCATTCAGTCTGATGATGTACATACAGGTTCAGTGACACTGAGCTGTTACCACCATGTGACCATGTGCTGAGTTAGTCCATTGTTTGGTCCATGCATGGTGAACAGAGGCTGTACACATGTCAGACAACACTGTGCGTAGATTTGTACTGCCTGCTCTTGTTGTGTGGATAGCTAGCTACAGTGATTGAATTTCTATAGAGCTTCAACTCCACCGCTCAGGGCTTTACAGCTGCTACGTCCATTGACTGATAAGCAGGGTTCTTCTCCGTTGCAACATTACTGCTAGTCACACGAATCACATGGAGCACAACATGCTCCAACCATCTCTTGACATCCATCCGGGACTATTTCTGGTCACTGTCTGTTAGTCAGCGGGACCTTCTTCATCAAGTTGTCAGAGTAATGAAACTGATATTGGTGATGCCTGCTACTGAAGTGCAAGGAGCCTTACTGGGAAATATGGACAGATATGTAAACCTCAGGCAAAATATAATGACCATAACGCATAATTTCTATGCTGTAGCTGCCTGAAGGCATATCATGCTATGTCTCTTGCAGCCAAAATGGATGCACTCCCTACCTACACTCTGGTAGTCTGGCATCCTAGCCCCTCCACCCACATAGGCCATTTTGAATCACATGGTCTTTTGGAGTGTTGTGATGATAGTTGATGGAAGAAAAGCCACATCATCAGCGCAAGTTGCAGACGGTCAAGACTATGTTGGGCACAAGTAGGAGCAGGATGTAGCAACCAATGCAGGTAGCACAAGGGCAAGGCCAGGTTGGGTTTGTGCAGAATGGGGATGGCAGCGGCTGCAAGGAAAGATATATATCTGTCAAGATGGCGGCGCTGTGGGGTTCGTTGACTTTACTAAGCTATTATTCGCTTTGTCCTCACTTGCGCAGCCATTCAATCGAGTTAAAAGTATTCAAGAACACGTCTTCGTAATACTAAGCCGGCGCAAAGCCTGTGCAAGACGTTTTCGAGAAGAAACAGCCGGAAAAAGAACAGGTCCAATAACAAGATGGCCGCCCCGAAGGCTTCTGTTCGCCCGCTTAGAAATCGCTTTTGTTACCATTTCTCCCTTTATCAAACGAACGCAAGTTGCTCACAAAGTGTTTCAAGAAGGATGATGTGGCTTAGAAGCTTTAATAAATCGTGCTTTCGGGTTACAGCTCAAATGTTATATACCGAAGCTGAACGGCCATTTTATTAGCGTTCTCTGCACGTAACAACACGAAGACTACTGCTTCAGCTGTTAGCTTCGGTGCTATCCTCTCATGTGAGATTTTAGATTTTGGACAGCAACTATCAGTTTGTGTAGATGGTATTATTCAGGGCAAGGCAACGGAATAGCTAGCTAGCTAGCTGGGTTAGAACAGTTGGGTATCAAAGTGCATGAAGCTGTGTATCTGCAGAGCTCCATCCTGTGCAAGGCATCCAAACACTTAATGCACTTTCCCATGCAACTGCCAACTTTCCAATGAGTTTGGATGTTTATGCACAGCGTATTGGTTTGTATTTAAAATCCTGATGCATTCATGCCACTTCTGCATGGTGCACCCTGGGGTCATTCTAGGACTTAGAGGGATGCTAAATGGCATGACAAATGTGGACACCATTGCTAGCAAGTAGTTCGAGTTTGGGGAGCCCCATTGGCACCCCACGAGTTTTTAACTCAAAATACTTATTTACCAGTGCTACGTAAATACAGTTGTAGCTTTTGGTCCTCTTTTATAAGGTGAAGTGGGTGAAGGATTTGTGGCAGAGTTTGGAGATGTTTGGGTGGAAAGAGGCAGATGTGGAGGCCCTGAATGGGTTGACGATGAGGGAAGTGAAACAGATGTTGAAGGATGTAGCATGGAGGAAGGTGAGAGAGGTCTGGAGAGAGGAAGCTAGAGTGCACTCGAAGCTGGGAATGATGGGAAGGTTAATGGACGATGAATGTAAATCTCGGTGTGTAGAAGTCGACTGTAAGAGGCAGAGAAGGATGTTGGCTAAATTGAGAGGAGGGACGGCAGAACTGAGAATTGAAACTGGAAGGTGGCGGGGTTTGAAAAGAGGAGAGAGGATCTGTAAGAACTGTAGAAGCGGAGAGGTGGAAGATGCGGAGCATCTGGTGATGAAGTGTGAACTGGTAAAAGAGGAAAGGGGGAAGTTGTTGGAGCTGATGGATGAGAGGGTTGAGGGGTGGCAGGGTTTGAAAGAGATTGAGAGGATGGCCGTGACATTGGACAGAGCATGCTCAGATTCGGCAGTAGGAAGAGCAGTGGAGAGAATATGGAGGAGGAGGTTTATGGCCTAGGGACCACATCTCTCAGTTACTCACCATAGGGCTGGCAGCCAGGGGCATGACCCAAACCTGCCAGCCTGTTTCCATCTGGGTGGGCGGCTAGGGTTGTGACCCGAACCTGCTGGCCTGTTTCCATCTGGGCTGGCGGTTGGGGTTGCGACCCGAACCTGCCGGCCTCTTCCCATCCAGGCTGGCGGCTAGGGTTACGACCCAAACCTGCCGGCCTCTTCCCAGCCAGGCTGGCAGATAGGGTTACGACCCAAACCTGCCGGCCTCTTCCCATCCGGGCTGGCAGTTAGGGTTGCGACCCAAACCTGCCGGCCTGTTTCCATCCGGGCTGGCAGTTAGGGTTGCGACCCAAACCTGCCGGCCTGTTTCCATCTGGGCTGGCGGCTAGGGGTGCGACCCAAACCTGCCGGCCTGTTTCCATCTGGGCTGGCGATTAGGGTTGCGACCCAAACCTGCCGGCCTGTTGCCATCTGGGCTGGCGGTTGGGGTTCTGGAGGGCTCTGGATGGATTGCAGCAGCTGGATCGCCACCTGAATTAAGATATTAATTTATTGTGGACTGTTGATCCTGTTAGCTAGCTACTTGATTAGTGCTGCATGGGGCAGTGTGGCCCTAGTGTGCTTCGGCACATGGTGCACTTTAAATGATATATGATATGATATGATATACACATTCTCAGTGCAACTACACACAGTGTTGTGTTACATGTGTACAGCCTCTGTTCACAATGCACTGACCAATCAATGGACTACTGCAACTCAGCATATGGTCACATGGTGGTAACAGCTCAGTGCCACTTGTTCACAATATATAGCTGCATTCATTTGAGTTGTCACACAAGTTGACTTTCTATAGAGCTTCAACTGCACTGCTCAGGGTTTTGCAGCTGCAACTTGCGTTGGTGGCATTTCCTTCAGCCAACACTCCTTGCACTGGTGGTGCTGCTACCTGTCGCAACTTGCGCTGATGGTCTATATATAACTATACATCCGTAACATGAAGCCATACGACGGGCATAAAATGAAAACAGTAAAGCCCATAAAATTAGAGGATATATGGTACATTCCGGGCAAGAACCTGTGGTGTGGGGTTCAATGTAAATGACAAACATGAAAGCATTGACTTACAGTATGGGAAATAGGGTACAAGGAAATAGGAAACAATACACAATAGAATACAATGAACAGGAAACAATACCTTACCTTAACAAACAACAAACATTACCTTAACAAACAACAAACAACAAACATTATACGTGTGCAGTACTGTACAGCAACTCCTACTGTATAAATACATCACGACACAACATTGCCATGCCAACAAAACCCACATTAGCCAACTGCCCATGTTTTGGCTAAAGAACCAATACACTTCAGAGTGTGTCTCAACCACTTTAGAGGTCAACTAGTCTTAAACCCAACGTACAACAAGCTGTTTCGTTCACCTGCCACCAGTGGCATGGGGTAGTCTGGCAGGCTAGACCAACCCATCCAAATGCCAAAGGGTCTTGTCCAGAGAGTACTGAAACACCAGGTGATAGTGACACGGTCCGATCCAATGGAGGGAAAGGCCAGGTTCTCTGGTGCTGGAATATATACAATATACAATATATACCCAAAGTGCAACTGTGACCAAAGTAGTCTGAATGTTACAAAACTACTGCTAAAGGTTTCTCCCATAAACTACTTGTCTGACGCATTTAGCACTGAACCTGGCTGTCTTTCATGCCCCGCCCCCTCCACACACACACATGCGTAAGTACTGCATGAGCACACCTATGACCAAGGGGTTGTGGAAGATGACAGCACTCCCACAAGTGTTACTAGCAGTGCAGGAGTAGTTCCCACTGTGGCTCCCCTGCACCAAGAGGACTGTGAGGACGTTGTCTGTCACTGTGACACCATCACCACTACTGACAGGTGAACCATCAACACAGTGTCAACAGGAGGGTTGGCAGCACTCGGTGTGCAGTTCAGAGCGAAGGGAGCTCCGACCATCAACTGAGTGAGCTGAACTGGAGCAGTGTTGGCATATTCAGGAGGATCTGGAAGATGTATATGTGGGATGAGATAGACACTCACATGGTGAAGTACATGAGCAAAGATAGGGGTTAGCATATACGTACAACTACAAATGAAGGTCTACAGTGTCCTAGCCATTTCTATATTTCATGAAAGCTCACACTGCACATCCAGAGTGTAGTTGCCACTCGGTGTGCAGTTGAAGGAGAAGGAGGTACCGGTGATCAGGAGGGCGGGGTTGAGGGGAGTGGTGAACTCTGGAGGATCTGCAGGAGGGTGCATGTGTATGTAAAATTAATGTAATGAAAGGAATGCTTCAGTATGGAGGAAGGCTCACACTGCACATCCAGAGTGAAGTTGCCTGCTCCCCTCCCTGCTTCATTGTAGCTCACCACCTCGTACACTCCACTGTCACTCCTGGTGGTGCTGGTGATGGAGATGGTGCTGACAGAGGTGGCTATCCGACCACCACTGGAGATGACCTGGCCATCTCTGGACCAGGTGAAGTTGGTGGAAGTTGGTTTAGATTCAAAGGAGGAGGTAATGAGGTGGGGATGTGATACATCATATTATATTCATACATCACCACACATAACCCCCACACTCATGCACTGTATTACTTACCACTGAAGAAGACAGCAGCCGACTGTCAAAACGTCTTGGCTACTGAATTGCACTGAATTAAAACCAATATAAATATATACGTGAGAAGGATTACAAAATATCACAGTACCGATCCAGTTATGCAGGTCGCCAGAGACGTAGTCGGGAAAGGCATATCATTAATACTTAGTCAAGTGCAACCCACGAGTCTCGTGACCCCTCCAGATACGAGCTATACGTATCCACGGAAGGTGGTCAGCATGCGTTAATGTATTTCACCACTATATAGCTATCTGGATAGTGACATGCCAACTCTGTACTGACTGCAGTGCTCCTGCAAGTATGGACGTAGGTATTAGATCCGTAGGTCAACCAAGCATTGCTGACAGCAATGAACATTTCTGATGGTTTGGTAAAATTTAAATTGCTCAACATACATGTGTATGTGTGCTGTGTATGTGTACATCTACATCTATACAATTCTTGTGAATTTAATAGTGCAAAGCTGTATTGAATAAACTACAGAAACTACGTAGCAGCATCTGCATTGTATATAATAGGAGCTAACAGCTAGTGCTTAATACAACTAGTAGTTAACTATACAAAAGCTTGAAATAAAATTGGACATTTTAGTCTACTCATCTGATATCCAGTGTTGCACAAATTGAATATAATAATAATATAATGTTAAGTTATGTTAATATACATAATACATTTAGTAGGTAGTACGTTCTTTTAAATGTCATGATCAACATTCTACAGCCGATATTATGTCAATATAATGTAACCATGTTTGTACATTATACCCTTTTCCCCCACTCCTATAATAATAATTATACATAAAATAGCTGCATATGTATAGTGTAATCCGTTATTAAAATTACAAACCACACAATGTAATGCACATATATAATGCCACAACGTACAGCATAGTTTGCTTCATTAACTAGTAATAAGTGGACTCAACTGTTGCTGGTTCATTAGCTGCTACTGTACGTCCACTGACTGATAAGCAGGGTTCTCTTCCATTGCAACATTACTGTTGGCGATGCCCCCTTCGCATTCTGCATACATAGGCTCAACTTTGGATTTGGAATGAGACTTTGGAAGGGCTTGGTTGAGTTCAGCTTCACCCTTTGAATGGGATAAGTGTTTCCCTAGTGAGAGACAATGAAAACCCCTTTTGCCATAGACTCATTACGTGTCAACAGTGTTACTCAAAACTCATGGCATATCTGTGCCAACTACGACATGCACACTCATCACTGTACCTTCTTTCTTAGAGTGTCATGTACTGTATGTAGTATACTTACGAACACATTGGGATAGCAACATGGTGGCAAAAATGGTGCTGGCAAAGAGGAGAGCAATACCCAATGCTACACTGAGGCCAATCACGGCTGACAGCAAGTCTGTAACTGGAAAATTGAAGAGAAATGACAGTTGTTTCAACAATGATTGCATGTAATGCAATTAAGGTTAAAAAGATGACATACTATTGTAGTATTTACATGCGCAAGGAACAATAAAATTACCAGTGCTAAATGCAGTTGTAGCTTCTGGTCCTCTTTCATACACATTCTCAGCTACCACAGTCACAGTGTATGCTGTGCTGTGGTGAAGGTTGGACACAATGAGGGACAAAGCTTTAGTCGTCACCGTGGTAGTGTCTTTCCCATTGGTCAGTGTGACAGTGTATGTGAGAGTAGTAGTATTCTGTTTGCCATCAATAGCTGGATCCCAAGAACGGTCGCTGACTCCTCCATCATCTTCCGGTGCAGTCCAATTGAGATGGGCAGCAGAAAGACCCACCAGAGGTAATGTAAGATCATACGGTGCACTAGGGGGGCCTGGACAGGAAGGTTCATGCATGTGAATAAATGCACAAAATGGTCATGAATAATAGCTAGGGAGCAAGCAGAAACCAAAACTACACCTGGAACTCATGAGAATAGGAATATAAATACATACTATACATACAAGGAGCATGTCAGAGCACATCACTTAACCTTGATGGAATGTACGAGAGGAGGAAGAGCAAGGCTGCACGGTTTCACTATTTTGGGCGGGGGCGGCTTGCATGTCACATCTATGCAGGTGCAAATATCCATAGGTACACTAGTGGCAAGTAGTGGAAGTGCATCATATTCCATAGATGCCTCTGCAAGTAGTTCGCAGGGCAGAGATGCACATGCATCTACTAATTTGTTATCTAACAATATTATTTGCTAAGTCAATTCATCAACTAATACATCATGATCACTAATATGTCGTTCGGCAAAACCTGAAATGGAGTGAAAGGCACTGAATTCTTCAGTAAGGAGGGTGAGCAAACTCTGCGTTACATCGCCTGAGTGTTTGCAGAGAAGTGTCAAATTGATTTTTAGCTGAACCATTGCTAGAGACACAGATATCATTGAGAGTAGCAAAGTTGATTGGGCTGTGAGAATAGTTTCAAATCTATATATCATATATATATAATAATGTGGGATGCATGGGGGGGACACATGTACAGTGGGCATGCATTTGACCCATTTGCTATATTCTTCCCCCCCTTGGAAATTTACCAAGCCTTATGTCAAATGTGTCCAGCTAGGCTTGCCCCCCCCCCTTATTTTTTGAAACCTTAACCTTGCCTAAACTCAGCATTGATAATCAATTTAGAATTTAAAACACTCAGCACTTGGGTGCTTCATGTCCTTGAGCCACATGGTCTAAATCCCGTTTTTTTTTAAAATGGAAACACACTTTGTTCCATATATAGATATAAACCTTCACAAATTATATATGCAAGGTGCAGAAGTATAACAGCAAGACAAAAACACAGACAAATAACAAGCATTACAAAGCATAATAATTACTATAATTACACACCTATGATCAAGAGGTTGTGGTATATGATAGTACTCCCATGAGTGTTGGTTGCAGTGCAGGAGTAGTTCCCACTGTGGCTCCTCAGCACCAAGGGGATGGTGAGGACATTACCTGTCACCCTGACAGTGTCACTACTAATGACAGGTGAACTGTCAGCATCTATTGAGACAGTGTCAACAGGAGGGTTGGCAGCACTCGGTGTGCAGTTCAGAGTGAAGGGAGCTCCAATCATCAACTGTGTGTGCTGGAATGAATCAGTGTTGGCATATTCAGGAGGATCTGGAAGATTTGGAGATATATAACGAGTATATAGCGAGAGAAACTCAATACAGTGAAGGATTACACTGAAACATCTATAAATTGAAGGCTCACACTGCACATCCAGAGTGAAGTTGCCTGCTCCCCTCCCTGCCTCATTGTAGCTCACCACCTCGTACACTCCACTGTCACTCCTGGTGGTGCTGGTGATGGTGATGGTGCTGACAGAGGTGGCTATCCGACCACCACTGGAGATGACCTGGCCATCTTTGGACCAGGTGAAGTTGGTGGGAGTTGGGTTGGCTTCAAACCCAAAGGAGTAAGTGAAGTCGCTTACTTCCAACACAGCGGTGGGTTGGCTTACCGGGAGGAGAGTGTATGCAGGAGGGTCTGAGTGAAAACAAGTCAAGCAGGTTGATAACGGCTGATGGTGATCCCAAAGGTTCAACTTCGAGAACCCATTCTAGCATGACGGGCCCCAAGGCACATGGCTAAATAAGTCACTTACAGTGCACCACCAACGTCGCAGATGCTCTATTACCGCCACTGTCGTCACATTTGAAAACTTTTCCCGAATCCGACCTCTCCAGAGGCCCATACACAAACTGTGTTCCTGTAGGAGTCACCGACGCGCCGACGAACTTGGCCAGATTCACAATTCTTCTGTCATCTACTGTCAGGTCGAAATCAGTCCTTCCTCCGCCGACATAGCTGCAATCAGCAGTCAAGTTACTACCCTCTGTGCCGGTCAAGGGCGAGGGTGATATGGACACTGTCTGAGCTGAGGCCCTCGAGGCAAGAATGAGGAGCAACACAACTTCCAGCATCATTGCTGCGGTTGTAAACTGCGACTGTATACAGTCCTAGGGGTTCTATAGTCCCGATTGCCCATTGCACACTGCAATCACTCACATGATTAAGTACTGGAACTGTGGAGCTCACGTGAATTCCAATGGCAATTAGCAAGTGAGGCTCCGCAGAGTGCAATGTGCAACAGGACTAGTCTCGTACCCGACCCTTTTCGCCGGCCGCCATTTTATTCGCCGCCTCCCAGGGTCTGGAAAAGACTGCACCCAAAACCGTTGCACGGTCCTAGCTAGTCTGGCTAGGTAGACCGTCCCATCTAATCGCCGGGGCGACTCGGGCGGTTAAGTGGGACGGTACTAGCTAGCCAGACTAGGTCCTAGCCTAACACGGACCAATTAGGCCCTTTGTGACGTCATTAGCGGGCGCATGAATATTGTTATTGTACTGGAAATGACAGCGCTGGAGGCAAATCGCGTAGGTAAACGCTTCTTGTGCGAAGCAACACAGGCAAACGCATAGACCAGTTCTTCCAACAAGCGATCAAAGACGCCCGGGACGACACGGTGATCATGGTATTGACTAGTCTTGTACCTGACCCTGTCCGTTGCCGCCATTCTATTTGCCGCCGCCCAAGTGTCTTTCATAGCATGTTGGAAGAACTGCTCTTTTTGCATCTGCCTCCTGAGGGTTGGTGGTTTGCGTAAAAAGCGTTTACGTAGGCTTTGCCTTCAGCAACGGCATTTGAAAGTACAATAACGATATTCATGCGACCGCAAATGACGTCACAAAGGCCCTAATTGGTCCGTGTTAGGCTAGGACTGTCGCTGGCTAAGGCTATCACCCAAACCATAGATGTTCTCTACTATCTATGCCCAAACCAAGTGCGCGAACGACTGGCTAAGCCGCTTCCATTTTGCTATGCAGCCATGGTGGGTTAAAAAGCAAATTTGAAAGGCAATTTCTACTGCCAATTATATAATATAAAAGGATAGTACCCTGCGAGAGAACATGGAACCATGCAGTGCACAGTTGAAGAAGATGATGAAGTGCTGCAAAAACATATTTGCAGCCTTTTGCTCACAAGTGTAAGTCAAGATGGTGACTTTGTACAATTTGTGGAGAAATTGCTTGCTGGAAGATTTGTGTATATTAAGGTCAGTTGTGTGCACTTGATTACATTCCCTTCACAATGTGTTAAACAACTAGCTAGCTACACACAGTCATACATGTGGCATTTCAGGGTTCCCTGCATCATTTGGTTAACAAATTCCTCTACGTGTATAGCTACAACACATCATGTACTTCAAACATAATGCTGCGGATTAAAAATATTTAGCTACACAGGAACAGAAGGCACAGTACACTTGTTTTGGAGACCAACACTGAAAGTGACTACACATGTCACAGCAAATCTATTAGTGTGGACATGACACCAGAAGTGGAAAGGAACACATGCTAGAAAAGAAAACCACACTAATACACTAGCTGGTTACAGTGTATACATTTAGTATGCAGATTCTTTTGGCTTGGTGTTGCATGCTGCATTAACTAACTGACTGATAGGTAGGGTCTCCTCCATTGGTATTTCTCTACTGTTGGTCACACCCCCACCACATTCCTCATACTGAGGCTCATTAGTGGGTGTTGGTTTTAGCACCATCTCATAAGCTGGGTTTGACTCCGGTTTCACTTCTTCAGAATGGGACTGACAGGTGATGGTGAGGTTGTTTCCTTCTACAACAGTAACGTTTCCCACAGGGTCGATGGTGATCGTCTGGGCCACTGAAACGGCCAGTACACCTATGGAATTAAAAAACAAAACGTTGACTAACTATACAATAGACAGAACTTACAGAACAGAACACTTAAAGACTTCATCGTCAGTTGAAGTAGGTCTAGTCAGCTAAAGTCTTGCGCTAGCCTCACCTTACAGACCACTCTACACAAAATGTCAGTCACTAAACAAATATTATTACATAGTGATCTGCTTGGCATTGCACGGGATCCCACACATTCGCACGCAATTGACCCCCACCACATTAGGATATAGTCGATTTGCGCGTCGATTTGTCACCCTAGCACAAAATGATGCCTATCTAGGCTGGCCATGCACGCTATAACTGGACACAGCATTAATAAGTAAAGGCACTAGCTAGCTCTGTGTATCTGTACAGTATTGCTGTCTTGAATCTTCCAGCAAGCAGATCATCTACCCAGATCATGCTATCATGCAGTGCAGCTTGAGGTGCATAGACAGTACAGGTGACCCAAGACTATTTATGTATATATGCGTGGACTAATGCTCAGAAAATGTACAATTGATGATAAAACATTACTCAATCACCTGTACTTCAGAAACATGCATGGCTTGAAGTACAACTACATAATGATCCTAGCTTGTTACAATCATAATTAATGCTAGTACTGCCGTACCCCTCTCTCGTTGTTTGTAAACAAGTCACAATGCCATGTCCTTGATCTACCACATAGGCCCTAGATTGGGCCAAACTGTCCGGTAAATTGTGACAACCAACATCTGTCCCCTGACTCCCAGCTAGTGAAGGTCTCTCTCCTCAATCATGTCTATACCTATATCACCTATATCACACCGTTTATACACACAGTGATCTTTAGATACACACCCACAACATCACACCACCAAACACACACACACACATACACACACACACATGTGCGTGCACGCAAATTGGTGCATGGACACACAGAAGTATATAATCTAAAAACACACTGTATCATCACATGTTCAAGTTGTCACACACACGACTATTTGGCACAACACATGCACACGCACAACATGCACACACACACATACACACACACACACACCAGTTAGTTTGTAAAGACTCACTTACAACAAGCTAAGAAATTAAGCTGACACACTAATAATTTAGGGATTTTCTCACATCATCAGCGTCAACTAACAGCTAGACATTGGTTCCACTCCCCTGTTCATAATGACCACACATGACATAAAGCACACCTGGCATCGACGTCTCTTCCCTTCTGTGCCTCCTCTATGTTTGCTGTATAGGCATTTATTTGTAAAATCATGAATTGGGTAAAGTATATATGTAGCAATATAATACAATTCAATAAATAGTGTGATTGAGGAAAGTATGGCAGCTAGATGATGCATGTAGCAAGTGGCCACATACATTTATGCTATAAGTGTTAATAGAAAATTATACAATTATGCAGTTATAAAGTATTGAGTTGGCATACCACACATCTGTTACATTAAATCAAGGCTACACAGAAGCCATCTCCATCAGCAATCTCTGTTGTACTTGGAGAACTCAAAGTCAGTGCTGAAGAGATCCTGCACAACATAGCTGCTAGCTGTGCCTTCAATGACACCGTCAGAAGTGGGGACCTCACTGACACGCCCACCGTCAGCATCGCCAGCATAGAGGCAGGGTCTGTTGTCAAACCAGTCTCGCTTGTCATACTTTGCAACAAAGGTCCTCTCAGGAGCATTGGGGTAGGAGACAGTGAGTGAGTAGAACCTGTCCATTAGATCAACAAGCCTTTCACCGTACTGCCCAACATAGGGCTCAATCTTCAGAGGAATGTTCCAGAACTGACCTGTAAGGAGACACAGACAGAACTCAGAAAGGGTACATTTAATTTAAGATGAGCAGCTTTATACTACAATGACCAGCCAAATGCTATGCACCTACGAGCTATTAGAGTATTCTTAGCTATACAAATAAACTGCATGCACTTATGTAATTATTCGTTTCCTTCTAGAATTTCACAACTCATCATTAGTCTACATATGTAGCGACTACGCACCAAACACTAAATTGAGCAGTTGGCTCCAGTCCATCTCCACGGGAAACAACCCCACTTCCAGCAGGCTCTCACTGAAGCATGTTGTGCAGGGTACCCACAAGGTAATGCTCCTGCTCACCTCACAATTGGGGACACTCTTGTGTAGCTCCGTCTCGCTGACAACCTCACACCATCAACCGATGCAGTACTGCTCTTGTTTACGTAAGCACCATCCAGGCTAGCACTGCAGTTGTCAAGGTCAATCTTGACAGAGTGACCAGTACCGCTGGTCCCTTGAGTCCTCACGCCAATCTTGGTGATGACGTTCATTTCAGTGTTGACCACTCCAGCACTGTAGAGTGCAGTGACAGAGGTGCACTTGTCAGAAATGAGGTTGTAGTGGTTTCCCGACTGTCCATGGACCTCAAAGCAGAGTTGAACAGACTTCAGTTCTGGGTCAGTGATGTACTCGGATGGCAGAGGGATGGAGAACAGAGGGTCACCACGCACAGTATCATTGTGCAGACCTGCGGCTGTGGAGAACACACAGAACACACACAACACAGCTAGTCTTAATCGGATGAGGTCACATTCCTGGTATATATGCGTAGGCATTACTGCGGACACATAAGGCAACTGTGTGTCTATATAGCTACAGTATGTACGTATGCTCCATGGCTAGTTGTGTGTGCACATGTGATTTGTTCATATTGCAACGAGAGGACAAGCAGTAAAGGTTAAACTGACTTCAGTTTGAGGTCAGTGACGTACTCAGATGGCAGAGGGATGGAGAACAGAGGGTCACCACACGCAGTGCCGTTTTGCAGACCTGCGGCTGAGAGGACACACGCAACACAGCCTTGTAGTCTTCATTGGATGAGGTGACACTCCCCATATATATACATTTCACATTACTTCAGACACATATACTGTATAAGGCTGTCTTATGCACATCTATATACATATTAAGGCAACACTGCAGACACATAAGGCAGTCTCATGAACCAAATTCGTCGTGTGTCTATCCTCCCGTAGCTACGTATAGCTGGCTAGTTGTGTGCGCACATGTGATTTGTTTATAATAATGGCAGTAAATGAGGCAGGCATTTCAACAATCTGTTGCATTCCCTTGGACCCAGTGAACATCATTCACAAGGTCACTTTCTGACTGTTTGGACCCATGTATGTATTAATGTATTATTCAACTGTATACGTACGCAAAGCTATCCACAACAAAAGCAGGCAGTACAAAACTACACACAGCATACTACTGTTGTGTGACATGTGTATAGGCTCATGCATGTTGAAAACAGACTGTACATGGACCAAACAATGGACTAATTCAGCACATGATCACATGGTGTTAACAGCTGTCTGTCACTGGGCCTCTACATCATCAGAATGAATCGAGCCTGTATGTATAACATTGTACAAGTGTGAAGTGAGTGAGCCCTCACACACTGAATTGTATCACTGACTGAGGGTGACTGGAAACAACAAAAATTAAAAGCACATGAATTCATGCACACTATATATACAGACACACACACAATGACCTATGTGTGAGTGCACCAAAAATAGTACATAAACACACTTGTTCACACGCACAACTTGTTCAGCTGCATCCATTTGAGTTGTCACACAAGTTGAGGTTCTATTCACTATACAGCTTCAACTGCTCAGGGCTTTGCAGCTGCTATGTCCACTGACTGATAAGCAGGGTTCTCCTCCATTGCAACATTACTGCTGATCATACCTCCTCCACACTCCTCATACTGAGGCTCAGTTGTGGATTTGGAATGGGACTTTGGGAGGTTGTGAGGTTCCATTTCCACATCATCATAATGACAGTTGGGATCTTTCACAGCTTTCAGGATTGAGGACAACTTCTGATTTCCTATAATAATATACATCCAAATATGCATAACAACATTTCCTACAAGGTACATAACAAGGACCACAACTGACTGTTGTATGCTGTAACAGATAAGAGCTATTACACTGTTGCACTCAGAGGTATGTGTTAGTGTTGCAGAGACATGCATCACCCAGGCAGATCTTCTATGGTGATATATAGAAATTCCCTTAAAGGCACACACTCGCACACCCGCACGCACGCACACGCACACACACACAGACAGACAGACAGACAGACAGACACATGCACACAGACACACACACACACACACACGCACACACCACACACACACCACATGCGCACACACAAAAAAACACTGAAAATGCACACCACACACACACACACACACACACACACACACACACACACACACACACACACACACACACACACACATACACACACCACACACACATGCACACACACACCACACACACAAACACACACAAACACACACACACACACCACATGCACAACACACACACACACATACACACACCACACACACGCACACACACACACACGATCACACACACACAAACACACACACACACACACGATCACACACACACACACACACACACACACACACACACACACACACACACACACACACACACACACACACACACACACACACACACACACACACACGCACACACACACCACACACACACACACACGCACGCACGCACACACACACCACACACACACACACACAGACACACACACACACACACACACACACACACACACACACACAGACACACACACACCACATGCACAACACACACACACACACACACACACACAGACACACACACACACACATACACACACACACACACACACACACACACACACACACACACACACACACACACACACAGACACACACACACACACATGCACAACACACATACACATATGTACAACAGTAGTTTAACATCAGACTCACTGGTGTACAACAAGATGATAGTGAGGATGGCCACAGCAAGGAGAAGAACTACAACAACCAGAACAGCACTGAGTGCAACCACAGCTGGAGTTTGCTCAGTACTTCCTGGACAAGAACCTGTGGTGTGGGGTTCAATGTAAATGACAAACATGAAAGCATCTGACTTACAGGATGGGAAATAGGGTACAAGGAAATAGGAAACAATACACTAATTGGTATACGTGTGCAGTACTGTATACAGCAACTCCTACTGTATAAATACAGTACACTTATGACACAAAATTTCCATGCACACACAAAAAAATTAAGACAACAGCTGTAACTTGTGCGGCTTCCCCACATTAGCCAACTGCCCATGTTTTGGCTAAAGAACCAACTCACTACCGAGTGTGTCTCAACCATTTTAGAGGTCAATTGGCCTTGAACCTTACGTTAAACCCAATCTACAACAAGCTGTTTAGTTCACCAGCTGCCAGTGGCATGGGATATTCCTCGTGTATATCGACTAATGCATATCTTTGAGACCAGCAGCACTAACTTTTACAGCAAGCATATCTATACAGTCAGGTGTGGCTCTTGGCCTGTCATACGTATACAGGTATTGTCTTCAGTCTTGGAGGCTGTGAAAGGTCCCAACTACCATTAGCTGAAGTGGAAATGGGCTCTCATGGCCTTCCAAACTCCCACTCCAAATCCACAACTGATCTTCAGAAACTCAACTTGTGTGACAACTAAGATTAATGCTTTCAGCTGTGAACAAGTGTGCTTTATGCTATATAGTGTGTTTACACATTGGTGCTTGTGTGTGTGTGTGTGTGTGTGTCAGTTCACTGATGTGCATGTGTGTGTGTGCTTGTAAGTTCATCCTATAACACTCCAGTCACCCTCAGTCAACAATACAAATCAGTATCTCAGGGCTTACATATACTATAATTACTGCACTGCACTTCACACATGTACAATGTTATATATATGTACAGGGTTGATTCATTCTCTCATGATGTACAGGCCGAGTGACAGTGAGCTGTGATCCACCATGTGATCATGTGCTGAGTTAGTCCATTGTTTGGTCCATGCATGGTGAACAGAGACTGAACACATGTCACACAACGTCTTGTGTAGTTTGTACTGCCTGCTCTTGTTCTGTGGATAGCTACAGTGATTGAGAATTTTGCCAAACCGTCAGGGAGTGATCGTGTTAATGGCGTTCATTTGATTTCCCCAGAGAACCGCAGTATAAAGTAATACAATGATATACAGTACACATGTGTACAACAACTCCTACTGTATAAATACATCACACCACAACATTGCCATGCCAACAAAAGGTATAGACCACAGTTTGGTATGGCTTCACCACACTGCCCATGTTTGGGGTAAAGAAGCAACAAAACTTCACAACTGAAGGGCAGCTATTTTCAGTAGAGGGCATTCACTAGTCTTGTACACAGACTGTACAAGCTGCTCACCGGACTGATCATCGCATACCGTACAGGGTACCGTACTTCCCAGTATCACATGCCAAAGAGTTCCAAGGGGATCACAGCAGCTAGAGCCAAGAGATCTAAACCCTCTGCAAACAAAACTGTAATGTCATGTCTTGCCTTGTACTGCATGGTGCAATTGTTTTGTGCTGTAGAGTGCTTTATGGATGTTAAAGGACTCTGTAGGCATTATGATCAATAAAGCACTCAATTCCTTTGATCCGCCCACGCAATGTGTTGCTGCTTCCACAGCAGCCACATGTACAGATACCATGCACCTGCAGTAGCTGTTGAAACTAAATCCAAGTAACAGGCATTCCATATGGTTTCTTGTGTAGTGCACTGACTCAGGCTCTAATATACTTGTGCTGTCTGGGACACTACATGGACAAATCGTGTAGATTGAGCTACAGTTATTGTACTCTTGAGTAATGTCTTATTAGACCTTACAGACATGCACAAAAAATCGCATGACTTGTAACGTTTGAAAACACAATATGGTATAACACTACTAGCATATACCACTATATACCAGACACACAGAACACCAAACACACTCAGCACATGCGGTCCACAAACGTGTACACTGCCAGGCTCAAAAAATACATACCTTCCACAACAAATGTTGCTGTCATTTCTTGAGACATTCCATTCTCGTTCACAGCCATCACTGAGACACTGTACTTCCCTGCTTCAACATCAGTCAAGGTGTATGTGGTGGTCACACTGGAGTCCAGACCAGTTGGATCCACCCGGACCTCGGTGGGCTGGAGGGACTGGCGTTTGGCAGTGCTGGCTGCACTGAAGATGAGACTGAAACTGAACTGTCCCCTTGCATTTGTTCCGGGGTACCTGGTACTCAACTGGATGGAGACTGAGGACCCCTCCACTGACACCACTGGCATGGACGGGTCTGAGGGGGAGCCTAGAGGAAAAGGGAGGAGAGCAAGAAGATGATGCTGATGAATGAAATCAAACAAGGCTGCAGCAAAGGGCGCTCAAGGATTGTCTGACTAAATAAACCAAGAGTCAATGTGCAGAACCAAACAACAAACACATCACATGCCTATGTGTATCTCACCAATCAGTGGTGTAGTGGACACTTCTTTGGTTACATTCCCAAACTGGTTCCTCCCAGTCAGTCTGATGTTGTAGGGTGTGCCTGCCTGCAGTCCCTGCACATACACCACATCTCCCTCTCTAGTGACACTGCGAGCAGTGAAGGGAGAGCCCTCTGTGCTGACTTGGGCAGTGAACACAAGGGTGGGGTCACTGGGGTCTTCCAGGACCACTCGAACACCAGCACAGCACCGAGTGGTGGTCTCATCAGGAGTCACTGCCACTGGCTGCATGGTGATGTTGGGAGGGACTGCAGGGCAGAGGGGAGGGGCAAGGGAGGGGGAGGGGAGGGGTGATGGAGTGTTAGTGGTGCATTGCTGTTGACCAACACTTAGCCATTCTACTCACAAGGTACGCTTAAGCTGCTAGTGACTGTTTCACTATCCCCAATGCTGTTCCTTGCAACCACATTGACACTGTAAGTCACTCCATTAATCAGAGACAGTCCTGTGACATTCCCTGTTCTATTGAACATCACTGTGGTACCATTGACTGAGACCTGTGGCACCAGAAGAGTGCATGCACCCATCCACCATGGCACTCGCGATCCAGTGACATATGCAACCTTCCCATTCCCATGCTTGACTCACGATGTACTCCAGTACAGGCTGTCCTCCGTCATCACTGACAGTGACGTCCACTTGGACTCTGTCCAGTGTCAGAGCCTTTGCCTCCACACCACTCACAGTGGGAACTGCATAGTTGTAGGTGAATTGTATGTGTCATAAAATTGTAGGGGTGGGGGTTGTATGACTACACAATCACAACACGGACCATGAACATTGATCACTTGTCCTGAACATCCTCACTCACCAGTATCATTGGTCCTGAATGTCATTTCTGCTGCTGGTCCCATTCCTGCCTTGTTCCCTGCCACAACTTGCACTCGGTAGGTCACACTGTGTCTGAGGTTGGCGAGGTTCATTGTGAGAGCAGCCGTTGGGTTGAATTTGAAGGTGGTGGAATCACTGGTGTTGGTGAGTGTGACGGTGTACATGAGAGAACCAACTGCACCGCCATCCTCCAGTGGGGGCTGCCAACTCACTGTGGCTGAGAAGGGGCCTAAATCACTCACAGTGATGGCTTGTGAAACTTCTGGAGGAACTGCACATTACGGAGATGTTCACAGGACTCACATCACATCATCACATGACAATCCAAGGACAGCCCAACTAGCACATGTACGTATACATTTGCTAACTAACCAACAATACTGAGACTGTGGTATACAGTGTCCTTCCCCACACTGTTGTTGACACTGCAGGAGTAGTTGCCTCCATCTCCTGCCTGCACAGATGTGATGGTCAGCACTGGACCTTGCACTGTAGCACTGACACCATCCACAGCCTGTCCGTCCTTCTGAAAGGTGTAGTCCACTGCAGCAGGGTTGGCAGGTTCTGATGTGCAGTCGAAGGTGAAGTCTTCTCCTTGGGCTAGGGCAGTTTGACTGCCTCTGTTGATGATCAGAGGAGAGACTGGAGAGGACACAAAAGTTTACATAATCTCAATGAAACGGCCACACCTTCTTGTGTTACTAACATGCTGCACATTACACTGTACAACTATTTGCTATAAAAGGAATGGTTCAGAATGAAGGCTCACACTGCACATCCAGAGTGAAGTTGCCTGCTCCCCTCCCTGCCTCATTGTAGCTCACCACCTCATACACTCCACTGTCACTCCTGGTGATGCAGGTGATGGTGACGGTGCTGACAGAGGTGGCTATCCGACCACCACTGGAGATGACCTGGCCGTCTCTGGACCAGGTGAAGTTGGCCGGAGTTGGGTTGGCATCAAACCCAAAGGAGTAAGTGAAGTCGCTTCCTTCCAGCACAGCGGTGGGTTGGCTTGGGAGGAGGGTGTATGTAGGAGGGTCTGAGTGAAAACAAGTCAAGCAGGTTAACAACGGCTGATGGTGATCCCAGAGGTTCACCTTTGAGAACCCATTCTAGCATGATGGGCCACAAGGCACATGCCTAAATACGTCACTTACAGTGCACCACCAACGCCGTAGATGCTCTATTGCCGCCACTGTCGTCACATTCGAAAACTTTTCCAGAATCCGACCTCTCCAGAGGCCCATACACAAACTGTGTTCCTGTAGAAGTCACCGACGCGCCGACGAACTTGGCCAGAGTCACAATTCTACTGTCATCTACTGTCAGTTCGAAATCAGTCCTTCCTCCGCCGACCACGCTGCAGTCAACAGTCAAGTTACTACCCTCTGTGCCGGTCAAGGGCGAGGGTGATATGGTCACTGTCTGAGCTGAGGTCCTCGAGGCCAGAAGAAGGAATACCATACATATTCCTAGCATTATGTTGATCAGCTGTGTTGGAGCTCTGTTGTTGCAAGACACCATAAATGGCCATTTCAGTTACCAGCGATGACAGGGGTGAATTTCGAATTTGGAGCCACACAGAGTCAAAGCGCTTAATGGGCGTGGCAATTAGACTCCGCCCCACACGATGACATCATCAACGTGTCGTCATAGCAACCGCATATAATTAAAAATGGCTGAATTGCGGGTGATCGAATAAAACCAGATTTTGAGAATTTCTGCACCAATGAAGGGCAGGTGAAACCTATTACTACAACCAGCGCAGACAAAGCTAAAGTGCGCAGAAATGTTATGGAGCGCTTTCCTTCTTTAAGCTTTTTAAAGCCTAATAATAGGCTTTTAAATGGTTTCGAGGATGTTCAGTTGGGGAGAATTTCAAAAGTAGGCGAACTTGATTGTCTCTCTTATTGCCCGTGTTCATGAAGAATGGTCAAGTGTCTAGAGAAGTTATGGACATTTTTTCGCCTTAAGCATTTACTTGAGGAGATATGGCATGTTAAATTTGCGTGAATTATGTAATCAGTTAATGTCAATACGAAGGAAGACAATGCTGTATTCCAGTGCTAGATGAACATGTAGTAGGCAGATCTTGAGCTTGTGAACTTCGACAGTACTGGATTTACAAGAGCAACACGAGTTTTCATCACTACTGTCGGTTGTGTCTGATGGGTGTTAGTTAACCTTTGCAGGTAAGGTGGCCATCACCACCACCTAAAGCCTGACCAGTTGAGTGGGCTATTGGGGGTTGCTACAGAACGCACATATATGAATGGGACAGCCTGTTGTGCTTGTTGCAGTAATAATCTGCAGTGGATGCAGTTCCATTCATTGTTTGAGGAGTTGCAAGGTGTAAGACGCCACTATCAGCAATTACGCACACATGACCATGTGCCTACACACTTATTATTGTCATTCCTCCCTTTCTAGTCTTGAATGCCAACTCTGCGTGCCTCCTTGCCACCGGTTCTATCAACAAGGACCTCTTCTTACCGATCGTGGTCGCGCCTGAGCCATCTGCCTTTAGTGAACTTCTCTCTGTTACCAATTGTTAGCACAGATGTTCCTTCTTCCGATTTTATTACTCCTACACTACTAAACAGGATCCACACAAGGACATCAGCCGGAAAACGTCGAGCAAATATTTCGCCGTTATCGCGGCGGCCATTTTCTCATTAGTAACACGCGATTGATTCCGTGTAACCTTGAACACACGCATTCGTTCTAAGCGCACGTGATCGAAATGGTGCGATCTGATTGGCTTAAAACTACCGTGTCTTACATTCCAAGCCGTATCTCGCTTACCGAACGGATTTCAACGAATCTGAAGCCAGATTTGGAATCCTCAGTAAATTCTGCATAATAATATGTATGGCAAACTATAGCGCCGTTTTTGCGCAACACTGAGCGCAAGTGTAAACTTTTTGGCCATTTATGGTGTCTTGCACTAAATCACACGGTTCTCGACGGGTACCAGGTGGGTATGAGGACAGGTCTGGATGCAGGAGGCCTTGGGGGTGCTAGTCAGAGGACCTCGAACTTCTGACCTACTTGAGGGACAGATCTGGAAACATCGCTGGCTATCGCCCAAACTAAGTGCGCGAACGACTGACTTCCATTTTTCTATGCTGCCAGCCTTGGTGGGTTAAAAAGGCAATTTTGAAAGGCAATTTCGGGTCATGGCACATATTAGTCTCGTACCCAGCCCCACTTCCGGCCGCCATTTTGTAAGGCACGGAAGGTGGGTCTGGGGACTATGTGCAGTTTTCTTGGCGGAGTCCGGCGATCCCCTGCCTCCAATCAGATTGCAGATACGTGAATAATAATGAGCAAATCACATGTCGGTCACATGCGCGTGCGTTGGGTGCGAACGACGGAGATGGAGCTTCCTTTGGGTCAAGCTAACGGTCGAGCCATTGCGCATACAGAGTCATCGCTAGGGATACGAATCGAATGGTTGGGTAAAAATTGTCCTTGTCCTAACTGTCAAAGGATAGTACTCAGAGCTCGAAAATGATCCTTCCAGCTTAGAAATGGATTGACTTAGCGCTTCAAGCCGCTTTGAGCCGGTGTCCAGATCTTGAAAGCACCGTCGGCAAGCGTACGCAGTTTGCGTACTCACTGTCAACTGGTGCCACAATGCAGGCCAAACCGTCCTCACGAAGCTTCCAACTATGCTACCACTGCGCAGAAGGGAAGATAGATTGCGTCTTCTTGTCTCCGTATCGCTAGGAGGCTGTGCACAGAAGGAGCATCGCGATAGTCTTGGGCTGCCATATAAACGCGATATGGAAGCATGTGCCCATCATGTGATATTGCGCAATCACCGCCAAGGATTATGTACATAGTCCCCAGACCCTACCTTCCGCGTCGTCAGCCATGTTTGCGGAAGTTGGGGCTGGGTACGAGACTAGGCACATATAAGGGATCCAAATTGCGCAAGTATTGACTGCGTGGATTTAGTATTAGTTTTAGGGTTAGGGTTAGGGTTGATTTTATATTGCAAAATTTGGCGCCCCCTGGCTCTCCCTTATATGTGCCCACTACCGCAATTTCCACTGCTAAGTATAAGTATATAATATAAGAGGATAGTACCCTGCGAGAGAACATGGAGCCATGCAGTGCACAGTTGAAGAAGATGATGAAGTGCTGCAAAAACATATTTGAAGTCTTTTGCTCACAAGTGTAAGTCCAGATGGCGACTTTGTACAATTTGTGGAGAAATTGCTTGCTGGAAGATTTGTGTATAGTAAGGTCAGTCGTGTGCACGTGATTACATTTAGCTAGAGTTGGCTATATACGCAGAGACATACATTATTCACTAGTTATGGTATATGGGGATACAATATTAATCCGTAAGTGTTCAGGAGGTACAGCATTCCTAGCACGAGGGGGATACAGTGTTCACTAGGGAATAATGTTTGGGGGATATGTACGGTATTCACGGGGATACCAGAGTCACTCAGAGTACCTTGAACTTCTGACCTACTTGAGGGACAGATCTGGAAGCATCGCTGGCTAAGGCTATCGCCCAAACCAGTGCGCGCGAACAACTGACTTCCATTTGTAAGTCAAGATGGTGACATTGTACAATTTCTGGAGAAATTGCTTGCTGGAAGATTTGTGTATAGCAAGGTCAGTCTTGTGCACTTGATTACATTTAGCTAGAGTTAGCTATATACATACGCAGAGACATACACTATGCATGGGGAAGTATTATTCACTAGTTATGGTATATGGGGATACAATATTAATCCGTAAGTGTTCAGGAGGTACAGCATTCCTAACACAAGAGGGATGCAGTGTTCTCTAGGGAATATGTTTGGGGGATATGTACAGTATTCACCAAGAGTTGCTCTGACACCAGAAACGTGGTGGTTCCTGCTGACACTTAATTGCTCCAGCCACCAGACAGTGTCTTCAAACACTTCATAAGCACTAAAACCAGTCTTTAGCGAATGTTTTGCTTCAAACAAGGTCAATGATATGAAGATATAAATAGAATGTCAATCCATAGTATCTAGAACCTAATTGTAATTCTACTTTATAGAATTATTATAGCAAACAGCTTACTGCATTACATACAGTGCATCGTTGTTCACGTGATTGAATGGTCAGTCCATTCAATGCTTAAACTTAGTTGGCCCCACTCCCTCCACAATGTGTTAAACAGCTAGCTAGCTGCACACAGTCATACATGTGGCATTTCAGGGTTCCCTGCATCATTTGGTTAACAAATTCCTCTACGTGTATAGCTACAACACATCATGTACTTCAAACATAATGCTGCGGATTAAAAATATTTAGCTACACAGGAACAGAAGGCACAGTACACTTGTTTTGGAGACCAAGACTGAAATTAACTACACATGTCACAGCAAATCTATTAGTGTGGACATGACACCAGAGGTGGAAAGGAACACATGCTAGAAAAGAAAACCACACTAATTAACTAGCTGGCTACAGTGCATACATTTTGGTATGCAGATTCTTTCGGCTTGGTGTTCCATGCTGCATTAACTAACTGACTGATAGGTAGGGTTCTCCTCCATTGCTATTTCTCTACTGTTGGTCACACCCCCACCACATTCCTCATACTGAGGCTCATTAGTGGATGTTGGTTTTAGCACCGTCTCATAAGCTGGGTTTGACTCCAGTTTCACTTCTTCAAAATGGGAGTGGGGATCTTTCAACTCCATATTGACATTCTCGTAATAATTATGTGCAGTCACGTCTACCAGATCCTGTCAAGATGGAATGCAGTAAACATATAATATGTGTGTACTGCATCTCTATATGCCTGCATACACGTATATACAAATGTGTGCTGTATCCAGCCACCACTTGATCACATCAACCTATCCTTACACCTAGCTATACACACAGTGATGAGTAAAGTACTGGACTGTGTCATTAAGCACTTCTTCTCTCCATGAATGACGTTGACTCACTTGTGCTCTTGCATTTCATGTAGGCCAGTGCAGTGATGAAAGCAGGCAAGATAAGGTGAAGGAGGAGGATCACCATGGCGACAGCCACAACTACCCCAATAACGATAGCTGTGTCCACATCTCCAGAGCCTGGAGAAGGAGGGTCTGTATAGGAGGAGCAGGAGACATACACACTTTAAAGCAGGAGCACACACGTTTAAGCAACTCTTGCAAGTACTGTCTTCAGCAACATACGCGTTTAAACAAGCAACAATTAATCATACCTGAGACACAGAAGCACCAATGCATGGAACAAACCTGGTATGGTGACCTGCTGAGGTACAGACGTGGTGGAGCCATGTTGGTTAGTGACAGTGACAGTGACAGAGTAGGTCCCTGGACCAAGTGCTACCTCCGCACTACCACTGGTGGGAGTGGTCAGGTCGGTAACAGGGAGGGGCTGCTGTCCTGTCTGACGTCTGCTGAGAGGTGACGGTGACGTTGAGATGGAGTACGGGAGGGTGTCCTCCCTGGTACCGGGGTACATGACAGTCAGTTGGACAGTCAGTCCACCAGCAGTGGGGGTGAGGGCCACTTGTGGGGTGGAGGGACGACCTGAGCGGGAGGGGGGAGATTGGATATGTCTACATACTGGAGGGGTAAAAGGAAGGATCTCCATATCTCCTTACACTCCCTTCCCTTCAGTTAGTGTGGGCAGACATTCTTAGCTAGACAAATGTAAGTGACAGAGCTATGTAAATGCCTACACCAACTCACCAAGGAGAGGCCTGACTGTGGTGTTGACCCATTCTATTCCAAATATGTTGGTCAGTGCAATTCTGAGGGAGTACTCTGTGCCGGCCTGCAGTCCCATGATGTAGAGGAAATTGTCATTCCTCGTAATCTGGTTGGGAGGGTGGAGGGTGCCGTTAACGAGGACACCGACACCTATGGGGTCATCTGGGTTGGCGCCAAGTTGAGCTGCACTCCTGCACAGCACACTGGAATGTTAGCGGTACTCAGTTCAGCAGGGGGAGCTGTGGTAATTGGAGGGACTAGCTGGTGTGTGGTAGTCAGGAGAGAGAGTGAATGTCGGCAACTGACTGTGGCACACAACTGTAATTAGGACTCACACGGGACTTGGAGCAATGTTGACAGAGGGTTGCTGGTTCCAACAGAGTTTGTTGCAAACACTCTCACTGTGTGAGTCTCTCCCTTGATGAAGTTCTGGTCCAGTTGGTTAACCAGCACTGACACCCAACTCTGATCTGAGCCCTCAACAATACTCGTGTAGTTCACTCCTCTGATCTCAATCTGTGATGGTTCATGCATGCAACATTTCAGTGACATGTAAGTGTATATGGAGTGGTCTATGTACAGAACAGATAGTACACACACATACATACACATGCTTACTCACTGTGTATAGTGTCACCCTCTGCCCTCCATCTGTGAGGAGTGTGATGTTCACATGAAATGCAGACAGACTCAGAGCCATAGCACTAACAGTGTCAATGATGGGGACTGGAGGAACAAGATGGGGTCAGTGAAGAACATACATTGACATATAATACTTACACGTACCATACCAGAGTCTGGTGACACTTGATCACACATACCTGAGTCTGGTGTGGTGAAGGTGCCCTCAGCTGGGGGACTACTGCCATACTCGTTGATGGCCTGCACTGACCAGCTGTACTGTGTGCTGTGTTGGAGGTTGGGGAGGGGGAGGGAGGTGGCAGTGATGGCGGAGAAGGGGAGGGAGGTGGAGGTGTTGGTGAGGGTGACGGTGTAGGTGAGGGGGAGGGAGGAGCCTCCGTCGTCAGAGGGAGGGTCCCACTGGAGGGTGGCTGAGAAGGGCATGAGGTCCACCACTCTTGGGTTCAGTCGCATCGTGGGGGGAGCTGCAGATATTAAGAAACAAGACCAGTCACTACCTTGTTCATATTTCCAGCTGGATCTATTGCTCACCATTTACAAACAGGTTCTGAGTGACCACTGCAGTACCAGCAGTGTTGTTTGCTGTACATGTGTACATTCCTCTACTGCTCCTCACAACTGGGTTGATGGTGAGGACTGACCCACTCACTCCTGTTGTCACTGGAACACTGTCCTTTAGGAATGTGTAACTGTACACTGCTGGGTTGCCATCACTCGGAGTGCAGTCAAATGTGAAGACCTCACTACTGGCAGCATTCCTGGTCATGTTCTGACTTGTGACGGTGAACTCCGGTGGGTCTGCACAGCACATAAAGGACACATGTTCACAGAACAGGGAGGCAGTGTTATGTGTGTGGTACACTGGAGAGGCATACATGGAGGCAATGTCTGTGCACTCACAGTACACGTCCACAGTCAGAGTGAAGGTGGCAGACCCTGCAACATTGCTGGCTGTAATCTTGTACTCCCCACTGTCATCAGGAGTGACGTCAGCAATAGTCAGACTTGTAGTGGTGACAGTCACCCTTGTGTCAGTGACAAGTGAGCCGTTCAATGTTATGTTGCCAATGGTAGGAGGAGGGCTGGCTTCAATGGAGAAGGAGAGTGTGAGCTGTTCTCCTTCTGTTGGTGTTGCAGTGGCAGTGGAGGGAGAGAACTGAGGGGGGTCTACAGAGCATAGGGACACAGTTCACCCATGTTGACACTGCTCATGCATCACTGTCAGCAGCTGTGAGTTCTGTCTCGGACACCACACAGTGGCAGAGGGTCTAGCATGCTGGACTACGACCAGCACTCTTACAGAAGGTAGCTAGCTAGTGGCATACAGCACATTGACAGACATACCAGTACCCATTTCACTCACAGGTAACAGTCAAGGTGATGACTGAAGACTCCCCGGGGTTGAGCGCTGACGCACAGTTGTAAGTGTTCCCATTCTCTGCCCTATCCACAGACACGTGGAAGACACGGGTTGCACCTGTCACTTCATTAGGAGGAGTGTCACCTCCCACTAGTTGTGCCCCATTTTGGTGAAGGAGTATACCAAACCCGGAGGTCGTGCCATCAGTGTGAGTGCAGGTGATGTCAAGAACGGTTCCTTCCACAGCAGTGACATCCCCCACAGGGGAGATGGTGACCGTCTGAGCTGCTGATACACTAAATACAGCTAGGAAGACAAAGAGAATAGAAGAATTCATAGCTAGGTATACACAAAAGGGCAGCGCGTCTAAGCTGTTCCAGCATTAAAGGCAGGGGCACGAATTAGTATACGAGGAAAACCAGTGACTAGCTACATGTAGTTTGCTGTTCCGAAGGCCGAGGCGTGTTTGATCACATGAAACTGGATACCTACGTAGCTAGCTTGCTAGCTAAGGATTGACAGAGGCAATCACATTTCGTATTTCACTCACCTATACGAAAGAACAGCAAACACTGACAGCTACAGTGAACGTGTATCATCATCCAGCCGTAGGACGAAGACTCCATTTTCGGATCAGCATATAAAAATGAAGGGGAGGAAGCGGTTTGGCTGCGGATGACTTGCGCAAATTGTACATGTTTGCAGTCGAAAAAAGGTTGCGCAACTAGTAATTTAGGGATTTTCCCATATCTCAGCTACGTATATATCACATCTAGCAATAGCTACAGTACACTAGCTGGCATGCTGTTCTTAGACACTTTGGCGTCGTGAGTGTATGTGAGCACTTAGTCTCGCGTAGCCGGACCCTTTCCTCTATAGCGCAACACCGCAGAGGAAAGGTCTGGCTACGCGAGACTAGGTAGCTATGGGTGACCTCTTGAGGTACAGACGTGGTAGAGCCATGTTGCTTGGTGACATGTACAGTGACAGTGACAGAGTAGGTCCCTGGACCAAGGACTAGCTATAGCTACCTGCACCATGACTGACGGGGGTGGGGGTGGGGGAGTTAGCTACTATTGTAATGGAGCCTTGTAGCTACCTAGACTTATGTAAGTGTGATGGTGTCTGTACATTGTGCATTATACATAATTATATAGTAAGGCATCGATCAGGATATTGGGTTCAGAATATAATGCCATAGTGTGATTGACAAAAGTATGGTAGATACACAATACATACAAGTGGCCACATCAATCTAGGCCGACATCCAAAAGGTGTTCATATTAAATTATATATTATATACTATGCAACTATTTTTAGGGATTGAGTTAGCATTTCACACATCTGTTAACAATCAATCATAGTTGCCATCAGCAATCTCTGTTGTACTTGGAGAACTCAAAGTCAGTGCTGAAGAGATCCTGCACAACATAGCTGCTAGCTGTGCCTTCAATGACACCGTCAGAAGTGGGGACCTCACTGACACGCCCACCGTCAGCATCGCCAGCATAGAGGCAGGGTCTGTTGTCAAACCAGTCTCGCTTGTCATACTTGGCAACAAAGGTCCTCTCAGGGGCATTGGGGTAGGAGACAGTGACTGAGTAGAACCTGTCCATTAGATCAACAAGCCTTTCACCGTACTGCCCAACATAGGGCACAATCTTCAGAGGAATGTTCCAGAACTGGCCTGTACGAAGACACAGACGGAACTCAGAAAGGGTGCAGCTATATATACCAAGATGAGCAGCCAAATGACTATGACTACAGTAATACCTACGTAAGCTATGCAGAGTACTCTTAGCTATACAACTATGCTGCATGGACGTAAGCCTCCTTGTAGAATTTCACAGCTCCTCATTTGTCTATGTAGAGACTACAATACATTTGAGGCCAAATGAACGCACCAATCACTCCATGAGCAGTGGGCTCCAGCCTGTCTCCATGTGAAACGACCACTTCCAGCAGGCTCTCACTGCGGCGTGTTGTGCAGGTTACCCACAAGGTGATGCTTCTGCTCACCTCACAGTTGGGAACAGACACTCGTATGTGACTCCGTCTCGCTGACAACCTCACACCATCAACCGATGCAGTACTGCTCTTGTTCACGTAAGCACCATCCAGGCTAGCACTGCAGTTGTCAAGGTCAACCTTCACAGAGTGACAAGTGCCGTTGGTCCCTTGAGTCCTCACGCCAATCTTGGTGATGACGTTCATTTCAGTGTTGACCACTCCAGCACTGTAGAGTGCAGTGACAGAGGTACACTTGTCAGAAATGAGGTTGTAGTTGTTTCCCGACTGTCCATGTACCTCAAAGCAGAGTTGAACAGACTTCAGTTCTGGGTCAGTGATGTACTCGGATGGCAGAGGGATGGAGAACAGAGGGTCACCACGGACAGTGTCATTGTGCAGACCTGCGTCTGAGGAGAGCACGCACAACATAGCTAGCTATAGCTAGTCTTGATTGGATGAGGTGCTCCTGGTATACATAATATATATAATATTATATATATATTAAGGCAGTACTGCAGACACATATATAAGCAGCTGTGTGTCTAGCCTCCCGTAGCTACATATAGCTGGCTGGCTAGTTGTGTGTGCACATGTGATTTGGTCATATTATAACGCGAGTGGCAGCACATGCAGTAAATGAGGCAGGCATGCCAACAACATGCTGCATTCCCTTGGAGATCCCGTAGCTACGTATAGCTGGCCTGTTTTCTGTGCACAAGTGATTTGTTCACGTCAATAACCTTCTGCACTGCCTTGGAGATCCAGTGAATGTACATTGTTCATACGGTCACTTTATGACTGTTTGGCCTCCTGATCAATAATTTACATATATGCACATATAGCTATCCACACAGCAAGAGCAGGCAGTACAAACTACACCATGTTGTGTGATACGTGTACAGCCTCTGTTCACCATGCATGCACCAAACAACGGACTACCACAATGTAGTTCCCCCTTCCTTGTGCAAGGCTTCGTTTGCCGGTTTTTCGCCGTGTATGGAAGTGGCGTGCCGCTTTTTGTTGTATTACGTACATGCAGTATACAAACAAACAGCACCATCCCTTCATAGACCGCACCACTGATAACTAACAGTGTATGTGCATGCTACCTCAAATACTACAAACAATGCATACAGTCTCTTATGCTCATAGCCCTACTTGCAGTTTACCTAGTATCAAATATGCACTACAAAAATCGCACTACTGCAAAAACTGCACTACATGCACTAAAGTGTTACCACTATATCTTTCTGCTGGCTGGCCTGCAGAGAAATGAGAATTTGCAACAAACAAGTAAGTGACTGAAGTGTTCAATGCATTTCCCACTATCCAGTATTATCTGACCTCATCTATTCAGTTTCCCAAAGCCATGAAAACCAGTGAACACACAACCATAGCAGCTATTGCTCCAGCACTGAGTCCTTTGGGACCACCACCACCAGAGACTACACAAGAAAGAAAGAAATATTATATAATATCAGACATCACGGCAGTGCTGTCTATGTAGGGATGGTGGTGGTTGTTTGTATACCGTAATACAATGGAAAACCGCCGCTAGCGTTCCACAGAGCCAAAACTGGACGAATTGAACCGTGGGGAGAAAGTGCACACTATACAGAAGACAATGATACCCACTCTTCCAAGCGAGAGCGCACCACGCACGTGGACATGGCTAAACAAACAAAAATGGCTGCCGCCATGAGCAATTTTGACCTTCAGGTTTTCACAAGACTTTCGTTCGCACTAGCCAAAAAAGTGACAGTTGTTATTCCGACGTTTCGGTAGCATACAGCTACCTTCATCAGGGAATGATGACAAAAAAGAAGCACTCATGCATTTAAAAGGTTGATGGTGACAGTAAATGATGTGACAGGTGGAGAAATGCTGTATGAATAGCGTTAATAAATTAATAAAATGAAGTATGAATACCGTTAATAAAATGAAAGTATAAATACTGTTAAGGATGAAAGGGGATGTAGTAATGGTGAGCAGTGAATGAGATTAACAGTAGAATACAGCTAGAAACTAGTCCAGAAGTGCTGTATACTCCCTAGGTAGAGTCCCCTTTTCACGATTCAGCGTGTGTGGGTGGCGTTGGATGTGCCAACTCTCCAGGAGACACCGTGTGGTCACAAAGGGTTGGGCATCAACAACTTCAGCCTTTGATAGGTCCATACGGTGGCCAGTGGACCATGTGTGTTCTGCCAACGCAGATGCAGCCACATCTCCATTCTGAATTGCCCGTCGGCGTTCAGATAACCAGTGTTTCAGAGTCCTTCCAGACTGACCAATGTATACTTTGGGGCAACCTGAGCAGGGGATCTGATACACCACCCCTGCACGCTGGTTCCTTGGTACATGGTCTTTGGGGCGAACCAGTTGGTGGCGTAGGGTGCAAAGTGGGCGGAAAGCCACCTTGATGTCCAGTGGCCTAACGACCCTTCTTATTGCCTCTGACAAGCCACCGATGTAGGGCAAGGTCAGGCTGGTCCTTGGTAGCCTCTGGTCATCTTCTGTTCGCCAGGGTGCCCTGTTGTCTGAGTACCTGTGGATGAACCCTGATGGGTAGCCATTGTCTCTCAGCGCCTCCAAGACCTTCTTTTCCTCCGCCACTCGTTCTACACTATTTTTTGGCTAGTGCGAACGAAAGTCTTGTGATGTCTATACCTAGCCACTCAGGCCTTTTCAACCTTCAGGTTTTGCTTGTTTCTTCTACAGGTTTTGATGGATGGGGCTCAAGTAAAGACCAAACAAAAGACAAATAAATTGTCTTCAATTCTGTTTTTGATTGCTGTTCACAATCACTTGCTATATCGAGATATGTCGCCGATAATGTAGCTGCTAAAATAAAGGCAAATGCCCGAGCAGTCTGAAAGGAAACGCCAGATTTGGTAGACAAGTACATCAATAGATGTATAAGCAACTTTTCTATGTGGGCGCTCAGTATAAACCAATCCGCTCTGTAGTTATGTCATGAAATATGTGATTACTGCCTTGCGCTAAACACCCTGAGGCCTACAAATCTGCAAAGAAGCCATGCACAACCGCCTACATGGAGACGTTAGAGCATGTTCTTAACCAACCATTTTAACCTTGAGCGCATTCAGAAGCCCTCTCAACGAAGACTGCTGGGCCGAATTGTAAACGCACTGCCATTACTCACTGTCAAAGAGACAAATCACATGACATGAGCGTGACAAGCCATGTAAACGGAAGCGTGACTATACCACGTATGCGGACGTCACGTAAAACGGACGCGATAGTGCAGCTAGTTCAGATTTCTGTGAGTCTCTGCTGCAGTTCTTTTCAAATGTGTTTACTGTATCATTGTGACCTTGTGTTGTGCAAAATAATTTTTCCTTTCCCTGCTGTTCCAGAATGCCTTTCACTGCTGAAATTGGACTAGTCTTTAACTGTGGCTTTTGCCACACAGCCGTCTACGAGTGTTGGTGTAAGAAAAGCAAATAAACATCTGGGAAGAGGTAGCCGTAGGGTTGTTGCAGTGACCAATCTACCCAAGCCAAGAGCCAAAGCTCAGATAGCACAGTGACACAGACAGTGGAAGATGTGGGTGAAACACAAAAAAGCAAGGTATGTGCTCAACCTGATGTGAAAGAGCGCTTTAAGGTGTTGTTCAGTGGACCCCAGTTTGCAGTAGAGAATACTTACTTTGAACATCAAGTAAGCAATTCTGCACACACCTTGTTTGAGCAACATTGCAAGAAGGTGATGAGTACATTTTCAATGAAATTTCACTCAACATCTGGTAAGGAGGAGTATGTACAAAACGTCTCCTCGCCAAACTGGGAGGCCTATCTCAATCTGAGAAATGTTCTCATTCACTGTCAAACTGTGTTGCACAAGCAACACAGTTTCAGCAGCTGCAGAAAACATATCCACTAAAGCCTTTCTTTTGCCCCCCAGGGGCTGAAAAAGAGAATGAACCACCTAGAGGAGCTGATGCTGTTGTCCACCAGGCAATTAACGTGCCTTTTGCTGTGCTTGCAGCTAACATGGGGCACAAGTCTGCTGTTGAAGTGAATTAGTTTTGATGAATGGGGCTCAAGTAAAGACAAAACAAAAGCCAAATAAATTGTCTTCAATTCTGTTTTTGATTGCTGTTCACAATCACTTGCTACGTACATCGAGATACGTATGTCACCAATAATGAAGCTGCTAAAATAAAGGCAAATGCCCAAGCAGTCTGAAAGGAAACGCCAGATTTGGTAGACAAGTACATCAATAGATGTATAAGCAACTTTTCTATGTGGGCGCTCGGTATAAACCAATCCGTTCTGTAGTTATGTCATGAAATATGTGATTACTGCCTTGCGCTAAATACCCTGAGGCCTACAAATCTGCGAAGAAGCCATGCACAACTACCGCCTACATGGAGAAGTTAGAGCATGTTCTTAACTAACCATTTTAACCTTGAGCGCATTCAGAAGCCCTCTCAACGAAGACTGCTGGGCCGAATTGCAAACACACTGCCATTATTCACTGTCAAAGAGACAAATCGCATGACATGAGCGTGACAAGCCATGTAAACAGAAGGATGATGGTGAACCGAAAGGAGTGCCCTAGCTGTGTTGCAGTGAAGGTGGTTTGGTATCGAAACGGAGCACAAATTGAAATTGAAGTTCAGGGTTGCAAATTTCCCCTGGCTAAAATCCGGCTGTCTTTACTCAATGCTCATGAGGAGTTCATGCAGCTCCAGTGAATTTGCTGAAATGAGCAGTGAAGGTATATCGAGTAACCTGCAGTTGGAAGCAGGGTACTCAATGCAACAGTACGCAAATATCACTGTGGAAGACCTAAAAGTCCTCCTCATGAAGTTTGAGTGAAGTCAAACCATTTGCATTTGGCATGATCACTCCAGCCTAGCTAGCATCGCATTATATTCTTGCTGTGATGGTTGGAGTGGTGTATGATTCACTTGTCTTTAAAACTGAGAGCGAAGAGAAATGGGAGAAATGTGCAGGAGTACGTACATTGAAGAGGAGGAGATCCACATTGTTGCACTTCTGCACTAGAAGATAGCTTTGACTCCAGAGTGACTGGTAGAGCTAGAGGGGTTGACTTATGAGATCACCAGCAAATCAGGGATTAAAATTGTGGACACAGTTTGCTACTTAAGGGAGACAGACCTGCTGCAGAATTTGAGACGGGGGTTTCTAGTGGTGGCAACTATCCCTGTGTTGTTGCAACTGCCATCGTGACTGCTTTGTAAACTTCCCACATGCAATTGCTCACAGAGGTCTCTCAAGCAAATTCAAGGGATGGCTCTGGCCGGCCACTTTGGGAAAGTGTCTGGACAGATCATGTTTTATGATGAACTTAGCAAGGACCAACTGAGGTTGGAGCTGGAAAAGAAAGGTATGAAGGACTATCTAACAGACAAAGTTGGTAGGTTAGCAACGCTCCGGCAGGTTCTGTGTGGGGTTCAGAGAGTCCCTTCTCTGTTGCTATTTAGCCCTGAATGCTCACTGTCAGACTTGAACTTGAGTGAGAACTGTGTGCTCAGTAATTAACATCAAATTAATAGAAATAATGATAAGTACCTAATACCCTAATACCTAACCTAAAGGGGTCACCCTATGGTCCCCAGGACTGAGGCAGCGTTGCCTCGCTGCAAGGCCACGGAGACCTGCTGCAGGATGAAAGAACGTGACTGGGCTTCATTAGAAACCGCCCTGACTCGGCTTCCAACGTCTGCAAAGAAGTCCAGGGCATCAGTGCCCATGGCATCAGTTGTCTCCACAACTACCGCAACGAAGTGGTGTGTCTGTGCCAAGTCCAGGTACTTTGCCCTCTTCCTCTCTTCCGCCAATGCTGCAACAGCCCTTGCCTCTCTGGCGGCAAGTGTTAGATGTGATGCAGCAAAGGTATCTGTGCATGTGGCATCCCAGACAAGGGTACGACCTGTCTTCCAGGGGATGATCGTCACCCCATCAGGTCTCTTTCCATCTGACCTGCAAAGCCCTGGAGGCTCCAACACTGAAGGGATCTGTGCCGCCGCCAGGGAGCGCTTGATGATGTTGTTGATTGCTGCATGGCGGGAGTAGCGTCCCTCACTCTTGTAACAGCTGAGACCATGGATGGCTCGTTTGTCCACCGCGGCACCACAGTGACAACATGAGTGTGGGTGACACAGAGGAGCACCCAGGCGGAGCCCAACTGCTATGCGAACCACCTCGTCGTCCATACGGAGACCCAGGGATGAGATTGGTGGGGCATTCAGCCAAGCTCCCGACTCCTTTGTTGAGGCTGCCAGGAGCCTTGCACGGTCCTTCTGGTCAGTGGTCGCATCAAGGAGCCTATCAAGGGCAGCTTGGACACGAGGTTGGTCCCAGGACCTTTGGTGTACGTTTTCCGGGGAGGCTGGTGGCTGATGACTATGACCCATTCTCCACTCCTGTAGCGCATCCTCAACTGCTGGGTGGGATGTACCATGCAGCCTGGGTGGCAGGATCTGTTCAATGAGGCTCATGCAACCAGCAGCAGAAGCCAAAAAGGCAGACGGTGCAAGCTGTGTTGTGTTGCGGACCCCAATACCTCCAGATCCTGTAGGTAAGGTGGCTTGAGTCCAGGTTGAATCATCGACCAGGTTAACATTGAGGATGGTACTAAGGCAGGAGCGAAGCTCTAGGTCAAAGGACTTGAGAAGCGGAGACAAGAAACATGGGGCAGTCCTGAGCAAGTACATTACCCTTGGGATGGCTATGAAGTGGCGCAAGAGGGTGATTGCATCGTGCTTGGAAAAGTGACTCGATCTTGTTCCCATTGTCTTCAAGGCCTGTGCCTTGTCAGCAAGGGAGGTGTCAATTGAGTCCCTCTGGCCAATAGGGGATCCCAGGGTGGTTGCCTGTTCAGGAAGGACTTTGCACAGCGTAGGGGCAGCACACAGGATCTTCTTGCCGCCTTGCTCTGTGCAAATTAGTTCTGTCTTGCTGCGGTTCAAATGAAGGCCCAGAGATGCTGCTTCACGTTCGATAAACTCAAGGTCCCGTAGGACCCCCTCTTCAGGACCACCCAAAGTGCCATCATCCAGGTAAAAGAGGCGAAGCTCTGATCTCAGCTGCAGTACCAACGGGTGGATTACCAAACAGAACAGCAATGGACCAAGGGGGTCACCCTGCTGAACACCCTCAGCAGATATATATATATGTGTGTATATATATATCTGTCAAGATGGCGGCGCCGTGGGGTTCGTTGACTTTACTAAGCTATTATTCGCTTTGTCCTCACTTGCGCAGCCATTCAATCGATTGAGAAGTATTCCAGAACACTTCTTCGTAATACTAAGCCAGCGCAAAGCCTGCGCAGGACGTTTTCGAGAAGAAACAGCCGGAAAAAGAACAAGTCCGATAACAAGATGGCCGCCCCGGAGGCTTCTGTTCATCCGCTTAGAAATCATCTTTGTTACCATTTCTCCCTTTACCAAACGAACGAAAGTTGTTCACAAAGTGTTTCAAGAAGGATAATGCTGATTAGAAGCTTTAATAAATCTTGCTTTCGGGTTACAGCTCCAAAAGTTACCGAACTGAACGGCCATTTTATTTACGTTCTCGCATGGTTCTGCACGTAACACAAAGACTACTGCTTCAGCTGTTAGCTTCGGTGCTATCCTCTCATGTGAGATTTTAGATTTTGGACAGCAGCTATCAGTTTGTGTAGATGGTATTATTGAGGGCAAGGCAACTGAATAGCTAGCTAGCTAGCCGGATTAGAACAGTTGGGTATCAAAGTGCATGAAGCTGTGTAACTGCAGGGCTCTATCCTGTGCAAAGCATCCAAACACTTAATGCACATTCCCATGCAATTGCCAACTTTCCAATGAGTGTGGATGTTTAGGGAAAGCTTCTTTGTTTATATTTGAAACCCTGATGCATTCATGCTACTTCTGCATGGTGCATCCTTGGGTCATTCTAGGACTTACAGGGATGCTAAATGGCATGACAAATGTGGACACCATTGCTAGCAAGTAGTTCGAGTTTGGGGCGCCCCATCGGCGCCCCCACGAGTTTTTTAACTCGAAATACTTGTTTTTGGCTGTAGACAAAATACCCTTTGAACGGGCAATTGTGTGTACTATTGCCCAGGCAAATGTGTTCAAAAGCTGCCTGCTCACAAAGAGAGTTATGTAAACATTCCCATGCTGTCACTACACATGCTTGTCCCACTCCACATACTTGGCAGTGCACATGAAGATTCAACGAAACTCCTATCCTATTATTTGAAGTTTAACCAAATACATATAGGGTTAAACAATGTTATTGGACGGAATGTTGCAACACGGTTGCATAATTTTGGCCAAGATGACCAATCTCTCAGTGCTGCTGTGTCTAAACATTTACATGTACACTGCCCAATCCATGTTGTTATGGTAGTCTATAGCATCGCCGCCTTCACAACAGCTCCATTCAGCTTATAAGAGAAGAATTCCTTCCCCCCTCCCCGGTTTGGTTTATAGGTTTAGAGCTGTTAGCGCTACTAGGGGGTCATTAGGACTCTTGGTCAGCCTGTTCCTTGGTTTGCTAGACACAAGTAGCTAAGTCTTTTCCCCCTAAATTGATATTCTCTTTCCGTCTGGTATAGAAGTTTTCATATTTTCATGCACTTCTCCATTTTCACAACTGATGACGTGATGTGGTATTCTGTTTCATTTTAGTTTGATATCAGTGATTGTTAGATATTAGATATTATGTTAGTCCAGTACAGGTGGATCTACTCAGGGCAGTGATCTTCCTGCGCCTGGGCCCACATTCAACGGAAGGATGCTCATCTGGTGGTATCTTCCAGAGTGTACCTCAGCTCTTTTGCTTGCCTGGGGTTCATGTGTCTCTCCACCGTGCCACCGTGTATTATAATAATTATAGTCTAGCACTGTGCACAAAAACAATGGCGGCAGACAACAGCAACAACACAATGAAGCATTCAACTGACAACATCCATATGACCAGCTGTCCATCGTCCAGCTGTACAGTTTGACACAGATCTGCATAACCCATGTTGGATGAATTACTTGGGTTAATGGAAGAACAGCTTGGAGGGAGGAGAATGGATGGGAGCCGAAGGAGGAGGAAGAAATGCTAGTGGGTTTGGAAGCAGCGGGGGTTAATGGTGACCAGGAGGATGAAATAGACGAACAGGAAGGGCCAGCTCCTGAGCTAGTTCATCATGAACAGGAGAGACGCGGAGCCAGGCGCGGTGTTGGGTGACGTGGAGGTGGGCGACGTGAAGCAGGGCAACTGGGGCTCGACACTACATAGCCCAACGCGGTGCTGCTGTGCGTGGTAGGGGACAGAGAGAAGTTGGAGTTCGTGGTGGAAACAGACCTCGTGGGGTGTGTGGAGTTCACAGCCACGGGCGCGAACCAGAGCATGCTGGGCAGCAGTCATGGGTGTGCCCAAGGTGAGTATAGAAACACCTATGACAGATATGATGCAATTTTTATCCTGAATCCTTTTGTGCATGTGTAGGTGCAACTTCCAAAACTACAGTTTTCAAGTAAACTGCTGGAGGTGCTCACTGCCACCACTTGAATTGGGCGCCGTAGTGCTGCTTAGAGGTCGCAAGTTCGTGTACCACCCCTCGTAACACGCATACTTACTTATCAACATTAGTCACTTGTATTCCTCATTTATATCAGCATTACAGTTTGCATGAATTCATTACTCATTTCATGATGTATATGTTCTGTGCTTTCTATGGACTTGTGCAATCTAGGAATGTGCAACGCAATCTAGGAATTCCTAAAGTGCAAGCCCTCCTTTTCACCTTTCTGTGTTACAAACAGATTCATAGACGCTTCCACAACCACCCACATCATAGCACACACCCACATACCTGACTGCATGGTATTACAGTACTAGTCGGATGCACATACACTCCATCCAGGCACTGCCCAAACCTATATGCCCACGCAGGTACACTAAACAAGGCACAGTACCAGAGCTGTGGCCAAACATACACCCAACGGAGACACACAGGCACCATGCCAGTGCTGGCACTGACAAAACACGCCTGAACGAGTAAACTAACAGAGACATACAGTGCCAGCACACTGGCACTGGCAAGCACACCTCCGCGGGCACACTAACAAGAGAACAGCCACTATCAAAAATGCACGTGCGGACACTACCAAGAAAGGAGCAGCTTATCAAACACACACGCGCGGACACACTATAACACAGGTCACAGGTCGTAAAGGTGATCATTACACCAATACTGACATACGTAAGGCTGTACACATTTCTAAGAAGGGTGAAAATATACATAGCAAGGGGTGTGAGATGGCAACAAGAACGAAGGTCCTCTTCTACCCTCTCCCTAAACGCCCCACAAACAAACAATTCATTTATAATTACAGTATGATGTAGAATCACCATACTCAAAAACACAGAATAAAGGACAAAAACATCAATGTAGCGAACATACTATGCTTCTGAACTCACCACGAACAAAGATCAAGAAAAAGTTCTGTCTTTCAACATCATCTGAAACTGCAACTTCAACAAAGTAATTCCCCGTGTCCTCTTCACGTAAACTTCGGAAAGTAAGTCTACTCATGTCATTGCTAATATCAGTTGTACTGACCCTGTTTTGTTCATCTGGAATTGCATTTCCATCTTGTCTTTCCAAGGATACATTGGGCCGTGGGTTGGCACTATAAGTTACAGTAATATCAAGTTCACCACCTTCATCAACATTAGAGGTTGAGGCATTGAATGTAAAGGGATCGTTCCCTACAGCAAGGAGAAAGATGGTTGATGGAAACAGGAACAATGATAATACAATATAGCACAGTCATAAGCGTAGCACACGGTCCGGCTGGTGAAAAAAAATTTTCGCTGACACAGAAACAAATCTACACATGTTGACAGATTTTCAGTCTTGGAGAGGGGAGAGGAATAAGGAAAGTACTAACCAAAGTTATTAATCTACCCAACGATCTGCAGTATGATTGGTATCTGAAGTTTCACCAAGGGATAGGCAGATACTCACTGAAAGCCTCAAATACACCCTTGCTCATTGACAGCCACTTTCTTGTGATGACGTCAATGCAGTGCAGCTATTTTTGAATGGAGGGTGCTTTCTGACGCTATTTAACATGGAGATAACAGGCCAACAGGTTCGTTAGAGTCCGGGAAAAACTTGTACCCGGATCGCACCCCACGCCAAAAAGGTGCAAGTGAATCTGGATGTAAGAGATTAATCTAGAACATGTGTTCAATTTGTGTTGTCCTGTGTTTTGACTGTATTCTTCATACCATAAAATGGTGTTATATAGTAGGCTAGCTAGCTATTGTTATGATGTAACTATTAAAAATATAAAAATGGCATAAAAGTGCACGGCATTTCCTCAAGTACATGTACATATCGTGTAGATTATACATACATAAAAGTCTTAAATTAATTAGCAGGATGGGGATTTTTACACTGAAGCCCAGTGTGAGGCTATAGTGATGCGTGGCAATAATCACGCCAAACCTGACCAGGTCAATACAAATTGATCCCTGGCCAGGGGGACCAAAGTCCTATTTATGGCAACCAGTGATCGCCTCCCCAGTCATCCAACAAACAAAGATCGAAAGAGCCACAGACAGCTGTTTCGGCCTTGTTGGGCCTCGTCAGTGTGGCGTACTGATGGTAATTGCTGGATTAAATTAATTAGGCAACAAGAATTTCGAGTTAAAAAAAAACTCGTGGGGCTACCGCCCCAACTCAAACTGCTTGATCTAGCTGTCAATTGCTGGTTAGGATACGTAGTTGTGCACCAGGGCTACGTCATGAAAATTTATTAGTGCATGCAATCAAACAAGCACACTGTACCAGCATTCACACATGCAGGTTTGCACAGGATTGGCACACTGTGCACAATTAAAACATGTTTGTTTGAATGCTAACAAAGTTTAATAGCTTCACCAACTGAAAGTGCAAACACACACGAGAAAAACACACGGGTCACAGAAGCATCAATGCGCCGTATCATGCTTTGCCCTGGCAGAAGGCATTCGTTCGAGTGCAACACAGCGCGCCAATGCTGAAGATGATTCCAGTGTGTGCCACGGATTCACGCAAAGCTTGTCGTTGCTCCTGTCAATCATCCTCGGCAGCGTGGTGAAGACCACTAGTCTACAAGTTACAGTGAAGACGATGACAACAATATTGTGCGCTCACCGAGTTCAGCGTCGCTCTTGTCCTTCGCCTAAGGCAGTAATTCGCGTAACATTGAGCTTTTACGCCGTATAACACAATGCCATAGGCAAGAACACAACCAACGGCGACCTGGGCGACATTCGAAGTCCTTTCTGTGCCATCTCCTCTTCCCGAACGCTAAGAAAATGGCCGCCTTTTGCTGCACATAAGTGTGCCTGCATGCAGAATACAATGTGTGTCAAATTTTGACATTCAATATGATTCATTGTATAGTCAGCCTGACCAAGGGAAAATACACTGCTACACCTCTGATAGTACACGGCTCAAATTACTTGAAGTTTCTAACATACTCCAGTAATTGGAGAATGTTCACAAACTTTACCATGGAGCAACCACAAACATATTGCAGAGTGCTTTCTGCAGAAGGCAGAGGCTGTTTGAGCAACAGGTATGCATAGAACCTCATTCCAATTTTCTGTAAAGTAGAAAATGTCTTGCTGGAGACAAGTCAGTGGCAGAGGTTGACTGAACAAAGGATAGTCTAGTGCCCAGATCCTATCCACCGGCCCCCACTTTACTTGATGCATCCCAAAATAATGGCCATTTGACAAACAAGGTCAGGAAACATGATTAAATGAAGTGTACATATATATGTAGTGAAGAAAGGAGTAAATATGTATTCTTGATATTGTAGAGGCTCATCACTACATTGTGATAACTGGTGAATAGATCTTGATGACCATATACATACGTAGCAGAATAAATCGACCAATAGCAACTGATTGCAGGATGTTTTGGCCACGTAGGCCTACGTCAACTGTGTACAAAACTGAGAGGATACTGCAGTCTGAATTAATTTTATATCAAACTCTAACAGTGTGTGACCAATATTATTGCATGATTAGGAGTGAGTACATAGGTGACCAACAGTGTTGCAAGACTGGCTACCCATGCAACCTATTGTGTCTACCATCTACTCCCCATCCTACTAACTTGCCAAAGATTTGGCCCACATTCTCACACCCTTGGCTGGACACACTACCTACACAGTCAAGAATTCCAGTACCTTTGTGGAGAGGATATTAGGACTACAGACTACACCGCAAGACACCATGGTGAGCTTCGATGTGAAGAATCTTTTCACACAAGTCTCACGGTGGTTCAGGACAGGTTGAACAAGGACCCCACCCTAGGAGACAGAACTAGCATTCCAGTCCCCCAGCTCGTGGAACTAATGAATTTGTGCCTTAGATCTACGTATTTTCAGCTTGGTGAAGAGTTCTACGAATAAACAGATTGAGCAGCAATGGAATCGCCCTTGTCCCCAGTGATTTCCAGCCTGTATCTGGAGAGTCTGGAGGAAACACTCATAAAATCAGCACCCTTTAAGCCCAAACTCTGCATGAGGTATGTGGATTGATTGATTGATAGTCTTATTTTAACTGGGGAAGGCCTTTAGCCTAGAGGCTACTCTTACAGGCGCCCAGTGTATGCTTACATACATACACACACAGACACACACATGAACAGCCAATCAGTTTGTGATTATTGGGCAGTGTTGATGTTGGGAGGTGCCACTTCTTTTTTCACTGCCTGAGAGGTGGGCCCTTGCCATCCCATTGCTCTCCAATCTCCGGTCTTGACTCATGGTGCCAGGCCACCTGCACCCTCCCACATGTTTGTCATCTGGCCCCATGGGCCTGACAGGCTACAGTCATTCCACCAAAATCTTAACCCTACGACCCGCGCACTTAAAAATGGAAACTTGCATGGAACAAACATTTTTAACTGGCGCGTACAGACTAGCCAGCATGCTTATCTATACAAATGGGGTATCATTTCATAGAGGATTCACAGAGCTATAAACTGGTACTAAGCACAATAGTATGCAAACGGCCATTGTTCCACGCGGGCTACAAATGGTCGTCGCCTACCAAGTCGCGCATGTTTGCGAATAGTTTCCAGTCTTCTCAGCAGGGGATCGAAGTCAAGTGTGGTATCATCGTACGGATCATCTTCTCAGCTATCATTTGATAGGCGCCATGAAATGTTCAGAGCTACGACTCCATAGATATTCAACATTATTCAAGGTGGGTGCATTCCGCGGCTTTTATCTCTGTTTGTTTATATAGCCCACTTCTCAAAAGTCTTTGTCTCGGCTTCGATCAAATGGAACCTGTCAAGTTATCTATCAAAGCCAAGCCTATCTATTCTACTTTCATATTGTAGTATTTGTTTGGCGACTGCTATTATTGTTCTTCTGAAAAATATTCATGAAGTTGTGTGATTGCATTACACTATGTATACAGCGCAGGTCAGAGGGTTAACCAACAACACCCTAAAATCCAGTTCACGGTTGAAGAGGAGAAATACGACAAGCTCCCCTTCCTTGATGTCCTAGCCATGAAAGAAGGAGGAAGACTTCTGACCACAGTGTACCACAAGTCCACCCACACTGAAAGGTACATCCTATACAACTCCCATATTACCCGGACCATAACGGGAGTCCTGAGATGCATGAGGGACAGGGCATGCAACATCTGCTATCCCACAAAGATGCAGCAAGAAATGGACCACCTAAATCAGGTGGTCCAGGCAAATGGCATCTTAGAAACCCTGGTAAAGAAGACCCTAGCAATCCATCTATCGCCTTTCCCAGCAGCCTCCGCGCCACAAGAGGACAATACACCAAAGGTCCTATGTAGCCCTTACATCAAGGGTCTAAGCGAGAAGATTGAGAAGGTCTGTGCCCTTCTGGGAGTAAAGCCTGTCTTCAGACCAATGAAGACTCTGAATAGAGGCCTAATGCAAGTGAAGAACAGGACCCCAGAGCAGAAACAGACTAGAGTGGTGCATGAGGTTCCCTGTAAGGATTGCCCGGAGATGTATGTGGGTGAAAAGTAAGAGGACACTGAAATTCAGACTAAGTGAGCACAGACAAGCAGTGAGGCAAGGAGACCCCAACAACGGCATTGCAGTTCATGTTCAGAAGACAAACCACTGCATCAACTCTGACGGTGCAACAGTCCAAAGTCGAGCCGAAGCGTTCTGGTAGAGTAGGACTGTGGAAGCCATTCAGATCAGAAAATCCACCCCAAACATGAACCTTGACAGTGGTCTTCTCCTTCCTATGGTCTGGAACTCGATCCTGAACCCAGCCACACATCCCACTTAACCCTCCCCCCCCCGTAAGTTACGTAAGTATTAGTTATCATATGCCCATGAGGACGTGAAGCGCCCGTGGGCGATAAATCAGCCAAGCGCCCGAAGGGCCATGCTAAAACTAGCTTGTTGCAATTTAGCACGTACCTCAAACATTTGAATCGAGTTATCGACAAACTACCTGAACGTTACTAGAGCTATTTGCTAATGCTGTATTCTGTTCCATAGGTAAGTGAATTGGCGAAGCGCTCCTCAAAGAACAAACGTTCGGGTCCTTCAAAGTCATCCAGGTTTGACTTCCAACATAATGGACAGCGATTTCGAAGACCTTCAAGCAGGATATCAACCAAATACAACTATTTGCACGGAATGGTCCGCAAAGGTGATTGGTGCAAATATTTAAGAGTTCATTGGAGCAGCAGTCAATAACTAACCCCACAGGTCACTAACTAACCCCCAGGTCGATAACTAACCCCCAGGTCGATAACTAACCCCCAGGGCGATAACTCACCCCCAAGTCGATAACTAACCACCCAGGTCAATATCTCACCCCCTAAGTCAATAATTCACCCCCCAGGTCGATAACTCACCCCCCAGGTTGTTAACTATCCCTCAGTACATGTTATTTTAGGTTTACCCATGGTAGCTTGCTTTGATGTAGGGCTTCATCATGCAACAATTCTTCTTTTTCATCATGTTTGGCATGTCTTTTATTCTCGATCATTCCTTTACTTTGTTGACATTGACAGTGCATGCATCTTCTTCCTCTTCTTGTTTATGCATGTTCACTCATTACTTTTATATTTGCCAAGCAGCGAGCATAGCAAGTGAAGCGAGGCCAATAAGCGCAGTCTATTCGAGATTCCGCGATATATACGTATGTTTGTCTGCACGTGCATTTCACAAGACCGTGCATGCCTTGCGCAAGTCCTATCACGTCGGCCCATTGTGCATTGTCCTTCAGAACACTGGCTGCTGTTCGGAGCACCACTTTGAGGAGTAGCCCTTTCGATAGGTATGGCCGACGGCGCCAGTTCAGCTGAAGACAGCCCAGACGACAACAGCGACTTAAGCCGTACGCATACAACTACCGGACACAGGAAGCGCAGCCCACACCAGACTGCGGCACAGAGGAAAGAACGATTGGCAGCCGAATGACTTCGCCATATTCCTTTCTTTATTACTTCTTCATATTATACATGTACCTTTCCATGTACATTGTTTCGCTTACTGTACATATACTCACACTTTTTGCGTATCCGTTCTTTGTTATTACTCATCTTTCAAATTCAAAAATTGCTGCCTGAGTGAGGTGCGAGGCATGTGTTTGTGCATTGCGTATGCCTAGTTTATTTAGTAAACAGTGCATGGCTTTTTAGGTCACTTAATTCAGCCACCCACTCACCCACTCTTAATCACAAAGCCTCATTGGTCATCTATGTATCCACTCCCTAGGTTACTCCCAATCTTGCAACACTATTGGCCAGCTATGGCATGAAAGTTATTAGGCATGCTGGAGTTGATAGTAGGATGATTATTTTTGACGATCAAGCACGCCAACAAATGACTCTTCCCTTCCAATTGTCACTTCAATGCAACGTTTTGCCCATCACAGGCTTCGTCAGGCATACAGCAAAGAAAAAGAAAAAGTGGCAACTTATATGCTAGCCCTATGGGCAATGATTGGTCAGGATAGCATGCATGTGCAACACACAACATTCGACCAATGAGGTGGAAGAAAAAATGAGTGGTATACAATGTCATGCAAAGGTGACCAATTTTTCTTTCTCTTTGCTGTATGCCTTTAGTTGCATTAAAGTGACAATTTTGGAAGTGAAGAGTCATTTGTTGGTATGCTTGATCGTCCTACTATTGGCCAGCTATGCACTCACTTGTCATCTGCAACACTATTGGTTACACACTGTTGGGGTTTGCTACATAACTTATCACACTGCAGTATCCTCACAGTTTTGTACACAGTGCTATTGATATTGCTAGTTGCCAATTGTCACAACGCAGCAATGAGCCTCTACAATATAATTTTAGATTGAACGTGCAGTACTTATTTGTGAACTTGTACTGCAATGCTGCAAGACATCACACAGCTCAGGAACCCGACGACAGGAGAAAAAGGAGCAACAATGAGCTATAACTTGGGACCTACGTACACTCTGACACGGATCTTCAGCCACATAAAGTACCAATCCTGGTTTCCATCTCTTTCTCACTTAAAAAAGTAAAAGGCAGTTACATCATCCACCTCAGGTGCATGGCTTAGTGCACCATGCTAGTCACCCACTGAGCTTACTACCATTGCACCACACAAGTGACAGTCTTGAGGCACTGGTCTTAAGCAGTTGCAGGCAGCAGTACAGACTGGTACATACGAGAGATCATGACCGGGATGGATAGCTTGTGTGGCTGAAACTCTGTGTTAGATCCCAAGTTTGAGCTCGGTCGCTGCTCCTTTTTACTCCTGTAGTTTTTTTAGCTGTAATGTCCTGCTACATTCCATTATTGCAGATCAAACCCACAATTGAGAAGGAAACCAACTATACCAAATTAGTGGGCTACATTCTAGCTTAGTTTTACACTTCATTCCAACAACATTGCTTTGGGCTTCATTCTAACAACATGACTTGGGTACTCTAACTTCGCTTCAGGCATCTTCTAACAATTTGGCTTAGGGCCACCACCGCCTGCCTATGGCCGGAACATAGTTTGGCATTAGGGTTACTTGGGTTGGTCAATGTACAAGTAGCATACATGCATGCACTATGTTTACTTGAATTGAAGATACAATATTTGCATATGGAGATACAGTCAGGTCTATAATACACAACAGAAATATTGAATTCTCATACACAATTCACCAGGAGAGTGTATGCCAGTACTGTGTTCTCTAGTGGACACCATACAGGTAGAAGAAAAACCAGTACTGGACACCCTGAATAATGGTACCATATACAAATGTAAGCAGTATGGACTGCGCTGATCTGAAAGTGGAACGGATTCAGCTCAGTACATGCATTATTTTTCGCAATCACATTAATCTATTGTCTACAACATTCAGTACATGTAGGAGGGAATACACTTACACAAAACTGTGACATGTGCCAGGGGCACGTTCATTGCATCCTCGAAGACAGCGCCAACTCGTATAGAACAGGAGATAGTGTAGCCGTTGGCCTCTCTCGTGATGTTCCTCAGTAACAGTTGTGAATTGAAGTCTCCAAACACCAAGGCATCCTCAATGCCATCCACTGCGACCAAATCTGATATGTTCAACCCAACTACCTGAAGCACACTCGTGCCTCTACTTATCGTGTACCGGGTAGGCTGTGAGGTGTCATCCACCGTACCACTGCAGGCAAACGTCGCATCTCTTCCTTCCACGACCGTTTGGTTCATAGGCAACGTATCGAAGACAATGTTCTGAGAACAGGCTGTACAAAAAACGAAGCAACAGATCTAGAGAGTGGACACAAAGTGCAGGAAGGATCATTAATTCATACACCTTACCTGAAACTACAATTGCGAGCAAGATAGCAGGAGTTCGAACAGCCATGGCCATCGTCAAGTTTCGACCGTTTTGACCGTCACGAATATGACCGCTTAGCTGGTTGGAAGTTGGCCGACTGAACGACTTCAGGAACTAAGTGCACTTCCGCTTCCGCTATAACGTACCTAAGGGTTTCTAGTCCCGTTTGCACACTCACGTGGGGACTGCGGAGCCTCACTTGCTAATTAGTCTCGCGTAGCCAGACCGCTACCTCCCTCCAATTTATATGCTGACGTCACCGACCGATGACGTCAGCATATAAAAATGGAGGGGAGGTAGCGGTCTGGCTGCGCGAGCCTACTTGCTAATTGCCATTGAAATTCACGTGAGATCCGTGGTTCCATATTTAACGCGTTAGTGATTGCAGGCAACCCCTAGGTCTGCATACAGTCGCAGTTTACAAACGCGGCGATGATGCTGGAGGTTGTGTTGTTCCTCATTCTTGCCTCGAGGGCCTCTGCTCAGACAGTGACCATATCACCCTCGCCCTTGACCGGCACAGAGGGTAGTAACTTGACCGTTGACTGCAGTGTGGTCAGCGGAGGAAGGACTGATTTCGAACTGACAGTGAATGACAGTAGAATTGTGAATCTGGCCAAGTTCGTCGGCGCGTCGGTGACTCTTACAGGAACACGGTTTGTGTATGGGCCTCTGGAGAGGTCGGATTCGGGAAAAGGTTTCGAATGTGATGACAGTGGCGGCAATAGAGCATCTGCGACGTTGGTGGTGCACTGTGAGTGACTTACGTATTTAGGCATGTGCCTTGGTGCCCATCATGTTAGTATGGCTTCTCAAAGGTGAACCTCTGGGATCACCATCAGCTGTTATCAATCTGCTTGACTTATTTTCACTCAGACCCTCCTGTGTACACCCTCCTCCCAAGCCAGCCCACCACTGTGTTGGAAGGAGAAGACTTCACCTACTCCTTTGGGTTTGATGCCAACCCAACTCCCACCAACTTCACCTGGTCCAGAGATGGCCAGGTCATCTCCAGTGGTGGTCGGATAGCCACCTCTGTCAGCACCATCTCCATCACCAGCACCACCAGGAGTGACAGTGGAGTGTACGAGGTGGTGAGCTACAATGAGGCAGGGAGGGGAGCAGGCAACTTCACTCTGGATGTGCAGTGTGAGCCTTAATACTGAACCATTCCTTTCATAGTCAAATAGTTGTACAGTGTAAAAAGTAGTGATCATGTGTGATTGATGTACTTTGGTATATTAGTCTGAGACAAGAAAGCATGGTTGTGTGTGATTTAGATTGTGTGGTGTTTTGTGTCCTCTCCAGTCCCTCCTCTGATCATCAACAGAGCCAGTCAAACTGCCCTAGTCCAAGGAGAAGACTTCAGCTTCGACTGTACATCGGAACCTGCCAACCCTGCTGCAGTGGACTACACCTTTCAGAAGGACGGACAGGCTGTGGATGGTAGCCGTGCTACAGTGCAAGGTCCAGTGCTGACCATCACATCCGTGCAGACAGGAGATGGAGGCAACTACTCCTGCAGTGCCAACAACAGTGTGGGGAAAGACACTGCCTACCACAGTCTCATTGGTTAGCCATATGGTACTGCAGATAGCTGCACTCAATTAGAGATTTATGTGTCATTATTTAAGCAATTTCTTCAGCAGTCTCTTTCATGCACAGTTCCCCCAGGAGTTCCACAAGCCCTCACTGTGAGTGATTTAGGCCCCTTCCAGGCCACAGTGAGTTGGCAGCCCCCACTTGAGGATGGCGGTGCAGTTGGTTCTCTCATGTACACCGTGACACTCACCAACACCAGTGATTCCACCACCTTCAAATTCAACCCTACCTCTGTCCTCACAATGAACCTGGCCAACCTCAGTCACAGTGTGATCTACCGAGTGCAAGTTGTGGCAGCGAATGAGGCAGGAATGGGACCAGTAGAAGAAGTGATGTTCAGGACAAATGATACTGGTACGTAAGTGGGTATATTGGTGTATACCAGTAATTATAATGTTGTGGCAGGAGATCGTGAAGCATTTTTCTGCCAGTTTTATTCGACGTCATCTGACTCTTACAGAGCCTTGTACGCACTCCCATTGCCTCAAAGCGCTCCATGCCCGCTGACACCCTGATACCTCGTGTACTGTAATATGTACTACTGCCTACTACTATGTTACAGTATAATTTTTGAATGGATATTGTGTACAGGGTCATATTAGTGTTAAGGTTCGGGTTTGGTATTGTATTATAGATCGTGATTTGGTTTACTGATTTTAGAGTTAGGGGGCCCAGGACATGGTCTTAGAAGAGTGTCCTGTGCCATGTTACCAACAATTGTGAAACGTTTTATGCGGGGGGAGGGGGGAGAGGTGATGTGCCAGTTTGTTCAGCATCATATGGAGTTCTTTATGCATTTCGGTGGGCCCAAAAATGCGATCTCACATATCCCTGTTGGCGAAAGACAAACTGCTTCACCTTTTTCTAATAGTTACAACATAGAGCATCACAGCTTAGATAAAACACTGAAACTGACACAGTTTCCAGGATGCCACCAAATAGTCATGGCCACCTTAGTCTTAAGGCTAAAAGGATGACCATTGATAATGCTCAGGAGGGCACTCTTGGGACATATTATGTATGAAAATGCTGTGCAGAACTTACCACATAACTAATAATAAGGTATGTACATGTACATGTTTGTATTCTCATTGTTAGAAGCGCCTTCGTGAAAGCATTATCATCAAAAGGCACTCCATTAATAACACCGTCGGGGAGTACCTGAGCAGATACTGTATACACTTTAACTTTCGCGCGGTTGAACTTTCGTGGATTTTTGCGATTTTCACGTTTTTATTTTCACGGTTGCAGGGTCTTAGTCTGACTAGCTAGACCCTCCCAAGTAGACGCCCTAAGCTCTAAAGGACGATAGCGAAGTGCGTGGATGGCACTTTTCGCAGATTAATAGCTAAAAGTGTGATCTGTGCTGTGATTGAAGACGGAAGAGGAAGATATACGAAGTGGAAAGTTGCATCTGTGGATTTCATGTGTATCGTGCGGTGTGGACGCCTTACATTGGAAATCAACTTGATTGTATTTCCGATAGCGGTACTATTGAAGATCCCTTCGCTGTTGCAGTTCAGAAAAACGGTGAAACGATTGGTCATGTGCTCACTGTCTACCGAAAAGCATGGTGTTGATTCATCGTTTCCTCTGAATCCTTGCCGTATTGATTGCTTCGGTGAAGGTTCATAGTCGCATATTCAAGTGCGCCGCCATTTGTGCAATTTTGTGATGCAATTGTCTTGCAAACCGCAGACCCATTGCTAGCCTTGGTCTAAATTTTCGCAGGATGAAACTTTCGCGGATGGCTGCTGATCCACAAAAAACGCGAAAGTTTAACCCCGCGAAAGTTAAAGTGTATACGGTATACATACCTGCTGAAGGTTTGCAGGATACTTAAAGCAGGGTATGTGGGTAGCTTTGACCCTTTGCCTTCACTGAATACCTTGAAGGAGTGAACTGTGTGAAGGCCCTAGTACTGAAGTGATGGTATGCAAGGCCGTACTATGGGGAGGAGCTTCCCACACATCAGTCTCCTTTAGTAGTGTAAAATACCACTTATGGCAGCTAGTTCCTTTTGGATCTGAGAGCTTGTGCTTGCTTTCCAAATAGCAGAAGAGAGCAAAAGGGAGGTGTTTGTAGAGGCCTTTTGTAGAGGCCATGAAGAAGGGAGGTAATATGCACAATTTTCACAGTTGAAAACACAATATTACAAGTTGCTCTTCAAACGTTTGACACTTTGCACTATCTGCAGTACTTTGCTAGTGAGCCAACTTCAGAATGATCTTGTTTCCCTGAACCTAACCCTGACAAAGTAGAAAATATATGCTAGCTGTGATCAATGTGACCCCATCTTGTTCCTCCAGTCCCCATCATTGACAGTGTTAGTGCTATGGCTCTGAGTCTGTTTGCATTTCATGTGAACATCACACTCCTCACAGATGGAGGGCAGAGGGTGACACTATACACAGTGAGTGTGTGGATGTAGGAACATGTTATGTATATAGACCTCCCGTTAACGTTAACGAACAGTGAACTGCATAATAATAACCATTAGTGAGTGGTGGTTAATCGTTAGTGAATAACGTAATAGTTCACATAAGGGTGTAAATAATTATGTACAGGTCAATTTTCAGCGCTGGCGAAAGGAAAGACAGAATGGTGTTATTAGTGTATTGCAAACAACGGATCGTGCAACTGTACTTCGCTCAATTTTGTCCACATGTCTGGATTTTTCTCTTTTGAGTTAAGCTGGCCACAAATTAATAATAGACAGTATGGTGCATACGTATAAACAATACGCTACCCAAAAACCGTTAATGGCTATTGTTTAAAGGTTAACGAACAGTGAACTGCATAATAATAACCATTAGTGAGTGGTGGTTAATCGTTAGTGAATAACGTAATAGTTCACATACGTAGTTATGTACAGCTCAGTTTTCAGCGCTGACGAAAGGAAAGACTGAATGGTGTTATCAGTGTATTGCAAACAACGGCTCATGCAACTGTACTTCGCTCACTTTCGTCCGCATTTGGATGTCTGGATTTTTCTCTTTTGAGTTAAGCCGGCCTCTGATCACAAATAACAACAGCGCCCTTCCATAGTCACGACTACGCCTTAATCGTACCGACCAGCCGATCTGCAAGCTCCAAGTCGCATTACAGTTCTCCTCCCTGTGAAGCCAGTGGAGACAGACTCCAGGAACTCTTTCCCATCATGGCGTGAGTAGTTGTTGCAATATCGCACAATTACCTTGTCCATCTCTCCAGGCAAACAATTTCACGGATCACTGCTTGCAGTTTAATGTAGATAGCATGCGTCGCTGCGCTTGCTGATTTAGGTGCGAACCACAACTAACTGTTTATCGGATAACTGCTACATGTTAACCGAAAATATACATGAATAACTCAGGGAAATCGTCAAGAAGCGTTAAGCGGCAAACGGAATTATGGTAATGTTTTCTATGCACTGTACCGTACACTGAAATGTCACTGGAATATTGCCTGCACAAACCATCACAGATTGAGATCAGAGGAGTGAACTACACGCGTAATGTTGAGGGCTCAGATCAGAGTTGGGTGTCAGCGCTGGTCAGCCAACTGGACCAGAACTTCACCAAGGGAGAGAATCACACAGTAAGGGTGTTTGCGACTAACTCTGTTGGGACCAGCAAACCTCGGTCAACTCTGCTCCAAGTCCCCTGTGAGTCCTAATCACAGTTGTGTGTACCACAATCAGTTGCTGACATCCACTCTCTCTCCTCAACCACACCCGCTAGTCCCTCCCAACATCGCTGTTCCGTCCACTGAACTGAGCACCACTAACATCCCAGTGTGCTGTGCAGGAGTGCAGCTCAACTTGGCCAACCCAGATAGCCCCATAGATGTCAGAGTCTTCGTTGAAGGCACCCTCCACCCTCCCAACCAGGTTACAAGGAATGGCAGTTTCCTCTACATCATGGGACTGCAGGCTGGCACAGAGTACTCCCTCAGAATTGCACTAACCAACATATTTGGAATAGAACGGATCAACACCACAGTCAGGCCTCTCCTTGGTGAGTTGGTGTGGGCATTTACATAGCTCTGTCACTTACATTTGTCTGGCTAAGAATGACTGCCCACACTAACCGAAGGGAAGGGAGTGTCACGATATATATATGTACATAGGACCTTTCTTTTATCCCCTCTAGTATGTAGACATACCCAACCTCTACCTCCCCCCTCAGGCCGTCCCTCCACCCCACAAGTGGCCCTCACCCCCACTGCAGGTGGATTGACTGTCCAACTGACTGTCATGTACCCCGGTACCAGGGAGGACACCCTCCAGTACTCCATCTCAACGTCACCATCACCTCTCAGCAGACGTCAGACAGGACAGCAGCCCCTCCCTGTTACCGACCTGACCACTCCCACCAGTGGTAGTGCGGAAGTAGCCCTTGGTCCAGGGACCTACTCTGTCACTCTCACTGTCACTAACCAACACGGATCCACCACGTCTGTATCTCGGCAGGTCACCATACAAGGTTAGTGTATCTCTGTCAGGTCAAGGTGGGATACATATGTACCTTTGTCAATGAAAGGCTAGAATGGTGTCACTAAATAATGTGTTGTGATGTACGTATGTACAGTATGTAGCTATGTGTATGGTTGCTGAAGACATTACATGTAAATCAGTCCCGTCAGTGCATCTCTCTCTCCAACCCCACCTACAGCTCCTGCAGCCACTGCAGACACTGCTGTCATAATTGGTGTGGTAGTAGCCGTTGTCATAGTGATCCTCCTCATCATCCTGGCTGTCTTCATTGTTGTGTTGATCTGCATGAAACACAGAGGCACAAGTGAGTCAAAGAGGGTGACAAGGGAGAGGACTGAGAGGAGAGGATATGTAGTGTAGAAATTGCCAGCACCCTGGGTGTGGTGTAGTGCTGAGGGTTCCATTCCCAATTTCCCCGGTGAGTAGTGAATCTGCACTCTCATGTCCAGTAGCAGTGTGACTCTACAGCTCTCCTAATACCCCAGCATCTCGTACATAGGCTGTCCTCTGTTTAACTTCGGAGTGAGAGTATCATGAATGCATGGATGCTTTGAGGTGTGGGCCATCATTAGAAGCACCACTAGTGCCATGAGGGGAGGAAGGTACACTCATTACTCATACAATGTGTTTGTGTTGGAGCAGAGACCATAGTACACAGACTAGTCCATCACAGTCAACCCGACTGGTCTTAGTGTCACTTGTAAATTTCACACGGAACATTTTCATGAAAGTCTTCAAATTGGCTCAAATGGTTAGTGAAATGGGGTGGCGTAGACATTAGTAAATGGGGCAGTGTAGGTGCTTCTTTGCATCTATGCCGCCATAGTGTATATAAATACACCCAAATGTCTATATAAATGCTAAATGTTCGCAGAGAATATCTTTGCAAATCGCAATCCATCTGCAAAATTCACAAACATTTTCTCCCACGAACATTTCCTGCTATACAGTATGTTCTGTAAAATTAGGGCGAGCCTGAGTGAGCCCCACACTTATGCGAAGCACAGCAAGTTTGTCTTGTTTTGTAACTGACGAGGACCTTCGCGGTCGAAACGTCTTACTTGTTGGAACTATTGCTACGTGTTAGCTCAATATCTCTCTGGTTCTATGTATTCCGTAGCATGAGCCTCTACAACATCCGCAAGTTTGTCTGTCTATATATACATATATATATACTTGCAACGCACATCCTGCTGTAATTTTTCATTTGTCATAGCCAAAATGGCTGCCACTCTCGAACAGCTTGAATATTCGTCGCAGAAAGCTTCAAACATTAGGTTAAGCGAACGACACGAAGAGCACTTGCCAACCTTGAACACACTTGATTTTTCCTGGAGCGACAGCATTAAGATGAGCGCCTACTCTCCCTCCATCCTTGGTAAATTCCTCCACCATAGCTATGTATATGAATCTGCCCGTGTGGCTGCCCACACTCCCGAGTCCACCATGTCTTGCTCCCAAGAAACTCCAAACTCCCTCCCCGCCTGTATCTCCCATCACCTCGTGCCCTTTTCAGCTCCTCCTTCTATGCATCTCTAACGTGCACTCCGCCAGTCATTGCCTTGTAGTCTCCCCTCACTCCTACAAATCTGCTAACACACTCATCTCTCGCCTCAGCTCTTTCACATGAACACACAAGAACATGTGCACACATGGCTTATGTACTCATGTCACAACTCATTCAGCTCGCTCGGGCTCGCCCCCACGATGCAATGCACCTGCCTAGTATGCATAATGCATCACCTGCCTGACCAGGGGTGGGAGTGACCTCTAACCTCTGACGTCCTGCTTCTTTCCTTCCTTCCTGTAGAAGCAATGTCCAAGCCAAAGAATGAAGGGTGAGAGACAACAGACTGGGGTGGGCGGGTCTTGGAACTGTTATTTGTAGCTATGGGAGTGGCCAGTGAGGGAATTCATGACCTATTCATGACATTCATGACATGTTTTCCTGTTTGTCTGAAACAAGTATGAACTCACACCTGAATCACATGTGACCTTTGGCTCTGGTAAAACACATGGCTGCCACAAGATGGTGGCTGACTGAGCAATCATCCTCTAATTCACAAGACCTGCTTCCCGTACTCCCTGTCTCTTGTCTCTTGTGCCTGGCCCTACTGTGTGTGGACTTCCTGCCTGGTGGTGCTCCCATGACCAACATGTTGCCGAACATGGTCTGAGTACCTTCCTAGCTGCTCAAAGCCACAAAAATGAGCCATAAATGAGGACTTTAGGGAGAAGCCAGTTTTGTTACAGATACACACGGAAGAAGGCTATTGTGCTATCACTCAAATGACCTAGCATGTGGGTTGTCCTCAATAGACACGTCATGGTACTGCTTCTGCTGCGAGTGGCAGTTTGGTGTATTGGTGAACTAATGGGGCTTTTACCTAGCTGTTTTCAGGCTGTGGCCTGCAGTGCACCACTCCAACCTGCTGTGTTGTGTGGTGCAGTGGTCTCATACCAACATGGGTTCCCTGAATCCCTATATGAGTGATCTGTTCCCATTTCCATTCACAGAAGTGGAGATGCAGACTACAAGGAGATGGTGGATACCTACAGTACGGATCCCCTGGCCCCACAGTACGAGGACCCCAGCACTCTGGAGCGGCAGGCCCCTCCGCCTGTGGTCACCTACAAGAAGGAGGAGGAGGCAGCGACAGTACAACCCGCCCCGGCGGCATCGGTGAGGGGAAGGGGAGAGAGGGATAGTTAGTTGCAGGTCATCTGAGAAAGTGGGAGTTGGAAGGAGAGTGATGGGCAGTGCTGGTTTTTGGAGTGAGGGAGCTGAATGTGGAGAAAGACTTGTACTGGATCTAACTGCCATTGTGAACCTGCCGTGTGCTAATCATGGCTGGCTCCTGCTAACTACCCACTGCTCCGCAAGTGTAGAGCATGAGTAATTAATGGGTCATCCAATTAGCCCTGTAGTTGTCTGATTTCACTGCACCTTACCACAGAGTAGTGTTTGGTGTAAACACTAGGCTAGCTTTCAGTGAGGATGGGAAAGTGAATCTCTACTATATAGTTTATCATGAAAGTGAAACTTGGTCTCTCCTGTTTGTCATGTGCAAGCCCACAACACTGCCCTAATTCTCCTCCTTGAATGGCCTCTTCCTCCTGACCCATTGGGAAGAGAGAAAGACACATGCCGGAGGGCAATTTCATTTTGATGGGGCTTCCTGCTGGACTAGCACTCCATCCTACCTCAGTCTGACCTGTGCCAGAGAAACTAGGTAGTGCTTGTATAACAATTAAGATGATGCGGAAAATTCCTTTCTCCCCACTTGTGCTTAGCTGTGCAAGTTGAATGTGTGTGTGTGTGTGTGTGTGTGTGTGTGTGTGTGTGTGTGTGTGTGTGTGTGTGTGTGTGTGTGTGTGTGTGTGTGTGTGTGTGTGTGTGTGTGTGTGTGTGTGTGTGTGCGCGTGCACATGTACGTGTGGCATGCAAGAGTGGTGTGGCCCAAGGTGACTTCTGCCCACAACAGTGGACCATAGCAGCAATCTCACAGCTCATCACCCTCTTTGGCACCCTAAGAACGGCAGTCCCTGTGTCCCTCATTAGTACCTCTTTTCACATGCACACACATTTCCTGTATACCTGGACCTGCCTGGTGTATTTAGCCTGGGTATACATATATTTTATAGTTAGTCAGCTTGGCCTCCTATCATGTTACCATGGCAATTGGCATTGGCTCTGAGAAAGTCCCTTGTTTGACAGCCTGACCTTCTGACTGACTGATGAATAAAACATCTGAGGTCAGCATTCCTACACTACTTGTGATAACTATCCCATCAACAACATCCCCCATGGTGAATGGTGAATGGACAATGAACCATGGTGGTCTATAGGTAAAGTAATTTGAATTCTTGGGTATTTTTGGGCTTACTAAGTTAGTGAGTTCCTTTGCGAATGCATATCCTGTGCCTTCTGTAAGACATGGTGTGCCCTTCCATTAGGCAAGCTGGGTAATGGTTGAATGAGTTTCTGGCTGTGTTGTCCCTGTTACAGCCCTTCAGGCTAATACGTTTATATGTGGCTTCCATGTGTAGTGCTATAAATAGAACACTCCTTATATGGTAATGTGCCCTCCCAGGTGAAGTGAGGGCGTGCCTGGTGTATGTGCTGTAGCAGTTACATGTACCTGTTGGTTCAGTCAACTGGGATGCAGTGCTTGGCAGCACCTCTTATGTGTAATACACTTCATGGGCTGCTTCATTTGTAGTATGTGGGTTAGAGTGAAACCCTCCTGATTTCACTCAAATTGAGCCATTTTCTCCTCGTTCCGGCCCCAGGGTCTTGTTTATGCAGACTTGGACTTCTCCAGGCAACAAGCCTTTGGTTCAAAGAAGCCAGAAAAGAAAAAGCCTGACCCAATAGAGACAGTTGTTTACTCTGAGGTGCGGCTGATGACACCTCAGGAGACGCAGCAAGGGGAGGGAGATGTGGGCGGAGAAGGTGCGGAGCCACACTCGTCCACCTCCATCATGTGAGGGACACGCCCACTCCTCCCATCCATTATACCGTTAATTTCCTAACTCCTTTTTGCAGTAACGTGTTTTATTTACAGTATACTATATATACCACAATACACTTCACAATATTTACAAGTACTAGTGTTAGCTTTATATGGTTGTATATAAATCTATCTTTTTGCAGTAACGTGTGTTTTAATTACAGTGTACTATACCACAATACGATTCACATGATTTACATGTACTAGTGTTAGCTTTATTTTTGAGTAGAGTCTCTATACAGGCTCTGTGACTCCACTGTTCAGAGCTTTGCAACTGCTACATCCACTGCCTGATAAGCAGGATTCTCCTCCATTGCAACACTACTGCTGGTCACACCTCCTCCACACTCCTCATACTGAGGCTCAGTTGTGAATTTGGAATGGGACTTTGGGAGGTTGAAATCCTATTTTGACTTCAGCATAATGGTAGTTGGGGGACCTTTCACAGCCTTCAAGTTTGAGGACAACTTCTGACTTCCTATGTATATACAACATGCGAGATGTTGCACATTTCACTGTGTAGATATTGCATGCTGTAAAAGAAAAGAGATATAATATTACATTTCCCTGTTGCATTCAAGGATATAGCAGCTACACTTACGTGGTGTGCGGCATATGCATCATTGTCAGAGTAGTCGCTTGGACCTGCAGTTATAAATGTATAATAATAAATAATGTTGTGCACATCCATTTGTAATCAGTGAGTGGCATTCCTTCAGGCACACATTCACACATACGTACGTAGACACACACATGCCCACAAACACACATACGTACATTTACACAACACACATACTTGCACATACAATGTATGTACTCTAACATCACATACTCACTGGTGTACAACAAGCCGACATTGGTCAGTACTTTTTGGAGAAGACCCTGTGGTGTGGGATATAAATTAAATGACAGATGAAAACACCTGTCTATCAGTATGTAAAAGTAAGGAAGTAAGATATAAAATGCGTCATACCACCACATTGCCATGACAACAAAAAGGTGGAGCACATCTGTGCAGTTTCACCACATTAGCCAACTGCCCATGTTATGTATGTTTAATTTGTAGAAGTCACACAACAACACTATGTACAGAGCCTCTCAAGCACTTAGTATTCATGGCCCCTCAACCCTGAAGAAGCCATTGAGTGCACATGCCCACAGTGGGAAGTACACACTGACACCACCAACCATGCATGAGGTAGTCCAGCATGCTAGACCATCCCACGAAAATACTGGTGATTAGATTGGACCCCACATTGACCACACCAGGGTCTTGTCCAGGGAGTACTGACCAAACTCCAGCTGTGACTGCAGTCAGTGCTGTTCTGGTTGTTGTCATTCTCGTTGTTGTAGCCAGTTTCACCGTCACCAGTGAGTCTGATGTCCAAGTATGTTATACTTTGTGCATACATGTGTGTGTGTGTGTGTGTGTGTGTGTGTGTGTGTGTGTGTGTGTGTGTGTGTGTGTGTGTGTGTGTGTGTGTGTGTGTCTGTGTGTGTGTGTGTGTGTGTGTGTGTGTGTGTGTGCTATGTGTGTGTGTGTGTGTGTGTGTGTGTGTGTGTGTGTGTGTGTGTGTGTGTGTGTGTGTGTGTGTGTGTGTCTGTGTGTGTGTGCTATGTGTGTGTGTGTGTGTGTGTGTGTGTGTGTGTGTGTGTGTGTGTGTGTGTGTGTGTGTGTGTGTGTGTGTGTGCTATGTGTGTGTGTGTGTGTGTGTGTGTGTGTGTGTGTGTGTATGTGTGTGTGTGTGTGTGTGTGTGTGTGTGTGTGTGTGTGTGTGTGTGTGTGTGTGTGTGTGTGTGTGTGTGTGTGTGTGTGTGTGTGTGTGTGTGTGTGTGTGTGTGTGTGTGTGTGTGTGTGTGTGTGTGCTATGTGTGTGTGTGTGTGTGTGTGTGGTGTGTGTATGTGTGTGTGTGTGTGTGTGTGTGTGTGTGTGTGTGTGTGTGTGTGTGTGTGTGTGTGTGTGTGTGTGTGTGTGTGAATGTGTGTCTTTAGATAGTCAGTATCTGATCATTGATGGATTTGTATGACCGAGATAACATTACAAAGCTGAAAGTCCATGCATAAGTGACTGCTCTGACTCTGATGATACACACCATAAGAGATATTACTGCTGTGTATGCATATATATCTTGGAGACCAACGGTAAAAATAGCTCTTAACTTTCACAGCATGGAAAAATCTATACAGTCAGATATGGCTCTTGTTATGTGCATTTTTCATACATTCGTGTGTAGGTATAGAAAATTAAGGAGTTATCCTCAGTCCTGAAGGCCTTGAAAGGTCTCAAATACCATTATGCTGAAGTGGAAATGGGGTCTCGCAGACTTCCCAAGTCCCATTCTAAATCCACAACAGAGCCAAAGGATGAGGAGTGTGGAGGAGGTGTGACCAGCAGTGATGCTGCAATGGAGGAGAACTCTGCTTATCAGTCAGTGGACTTGCAAAGCCCTGAACAGTGGAGTCACACCCTGTATAGAGACTACAAACTTGTATGACAAGTCAAATGAATGTAGCTGTGAACAAGTGTGTTATGTGCTATTTTGCATGTTTACGCATTAGTGCTTGCGTGTGTGTCTGTGCATTGGTGTGCATGTGTGCGTGCACTTTCAAATTTATCCTATTTCTACTACTCCAGTCACCCTCAGTCAACAATACAATTCAGTATCTGAGGGCTTACATAATTATACTATAATTACGGCACTGCACTTCATACATGTACAATGTTATATATGTACAGGGTTGATTCATTCTGATGATGTAGAGGTACTTACATCCAGTGACAGTGAGCTGTTAACCACATGACCACCTGTATGTGACCACATGTTGAGTTGGTCCATTGTTTGGTGGATGCATGGGTGAAAAGAGGCCATACATGCGTCAGACCAACAGTTTGTGTTGTGTCATAAGTGCAGTATATTGCCTGCTCTTTTACGTACCGTAAGTATTTCGCCATACATACAGGCCAAGTGACACTGATCTGTGAACCATCATGTGACCACATGTTGAGTTGGTCAACTGTTTGGTCCGTGCATGTTGAACAGAGGATGTACACATGTCAGACAACACTGTGTGTAGATTTGTACTCCCTGGTCTTTTGTGGATAGCTAGCTACAGTGATTATTGAGAACTTTGCTAAACTGTCAGAAAGTGACCTTTTGAATGATGTTCATTCAATTTCTATGGAATGCCACAGTATAAAACTAGGCAGTAAAGTGCTAAACCCTCGGCCAAATAACCTACATAGAAAGTTTCAGTCATCTTAATGAAAATGTCAATTACGTATAACTGGAGCTGGCAGTATACATGTGCGCTATATTGCAACACAATGGCAGAGCTGGCAAAAACACCATGTACTCATGTACTATTGAAGGCAAAATGGCTGACATTTGCACTAATAACTTTGACGAGAAGTCTGTAGCTTGTTGAGAAGGCTGTTTCATGAAAAACTCCATGTTTTAATTAAATATCTTGCAGTGCTGAGGCGATCCGTAGGTCTTCTTGGCTAATTCGTTACTGCATAGAAAAATTGAAGCTGACACACAAACACAACCAACTACTGTAACCCTGCAGCACATGCTCATCAAAGATTAATTATACAGTGATTATTACATATAGATGTACAGTACATACGTATGTGTACAGCAACTATTACTGAACACATCATACAACAACATTGCCATGACAACAAAGGGTAGGTCTACAGTTTGTGTGGCTTCACCACACTGCCCATGTTTTGGCTGAAGAAGCACCAACAACTTCACAAAGGAAACTCAGTCATTTTCAATAGAGGGCATTCGTTAGTCTTGTACTTGTGTCTTGACTGCACAAGCTACTCACTGGAGTGATCATCGCAGAGGGTACAGGGTACCATGCTTCCAAATATCATTAACATTGTCTGCCAAAGAGTCCTGGTGGCAAGGAATCACAGCAGCTAGAGCCAAGAGGTCTGGACCCTCTGCAAACAAAACTGTAATGTCATGTCTTGCCTTGTACTGCATGGTGCAATTGTTTTGTGCTGTAGAGTGCTTTATGGAACTCTTAAATCACGACCCATAAAGCACTCTGTAGGAAATATGATCAATAAAGCACTTAATTCTCTTGATCACCTAACGCAAGTCACTCTATAAGTATAATACAGTACAAAGTGTTGCTGCTTCCATAAAGGAAGCAACATGTACAGTATATCATACACCTAGCTAGCTGTTGAAACTACCTCCTAACAAACATTCCACTTGTGTACAGTGCACTGAGTCAGTCTCTAATGTACTTCTGTCTGGGACACACACACAACCACCATATATGGGAAAATCATGTAGATTGATCGCATGAGCTACAGATACTGTACTCTGCATGTCTCATTACAGACCCTAAAGGCATACATAAAAATAGTATGTAATGTTTAAAAAGACATTATGGTATAACACTGCTTGCACTACTTATAGACAGACAGACATACAGAACAACATGCACACACAGCACATGCAGTCCACAAACTTGTATACTGCCAGGCTCAATCATGCATACCTTAGACAACAAATGATGCTGTCATTTCTTGGGACATTCCATTCTCATTCACAGCCATCACTGAGACACTGTAGCTCGCTGCAGCGACATCAGTCAAGGTGTGTGTGGTGGTCACACTGGAGTCCAGACCAGTTGGATCCACCCGGACCTCGGTGGGCTGGAGGGACTGGCGCTTGGCAGTGTTGACGGCACTGAAGATGAGACTAAACCTGAACTGTCCCCTTGCATTTGTTCCGGGGTACCTGGTACTCAGCTAGATGGAGACTGAGGACCCCTCCACTGACACCACCGGCATGGATGGGTCAGAGGGGGAGCCTGGGGGAGGGGTGGAGGGAGAGATGGGAGACAAAGATGATTCATGATGATGCAGACAAAAAGGTGACAGCACATGATTGTTGTTTTCTTGACATAGTGTTGTGCGCTTATGTAATGAACTCTGGCAGGAACACCTCATACGGTCATGAGTTGCACACCAGCTGGATATGCAACTATGGAGCCACCAGTCAAGTTCACAGATGAGCAAGGAATTTCAACAGCTAATGACAAACTACACATCTACCCACAGTTAGCACTGCTTGTACTGCTGTGATCCATTTGGTACTTGTTTCAGTTAATTGTCAGCTGATGTAGCAACGTGGAGGAGGTGGAGGGGGAGTGATGATGATTTACGTATATGCAGCAGTTGGACAATGACAAATCTAAAGATTCGAAGCTTGAACAACAAATTGGTGTCACAAGATTCAATGAATACGCCAAATAAACAAGACATTGGATGCCCTTTCGACTAGTGTTTGTCACACAATGCACACCATATGCATCTCACCAATCTGTGGTGTAGCTAACACTTCCTTGGTTACCCTCCCAAACTGGTTCCACCCAGTCGGTCTGATGTTGTAGGGTGTGCCTGCCAGCAGTCCCTGCACATACACCACATCTCCCTCTCTAGTGACGCTGCGAGCAGTGAAGGGAGAGCCCTCTGTGCTGACTTGGGCGGTGAACACAAGGGTGGGGTCACTGGGGTGTTCCAGGAACACTCGAACACCAGCACAGCACCGAGTGGTGGTCTCATCTGGAGTCACTGCCACTGGCGGCATGGTGATGTTGGGAGGGACTGCAGGGGAGAGGGAGAGGGGCTGGGGAGGGGCAGGGGAATTGATGAAGCTATTTCTGTCAACCAACACGTAGCCATTCTGCTTATACACTGAAACTGCTAGTGAATGTCTCGCTGTCCCCAATGCTGTTCCTTGCAACCACACTGACACTGTAAGTCACTCCATTCATCAGAGACAGTCCTGTGGCACTCTCTGTACGTAGATCTGTTGAACTTCACTCTGGCTCCATTGACTGAGACCTGTGGCACCAGAAGAGTGCATCTATCCATTGTGGCACTCTCCAGTGACGTATGCAACCCATCCATTCCCACCTGTCTGACTCACGGTGTACTCCAGTACAGGCTGTCCTCCATCATCACTGACAGTGACGTCCACCTGGACTGTGTCCAGTGTCAGAGCAATGGCCTCCACACCACTCACAGCGGGAACTGCATCAGTTGTACAGAGTACAGGGGGGATGGTACAATCATACGTATACCAAGTCTACATGGAGGTCTAACTGAAGGACACTGGATGGAGCATAGCAACAGGCGGGCAAAAGCTCTTCCCTCCACGGGGGTACATTGACAGAAAGGAGCGTAACGGGCAAATTAATCATGAGTATAATATTATACAGATGTAGCAGAATCGATAGCAATTAAGTAATTGATTGCAGGATACTTTGGTCCGTAAGCCTTGAGGAGCTATTGCCATATATACTTGTCCGTGTCCAACCCACACTAGAATAGAACAAACTGCTAGCGAACCTTAGCGGCAGACAACTAACAGCACATGAAGAGGAGGTACTTGCACTTGGATAGTCCTTTGCCATTGCCTCCGCTGGTATTCCACTGGAGCACATCAATCCTCCTGCAATCAGTTGCTATTGATTCTGCTTTGTATGATATGCTTAAGATCAATTTACCCACTATTGACAGTGGAGCAATGTGGGTCTACAACTTCAGAGCATATGGTCTTGCATGGAACTGGTTCCTTAACTGAGTATACATGCCTTCTACGTAATTAGATTATGAACAAAACTTCTTTCCTGGTCACTGGAGCAACAAAGACAGGTGCAAACTACTTGTTCTACTGTCGATGAAATGCAATTGGCCACATGCCTTTGAGCCCCATGTCAAGGTTGGAAACCAAGTGTTGCTAACCTAGCCACTTTAAAAGGCACAGTTGTGAGGTAATAATCTGCCACCTTTACTATGCTTCATAATTAAGTAGCCTTCACAAAAACTAAAAGTAACTGGTAAGTACAAATGAGAGACAATCAATTCAATGGCAGGTCATTTTCCAACAGAGGTCTCGCAGGTCTCACACAAGATATAATACCTTGGAAGAGTACAATGATGAAAAGATGATGAACTTTGTCACCAAATTAGCAGAAAACATAAGCATAATATTAGTGAAATTGAGAAGGCAATGTTTACAGTACATGCACCATGCACACTCACCTGAGTCTGGTGTGGTGAAGGTGCCCTCAGCTGGGGGACTACTGCCATAGACTGACCAGCTGTACTGTGCGCTGTGCTGGAGGTGGGGGAGGGGAAGGGAGGTGGCAGTGATGGCGGAGAAGGGGAGGGAGGTGGAGGTGTTGGCGAGGTTGACGGTGTAGGCGAGGGGGAGGGAGGAGCCTCCATTGTCAGAGGGAGGGTCCCACTGGAGGGTGACTGAGAAGGGCATGAGGTCCACCACTCTTGGGTCCTATTGAAAGAGTGAAGGAGTATACCATTCCCGAATGGGGTTGTGCTATTTGTGTGAGTGCAGGTGATGTCTAGAACAGTTCCTTCCATAGCAGTAACGTCCCCCCACAGGGGAGGTGGTAACCGTCTGAGCTGCTGATAGACCTAATACCACTAGGGAGACAGAAAAATAGGAAATTCACATAGATAAGGTAAAATGGGGTAACTCCGTGAAAACTCACTTTGTCGTCATATCAGGTACTAGCACCTATGTACACCTCGCATACCAATACTAAACTAAATTGCGCTTACATTCCCTGAGATAGGCGGATGGGGATTTGTACACATTGCCCAGTGTAGGGGATTAGTGATTATTGGTAGTAGTCACTGGATAATACGACTACTTGGGATCCAACAAAGGATGGAAGAGCCACAGACAGCTGTTTTGCTCTGATTGGGGCTCAGCCGTCTGTGGCTCTTCCATCCTTTGTTGGAGACTGGGGAGGCAATCACTGTTTGCCACAAATAGGACTTTGATCTCCTTATGGCTATGGTTTCAGTTTTATTGACCTGGTCAGGTGTATAGATCTACATCTATGTTGACAGGAATGTTTTTGCACGAACCTTCGTACCCCCACATGAAGTTGCTTTTCTATCGCTATTTCCCCACATTTTCTTGAAAATCACTCTTTCACATCTGAAATCTTGATTGTACACTAGCCAGCATGAAAACTGTTCTTAGAAATTTTGGCACCGTGAGTGTATATACAGTATGTAAGCAGTCAGTGTGAAGAGTATACTTCGTTTCACTGTAAGAACTAAGTCTAAATACAACCAAACTACCATGGTACTATAGCTAAATACAACAGAGAACTGTGCACACACCGAGTCATGATAAGCCAACCTAGTAGCTATGGTGACCTCCTGAGGTCCAGACATGGCGGAGTCGTGTGATGGTCTCTATGCTTGCTGTATAGCAAGTCGTTTTAATTAAAGCATCATGATATTGGGTAAAGTGTATAGTACCATGTTGACATGTAGCAACGGAAGTTAGCTAGATACACAACTACGTACCTGGCAAGTGGTCACATACATCTATGCAATGACAAGGGTACTCATAGAAAGTTATAGAATTATGTAATTAGTTGGCATACCATACATCTGTCACAAGCAAGCAAGACTACACAGAAGCCGTCTCCATCAGCAATCTCTGTTGTACTTGGAGAACTCAAAGTCAGTGCTGAAGAGATCCTGCACAACATAGCTGCTAGCTGTGCCTTCAATGACACTGTCAGAAGTGGGGACCTCACTGACACGCCCACCGTCAGAATCACCAGCATAGAGGCAGGGTCTGTTGTCAAACCAGACTCGCTCGTCAAACTTGGCAACAAAGGTCCTCTCAGCGGCATTGGGGTAGGAGACAGTGAGTGAGTAGAACCTGTCCATTAGATCAACAAGCCTTTCACCGTACTGCCCAACATAGGGCTCAATCTTCAGAGGAATGTTCCAGAACTGGCCTGTAAGGAGACAAAGACAGAACTCAGAAAGGGTGCAGCTACATATACCAAGATGACCAGCCAAATGACTATGACTACAGTAATACCTACGTAAGCCATGCAGAGTATTCTTAGCTATACAAATATGCTGCATGGACGTATATATTGCACTTAAGCTTTCTTGTAGAATTTCACAGCTCCTCATTTGTCTATGTAGAGACAACAATACATTTGGTGCCAAATGAACGCACCAATCATTCCATGAGCAGTTGGCTCCAGCCTATCTCCACGTGAAACGACCACTTCCAGCAGGCTCTCACTTGTATATGTGGCTCCGTCTCGCTGACAACCTTACACCATCAACCGATGCAGTTCACCATAGCCTCACACTGGGCTTCAGTGTAACAATCCCCATCCAACCGATACAATACTGCTCTTGTTCACGTAAGCACCATCCAGGCTAGCACTGCAGTTGTTGAGGTCAACCTTCACAGAGTGACAAGTACCGCTGGTCCCTTGAGTCCTCACACCAACCTTGGTGATGACATTCATTTCAGTGTTAACCACTCCAGCACTGTAGAGTGCAGTGACAGAGGTACACCTGTCAGAAATGAGGTTGTAGTGGTTTCCCGACCATCCATGCACCTCAAAGTAGAGTTGAACAGACTTCAGCTAATTTAATGATCAGTCTTAAACCAGAATCCATTCATCATTATTGATACAAGAAGAATGGATCATTCAACACATGGCACCATTTACTGTGCCACAGCCCAATAACTAAATTGGTAAATAGATATTCAATTGAAAAACATTATAATTTTATAGTACTACAAAGTACGTATATATAGCTCGTTGTCATTCCAAACTTTTCTCGGTAGTGCTGGCTGTGACCTACACCCATTCGTGACAACATAAGGCCATTAGTCATCCTCTATCTAGCTATGATGCCCACAGTAGCTAGCAAGCTATTTGACACCATATGTTGTACTTACATTAGACAGTAATGGTAGCAGGATTATACTCAACAGCGGAAGTGGATGCCAGTGCAGTGCACACCACCGTCGCCCCGTCCACCTCTCGCTGCACTCCACTCAATGTCAGTTGTGTCCGGTCGCCACTGACTGTTACCATCGACACCCCCGCCCACTGGAGTACCAGTGATGACTGTCATTATCATTCCTTCTTTAGGAGTATAGCCAAACAGTAGTGCCATGCCGCATCTCCTTCCATGACAGTTGTATTCTGTGTGTGGTAATAAACGCTACTTGAACCAGGCCTGTGTCGGTGGTCAGTTGCCGTCACAACGTGCACGGCGAAGGAAAAATTCTACATACAGCATGTATACCTCCATTGGGTAAAAGGATGAGAAGTACTGTGGTGACCCTGATCATCATCTTCAACCACTGGTAGCTGGTAGTATGCTGTTCTACCAGGGGATTCCCCTGCTCCACGCACCCATGTGACAAATATACGAGACGCACGTACATACTACCATGTCACCTCTTTGCTGGAGAGCATAGGTTCTCTCTCTTGGCCATATGCATGGGTTAGCTAGTTACAGCCACAACAGAATACAACACCTCATATTAAATGCTGCTCTGTGGCTACGTTACAGTTTACAATTTGCTAGCTATCTATATAGCTAGCTACGTAGCTAACCTGCTGTCTGCTGCTTGCGTTATCATTTATATTACAGAGCAAGCTTTAGTCCCTCTCCATGCAGGTGTGGTAAACTGGATGTGTGCAGTCCTCAGTTATGTTTGCACTGATCTGAATATTTCACTGCATAACAGGAAGGTTTCCAATTCTGGCTCTAACCAGCCAGTGATGCAAGAATGAGAAAATTAAATTACTTGCAACCAAGGCTCAAGCACAAGACCTACACCATAGAGAGTTGGGGGTTCATGGGCTATAATAATAAACTTCTTGAACACACGTACATGCCTGTACTTCAGTTGACCTTACTCATCACATCATTGTCACATTGTCACAGAGCACGACACTATACAACTCAGATGTACAGGTCCTTGCACACATATTCTTACAAGCATACATATCACCCGCTGTAAGCAACCCTCCTGACCACACAAACTGTAACCAATTACAATCAACATGCAGTTGATGAAGTTGACTTCATGGTCATTGTTCTGTATAAAGAATGTGAAGGCTATATACTCACACACATGCACATGCCAATCTGCATACATAAACACAAGAAAGCAGAGAAAATACTAGCTTATGCTTGAAACACCTGCACACCTCTTCAGAGTTAAGTACGTGGTCTCGAAAATGACTCTATTTAATCAAGGTCTTGTGCCTGGAACAGCTACCGACTGATAAGCAGGGTTCTCGTCCATTGTGACATCACTGCTGGTCACACACCCTCCACATACCTCATACTGAGGCTCAATTGTGGATTTAGAGGGACCAGATTTAGGAAGACTTTGTGGTTCCATTTCCAAATCATCATAGTTGGAGTTGGAATTTTTAATGCCATCTTTCTGCACAGAAGTCAACTTCCGTATTCCTGCAATGTACAAGACATAGTATAGATTTAGCTATGTGGCAGTGGACCTCAGCATACACAGCTCAACAGTATATAGAGTTTACCCATTAGGTGTCGCCTAACGCTAGTTATACTTGTATTAATACCAGCCACTTCTATATTATCAACCAACCTCATTCTCTAAGCAGTTTTACAAAAGCTTTTCGACAACATTGTGACTCACGGATGTACTGCAGTGCTATGATGACAATGGCCACAGCCAGGAGAAGAATGACAGCAAACAGAATAGCACTAAGTGCAATCACAGCTGGGGGGAGGTCAGCTGGGGTTTGGTCGGTACTTCCTGGACAAGAACCTGTGGTGTGGGGTTCATTGTAAACGACAAACATGAAAGCATTTGACTTACAGTATGGGAAATAGGGTACAAGGAAATAGGAGACAATATTTACACTATGTAATTGTTATACGTGTGCAGTACTGTAGACAGCAACTCCTACTGTATAAATACATTATGACACAAAAATTTGCCATGCCAACGAAATTTAAGACAACAGCATTAACTTGTGTGGCTTCACCACATTAGCCAACTGCCCATGTTTTGGCTAAAGAAGCAACTCACTCCCGAGTGTGTTTCAACCATTTTAGAGGGTCAATTGTCAACAAGCTCTTTACTTCCCCTGCCGCCAGTGGCATGGGGTAGTCTGGCAGGCTAGACCAACCCATCCAAATGCCGAAGGGTCTTGTCCAGAGAGTACTGAAACACCAGTTGTGATGGCACTTGTGCTGTTCTGTTTGTTGTTATCGTTCTCCTTGCTGTGTTCATTCTCACTACCATCTTGTTCTACACCAGTGAGTCTGATGTTGAAGTACGTGCAAGCATGTAAGTGTGTGCATCTGATCACTGATGGATGTGCACGACAGAGACTCCACTTCAAAGCTTCACGTGTAAGGGACTAGTCTGAAACTGATGCCACACACCATGTATTGTAAAGTCTTCCTTAGTTTGTATCGACTAATGCATATCTTTGAGACCAGCAGCACTAACTTTCACAGCAAGCATATCTATACAGTCAGGTGTGGCTCTTGTTCTGTCATACGTATACAGGTAATGTCCTCAGTCTTGAAGGCCGTGAAAGGTCCCAACTACCATTATCTGAAGTGGAAATGGGATCTCATGGCCTCCCAAAATCACATTCCAAATCCACAACTGAGCCTCAGTATGAGGAGTGTGGAGGAGGTGTGACCAACAGTATGTTGCAATGGAGGTTATCTCTGCTTATCAGTCAGTAGACCTAGCAGCTGCAAAGCCCTGAACAGTGCAGTTGAAGCTGTATAAAAACTCAACGAGAGTATGTTTACACATACCGTATAGCGGGAAAATTTGGCGGGTTCAAAATTTGGCGGATTTGTCCCAAAATGCATTTGGCAGTTTTTAAATTTGGTGGGTCCGCTCCTTACAATTATTATTGCACAATGAATCTAATTATTATCTGCCTCACAGTACACGCGAAGACTGTGAATGAGTAACAATGCAGGTTTTCAGCGTTGATAGCTGCATTCGTGGTCACCACGTTTACAAGGACATTTTGATCCCGACAGTAGGAGAAGAGCTGGCATGTGCGAGAGAAAACAGCAATACAAAGAACCCGTACGCCGTTGCAGTGACGCGAGACAGTACTGTCGTTGGCCACGTCCCCAGGAAACTCTCGGCTGCTTGCGCGCCATTTTTAGGGGTGTAGCCTGTGTAGGTGTCTCGAGTAGCACTGCGCTTCTGACCTGCCTACGCATTCTCCCGTGCGCTGCTGGGCACAAGAACTAGCCTCACGCACATGTTCACCTGCTCTGTTTCCTTCTTCGAGAGAGCGCCACACTCTCGCACTGCTCCTACCTGTTGCAGGTACTTAAGCAGGGCCATAGGGACTCAAATCAAACCGAAGCGTAAACTATACACAACAAAGTCGGTCTAGCTGTGCGCGTGAAGTGTAGAAACCATACAACGAGGATAAAATTTTGGCGGGGCTTTTAATTTGGCGGATTTTTCCAAAAACCGCCAAACCGCCAAATTAAAAACCCCGCCAAATTTTCCCGCTATACGGTAGGTTTCGTGTGCATGTCAGTGCACTGATGTGCATTTGTGTGTGCTTGTAAGTTTATTCTATTTCTACTATTCCAGTTCTCCTCACTCCAGGGCCGTAGCAAGCGGTCCGGCCGGTCCGGCTTTGGCCGGACCACTTTTTGTCCAGGAAACATATTTTCTAAAAATTGAAGTTGGACAATTTGCACACACTTCAAGACTTAGGGGGGTCTAACGATAACCAAACATTACAAAGTAGCTTTGGTACACTTACTTGATTATATTCCAAAGACTTATAGAGGACTGAATTATTCCTTCGCCCTAGTAGGCTGCTATATACACTTTGCCGTCCCCGGGATTGTTAGCCGCCATGTTTTGTGACGTAAAATAACGTCACTGTATATAATTACATAATATGTTCGCGTTCGAGGTCATTGCACAGCAGCTACGAGCAGCTCAAGCGCAGAGACCGGCGATATTCCTGCTACTCCACACCAACCAATGGCCTTCAAGTTTCCCAAGGGCCAGTATTTTCAAACTTTTTGATCTTTAAGTAACAGATTACTGCCGCTTATATAACCTATGCCAGCTACCAGTTCAAATATGTTATTGGGTTGAAACAGTGCATGATACTGCTGCATGTATGTGGAGTAACTGCAAGTCTTTGAGAAATCGGTTTGATGCTACAGAGAAAAGATGAAAATCAGCAAGGCTCTCCTACAAATAACTCCTGTTAGCTAGTTTCAGAATTACTAACAGACAAGGGCTTGCCATGAAGGGAGCAGCAATGATGCAGACACCCTTCTTGAGGCACAGAAGTATTTAATTCAATTAAGGGTAAAAAAAATTTTCTCTCGCTCCGCTCGCGAACCTTTCTACTCCTTTTGGCCTGACCACTCCTCCAGTGCTTGCTACGGCCCTGCACTCAGCAATACAATTCAGCATCGCAGTTGCCCTTCGCCTAGGATCACCCCTTTGCCGCCCCCACACCTGTCACCACTGTGGTGTGCAAGTTGAAGGCACTGCCACCCACGGCCTCAGCTGCAAATGGAGTGAGGGCCGTCACCAACGTCATGCTGCGGTCAACGACATTGTCCACCGCGCAATGTCTGCGGCCCACCTGCCATCCAGGCTGGAGCCAACTGGCCTCTTCCGCTCTGATGGCAAACGCCCCGATGGAGTCACGTTGGTACCCTGGAGGAGTGGTAGGCTCCTCGTGTGGGACGCCACCTGCCCGGACACATTTGCACCCTCCCACTTGCCAAGTGCCACCAGGGAGGCAGGTGCAGTTGCAGCCCAGGCTGAGCGGAGCAAGCAGGAGAAGTACTCAGCCCTTGACCAGTGCCACACCTTCACACCGGTGGCCATTGAGACGGCAGGCCCTTTTGGGCCAGAGACTTTCTCGTTCTTGAGAGAACTGGGCTGCCGCCTCAAACAGGTCACCGGGGAAGCCAAGTCTTTCTCCTACCTGTGGCAACGCCTGTCCATCGCTGTGCAAAGGGGCAACGCCGCCTCAGTGATGGGAACAATGGGGGGCAACACCTCCGTCTTTGATTTCTTTTCTTGACTGGACTTCCCTTTTTGGGAGGGATGCTGAGTGCCTCCCCCTTCTGATTCTATTATTTTGATTATTACTTTTATTATTACTATTATTACACTTCTGTCTGTTATGTAAAAAAAAAATTATATAGTAAAAAAAAAAAAAAAAAAAAATTCAGTATCTGAATATTCAGAATATCAGTATCAATCCAGTGTGTGGGGGCTCATGTGTAATTACTGCAATTTACACATGTACAATATTATACATATGTACTGGCTTGATTCGTTCTGACACTGTTGAGGCTGCTGTTACCACCATGTGACCATGTGCTGAGTTAGTCCACTGTTTGGTCCTACCAGAGACTGTACACAATCACACAACACTGTGTAGTTAGCACTGCTTGCTCTTGTTGTGTATAGCTACAGTGATTTTTAGAATTTTGCCAAACCATCAGAAAGTGACCTTGTATTGCAAATGATGTCCAGTTGATTTCTATAGGGAATGCTACGAAATGATACACTAGTTACACTATACAGTACAAAAGTGTACAGTACTCCTCTACTGCATATGTAAATGCACCCTACCACAACATTGCCATGACAACACAAAGGTACACCACAGTTATGTATGGCTTCACCACACTGCCCATGTTTGGGTAAAGAAGCAACAACAACTTCACAAAGGAAAGGTCAGCCACCACCCCTCAAACCACTGATATTACTGTACTACGTAATGGTATATCTATGCTTAACCCTACAACAAGGTGTTGAGTGTACCTGCTTCCAGTCAGTGACACACACACACTGACACCACCAACCATGCATGAGGTGGTCTGGCCTGCTAGACCATCCCATGTAATCATTGCTCAGCTGAACATTCTGGCTAAGTCAGACTATGGGTGTAAAAGGCATTGCACGCAAAAGAAGTGTGCATGAACTGCAACATAGCAATACCCGTCCTTATGTACAAATGGTCAATACACAAGTGTGTGGTCTTGTGGATTGTAACACCAACCTGGTATGGTGACCTCTTGAGGTACAGACGTGGTGGAGCCGTGTTGGTTGGTGACAGTGACAGTGACAGAGTAGGTCCCTGGACCGAGGGCTACCTCAGCACTACCACTGGTGGGAGTGGTCAGGTCGGTAACAGGGAGGGGCTGCTGTCCTGTCTGACGTCTGCTGAGAGGTGATGATGACGTTGAGATGGAGTACTGGAGGGTGTCCTCCCTGGTACCGGGGTACATGACAGTCAGTTGGACAGTCAGTCCACCAGCAGTGGGGGTGAGGGCCACTTGTGGGGTGGAGGGATGGCCTGAGGGGGGAAATAGGAATGGTCTACATATCTCTTTGACACTCTTTCCAGGGCCTTTGGAGTTGGTCTGAGCAGGCATTCTTACCCAGACAAATAGACACAGTGACACGACTATACACCAACTCACCGAGGAGAGGTCTGACTGTGATGTTGACCCACACTGTTCCAAATATGTTGGACAGAGTGATGTTGAGGGAGTACTCTGTGCCGACCTGCAGTCCCATGATGTAGAGGAAACTGCCAACTCTCACAACCTGGTTGGGAGGGTGGAGGGTGCCGTTAACAAGGACTCTGACATCTATGGGGTCATCTGGGTTGGCCAAGTTGAGCTGCACTCCTGCACAGCACACTGGGATGTTAGTGGTGCTTAGTTCAGTGGGGGGAGCAGTGATGTTGGGAGGGACTAGCGGGTGTGGTAGTGAGGAGAGAGAGTGGATGTCAGCAACTGACTGTGACACACACAACTGTGATCAGGACTCACAGGGGACTTGGAATTCAGTTGACCGAGGGTTGCTGGTCCCAACAGAGTTAGTCGCAAACACCCTCACTGTGTTAGTCTCTCTCTTGGTGAAGTTTTGGTCCAGTTGGTTGACCAGCACTGACACCCAACTCTGATCTGAGCTCTTAACAATACCCATGTAGTTCACTCCTCTGATCTCAATCTGTGATGGTTTGTGCAACATAAAGATTAAAAATCCTTGAGTGCATGCAAGGATGTTTGTGTTCACACAACAGATGACCCTACACATGTGACCCTATGACCACACACACACACACACACACACACACACACACACACACACACACACACACACACACACACACACACACACACACACACACACACACACACACACACACACACACACACACACACACACACACACACACACACACACTCACTGTGTATAGTGTCACCCACTGCCCTCCATCTGTGAGGAGTGTGATGTTCACTCGAAATGCAGACAGACTCAGAGCCATAGCACTAACACTGCCAATGATGGGGACTGGAGGAACAAGATGGGGTCACATCGATCACAGCTATGACAAGATTGAGAAACAGCACATTTAGAAATAAATACGCAACTAGGACGAGGGAATGCAGTGCTGATTCTGGGTACTGCACATGTAGTGATGTTTTCATTGTCAACGACCTTTACAGTAGACCAGCAGTGTTCAGGGTTTATTAATATTACTGTATACATTTCCACCTTCATCATCTGTTTGTCTACCTTAACTACTCTCAATGTACTGAGTTGTCAGGTAACAAAGACTACCTACAACCAAGTAGGAAGCAATTCAGTGGTAGGTTTCTGGATATATGTACATAATGATGACTATTAGTAACACAGTGAGCATGCACAGCACTCACATGAGTCTGGTGTGGTGAAGGTGTCCTCAGCTGGGGGACTACTGCCATACTCGTTGATGGCCTGCACTGACCAGCTGTACGGTGTGCTGTGTTAGAGGTTGGGGAGGGGGAGGGAGGTTGCAGTGATGTCGGAGAAGTCGAGGGAGGTGGAGATGTTGGTGAGGGTGACGGTGTAGGTGAGGGGGAGGGAGGAGCCTCCATTGTCAGAGGGAGGGTCCCACTGGAGGGTGGCTGAGAAGGGCATGAGGTCCAGCACTCTTGGGTTCAGTGGCATCGTGGGGACATCTGTGGGGACATCTGTGTGTTGAGGTGTTGCGGCCCTTGACCAACTGCTAGAGTTGGGTCCATAGGGGCGGGCGGTGGAGTCCTTTCAGGGGTTCTAGTTCAATTGCATATCGCACACTGCTGCAATCACTCTAACCCCACAGACATGACAGCATATACAGTTTATTGTTATTGTAGATGAGGAAGATTCACTCTATCACAGAAGGACAAGAATCGGCGCTGGCCTGACTCATAGGATCTTTTTGTGGAACTGGCCAAACCCTTCTGCAAAAAGAAGTGAAAAGATTCCTCCACCTTTCGGAGAGCCAGTCTGGCTGCTCTCTCACCAGCAGGGTCCAAAGCTCCTCCGGAATGGGAGTTTGTTCCCTGGCTGCATTGGGAACCTGTGAGAAGAGTAGAGACAGGTTATCCCTTGATATGGCATCAGCGGGGCCATTGTTCAAACCGGCTACATGCTGTGCTCGCAGGACAAACCCAAAAATGGCTGAGAAAAAAGTGAGGGTTCTTAGCAAATGCATTACCACACCCGAGGGCTCCCTAGATGACCCTTTGTTGAGAGCATGGACTACTGACATATTGTCACAATAGCAAAGTACATGCAGCCCCGTCCAGGAAGGGCCCCAAACTGCAGCCGCACAAACAATAGGCACAAGCTCCTTGACCATAATTGACATGTCAGCCCACTGACTAGGCCAATGGCCTTGAAGCCAACAGGAGCCCCAAAGAGCACCACATCCCCAAGATCCTGATGCATCAGTGTAAAACACCGCAGAGGGCTCAGTGGAGCCTGAGAGCTACAAGAAGGAGACCCCATTCCAACTACTAGCGAAAGCTAGCCACCAAGCCAAATCTGAGCGAAATTCAGCATTCAGCCTAAGAAAGCGATTGGGATCACTTGAGCTGTGCAACAAGGTGAACATCCGACGCATAAAGTACCTGCCAGAAGGGAGCACTGTGCAAGCAAAATTGAGAACACCCAACAAATGCTCCAGCTCCTTGCGTCTGCAGCATTTTCGAGTAGCCCACTGCCGCAATTCCTGGCAAAGCCGGGTCAGTTTGTCATCGGGCAACCGCGCTTCCATGCGTACTGAGTCCAGTTCAATGCCTAGGAATACCAAAGACGTAGCAGGCCCAGCAATTTTGTCGGCTGCCAATGGGACACCCAGAGACTGACAAATAGAGATCATAACATCAAGTGCTGCCATACACACCCCTGACCGAGGAGGACCCAATACCAAGAAATCATCCAAATAGTGAAGAATGTGATGGACACCTGATGCCCGAATGATCCATTCTAGCGCATCAGCATAGCCATTGAAAAGTAGAGGGGCAGACCGCAAGCCAAAAGGCAGTTGTCTGTCAATTTACACTTGATCATTCCACTTCATGCCCAAAAGATAGCGGTCATCAAGTTGAACAGGAATGAGACGAAAGGCACTTGCAATATCAATTTTTGCCATTTCAGTGCCCTGACCAAGCTGCAGTATTATTCGTGCTGCGCGCATCTGCAACTGAGGAATAAGCCATCCCTGAATCCAATGTACTAATGCCATCATTGACACTAGCCAATGCAGGAGCGGAAAGATCAACAATGAGGCGCCACTTTCCAGGCTGGCCAGACTTGGGTATGACACCAAACCTGCTGATCATTATGCCAGGAAAATTATCAGGAAAAGGGCCAGCCACTCGTCCCAGAGCTAATTCATTTGCCAAATATCTATCAATGACCTCAGAATGGTCATGAGCAGACCGGCAATTGGTCCTAGCCCTTTTACAAAGATGCACAGGATTGTGTCCTATCCGAACACCTGTCCGTAAGCCTTCCACCAATACCTCAGCCCACACCTGATTTGGGTGAGAACGAAGAGCTGCAGACCGCTTGTCCACCCTCAAAGGTGTATGAATCTCCAAGGCCGATGGAGGAAGGTATGGCCTCACAAAGTGGCATGCTTGATAAGTGGTTTGCAATTTGCAGAAGCGATCTGCAAGGAGCCCTGACACTTGAAGCCCACGAGAAATGGGACCAGGCAAATTTATGGAATAGCAACAAAGTAGCTACTATAACTCTCATTTTCGATTGCATGCCAATGAATCAAAACAAGTCCATAATTATATATATGCATAATCGTACATTATATGAATATACTCGTGAATATGCATACATATGATATGGGGGCACTATATATAGTATTATAATAGCAGAGACTACTATAAGTTATACAAGTGTGTAATGATTTATGCAACTACTCCTTAGCGAATGTTAGCCGGAGTGGACCCAGGTAGAGGAGAGGTCTCAGGGCGAGGACCCCAAGGTCCACGGGGATATGGGGCAGCTCTTGCAGAAGAGCAAGTGATAGCCCGATGAGAGCGACCGCAAGCAGAGCAAATATGGTCTCTCTTGCAAGATGAAAACTGACAGTAGCGACCCTCGTTCCATCTTCTGCAAGGTTTGCGAGGCGAGGGAGCGGGCTGAGACTGCTTAGCCCACTGCAAAAACTGGAATTGCAGTTCACCCCACTTGGTACTCTGGGGGGCAGCTGCTGCCATTTGCCTGAACTGCTTGTCACAATGCAGCCAAACACGTGGGGGATTGTCCCGGGCAAGACGACCAATAACTCCCAAATACTGGAGCAGCTCTAAACCCCTGGACGGGGAAGCAGCTATGAGGGTGCTAGCCCAGGTTGTATATGCAAGAGCCCAATCTTGAAAGGTTTCTATTGGGACTTTTTTTTTTTCTTTGTCTTTATCACCAGCAGAAATAAATGCTTCAAAGACATTTTCTGGGAGAAGATCCTGCAGATCCACAAAATCTCCCTTACGAATGTTCTCTACTAATGCAGCAGGCAAAGCAGGCAGCCCTCCTCCAGGGGCAAAACCAATAGCAGTTGCCGTGGAAACAGCTGAGGCAACACCAACCTCACTTGCCTTCGAAGCAACACCACTGGCACTAGAGGTGGCCCCACTGGCACTAAGTGAGACCCCGGTGGCACAGGAAGTGGCCCCACTGGTATTGGGAGGGACACAGCCTGCCAATGTTCCAGCCAGAATGGGGCCTGCAACATGGACATGGAAGCCCCTTAAACTATAATATTATAATTTTGTCTTAAGGTTTTATATTTTTAATCAAAAATTATTAGCATCTGTCAGCTGCCATAACTGCATCACTGAATGAGAGAAATGAACCAGTAGCAGCTTGCTAATATCAACCTGTGAGTGATAACCAAATATCCACTTGCTGCGAGTGGACATACACCTCATTGCCACACATAACCATTCCCACCTGCGAGTGGACACACATTGCTACAAGTGCACATGTATATATACCATTCCCATATGCGAGTGGACATATATTGCTACAAGTGTACATGTATACCATTCCCACCTGCGAGTGGATATATATTGCTACAAGTGCACATGTAGACCATTCCCACCTGCAAGTGGACACACATCACTAGAAGTGCACATGTATACCATTCCCACTTGCGAGTGGACACACATCACTTGAAGTGCACATGCATATATACCATTCCCACTTGCGAGTGGACACACATCACTTGAAGTGCACATGTATATATACCATTCCCACCTGCGAGTGGACACACATCACTTGAAGTGCACATGTATATATACCATTCCCACTTGCGAGTGGACACACATCACTAGAAGTGCACATGTACATGTATATACCATTCCCACTTGCGAGTGGACATATATTGCTACAAGGGCACATGTATATATACCATTCCCACCTGCGAGTGGACATCTACTGCTACACATGTACATCATTATCCACCTGCGAGTGGACATGCACCCCTATTGCTATTCATAGCCATTATCCACTTGCGAGTGGACATACTTTGCTAAACATATATACCATTACCACTTCCGAGTAAACATAAACACACCCCATTGCTAAACATATAACTCAAACGCATTATATTAAGAGCATTGAGGCCTGTAAGAAATATCCAATAAATGTAAGCTGCAGACAACCGCCGGAAGCCCCTACATTAATTAACAGAAGTAACTCACCAATTCCAGAAGACGTGGTAGTAGTGGAGGAACTTGTGCATGCCAACACAGCAGTGGGAACTGACGCCATGGCGGACAGTGAGGCAGTTGCCTGAGTGGCCCCACTAACTGCTGCAGGCGGAGTCAAGCGTCGCACAGCCTCGACCAATTCAATTTGCTGCTGCTGCATCGTTAGCATGCAGTCTACTAGGCTCCGCATGTTCGACTCCAATGATGGAGTGGGCGTCGAACCCCCAGAGGCCAGGGCATTGTCGCTCATGCCGAAAAGGACGCGTACAATTAGCCGTTTGCACACAAGCAAAAGAAGTAAGCTCGGAAGCTACGCACACACTACGAACGCTGAACCCTTCCTGTATGAGAACATGACAGCACCATTAACTACATACTTGTGTGGGTGGGGAACATGTATGTATACATACGTACATACATACGTATGTACATACAGTACGTACAGTATGTAACGGGTGACCCTTGTTACGTATGTGCTTTTGCATGTATGAAGATTTTTCTGTTAATTGATTCTTCACTATATGCAGTGTGGCTTAAGTCACCTAAAGTATGTTTATTTCTGTTATTCATGTATGTGTGCATGAGTTACATACATATTATACTATATACAATTTTTACAGCCACTCATTGTACACACAACTCACCAACTACAAACAGGTTCTGAGTGACCACTGCAGCACCAGCAGTGTTGTTTGCTGTACATGTGTACATTCCTTTAGTGCTCCTCACAACTGGGTTGATGGTGAGGACTGACCCACTCACTCCTTCTGTCACAGGAACACTGTCCTTCATGAATGTGTAACTGTACACTGCTGGGTTGCCACCACTCGGAGTGCAGTCAAATGTGAAGGACTCACTTCTGGCAGCATTTCCTGTCACGTTCTGACTAGGGACGGTGAACTCTGGTGGGTCTGCACAGCACATAAAGGACACGTGTTCACAGAACAGGGAGGCACTGTTATGTGTGAGGTACACTGGAGAGGCATACATGGAGGCAGTGTCTGTGCACTCACAGTACACATCCACAGTCAGAGTGAAGGTGGCAGACCCTGCAACATTGCTGGCTGTAATCTGGTACTCCCCACTGTCACTACGAGTGACGTTAACAATAGTCAGACTTGTAGTGGTGACAGTCACCCTTGCATAATTGACGGGTGTACCACTCCTGGTCAGGGTAATGTTGTCACTGGAGGGAGGTGGGTTGGCATCAATGGAGAAGGAGAGTGTGAGCTGTTCTCCTTCTGTTGGTGTTGCAGTGGCAGTTGAGGGAGAGAACTGAGGGGGATCTGCAGAGCAGAGGGACACATTGTAGAACAGAGTGTTATAAGTTTGAAATATGACAGCATGTGGTACACACTACAAAGGAGTACCTCCCTGTGCATGCTACCACTCACAATGTGTGCAGTCCCTGAATGTAAGAACAGACAAACAAGTGTTAGTGAAGAGATCTTGATGAGCATATACGTAGCAGAATTATCATTAACAACTGATTGCAGGACATTTTTGTCATGTAGGCCTTCGTCAAATGTGTATAAAGCAGTATAAAAAAGATCAACATGTTGCACATGCATGAGTGTGCCATCATCTATTGCATTCTTACTGCTTGCATTGAGTGTTTAAACACTGCAGTACATACTTTAATGTACAGTATGTATGCATGCATGTATGCGTATGCATAGGGTAAGAGTAGTGAGAAGCTCAGGATGAGAGGATCCAATGAGAAGTGCAAGAGAAATAGCTCTTTCTCTTTCTTCATATCTTTGTAATCATACTCGTTCAAAGAAACGATGATTATACATATATATTACAGCTTTTATAATTATGTGATTACAGCTTATACGTATATACGTAGTTGGCGCACTGTCTACAGTTCCCACAATGTTTAGCTAATGGTGGGAAAGTGAAACTGATTCGGCAAACACCTCATTGCCGTTTTCGGCCTGGGAGTACCTTTACAGCATGACCGTATACATACCAATGGAATCAAGTAATAAATGGGGGGTTCTTTTCCAGCCAAAGTGCCAAAGATATAATTAGCCACAAGACATACACAGTCCAATACTGGACAACGTAGTAGCAATATACATGAGTGGAATACATACATATGCAGAAACACAAGAAGAGCCGTCATCATGGAAAATCTACAATTATAGCTAACTAGAGTGCATAATGGGTACTGTCAGAAATTAATACTATAACTCGGATTAATCAGTGAATTCAAACGGAAATGGCACTTGTCAAATATGGAAGTTCAGGCCAAGGGAGCATAAGGTATAATGTTTGCATCACAATGCAGATTTTAGACAATCAATACTGTGAGTGGAACTAAACCAATTTGGGAAGGGAGTAGGGCAGCAGCAGAGTCTCTACAAAACAAGCATAGGAAGTTGTTGTGATCAATATGTATACAATTTGTTGGACTTACCATACTTGTGGGTTCACTTATTGCGTCTGAATCAACCAGTAACCTACTGTTATGGTCTGTTATATATACATCATAATAGGGAAATATCCACTGTTCGTTTTTATGTCTTAATAATATAGTGATAGAGGTGTTGCATCGACGTCACAGCTGTCACGTGACATTCATTTCCGCATGGCAGAAAGGATACGTAAATACATTGTTGCAGTACAAATAGACCCGTAAATGATGCTACCGCGAGGCCGCTTCACGTTATACGCCGTTGTGCGGTAACAGAGCAATGAAGGAGCCCAAAACAGATTGCGGGGAGGTCTGGGACCCCAACAGAGACACTAATCACGGGCATTGGGCCCAGATCAGTGGCTTAGGCTGTCAGTAGCTAGCTACAGTGCCATGAGGGTGACATCAACTTTCGTAGTCCGTTGTTTGTCACCACTAGCTAGCTATTAAAACCACTCTCGGCACACATCCAGCTCAATAAATGCTTGGAGCTATTGGTAAACTGCACCATGTAGCTACAATTAATACCACTCTAGTTCAGGCATATAGTAGGTTCCATGCAGCTCTCTGTTCTGTTGTCTCTCTTCCTGGGCACTCGGTAGAGTACTGGAGGGAGGCATTCAGAGTCTCTGCACTTGAGCTCGGGTATGGAGCATGCTTTGGGGGGAGGCACAGTCTGGAGCTGAGCCTGTATTATTACATATTTATGGGTTGGATGGAACACTAGAGTGGTTTGGCCAATCTTGACAATGGCCAAGCCCCACACTCACAGAGCAGGAGGCAACTAATGGGCCCATTGGCAGTGGGAGCTGCAGCACCAGCCTCATCTCTACCTGCATGAGCCCCTCAGTGCAGAAGGGCTTACCCTACTTGCTCAGCTTGCTACATATGGATGCGAATGTACACACGCACATACGTAGTAGTTTTTAAATGAATAAGCGAGACAATCAGGTGCACGCCAATGTAGCCACGCATGTGTTTACTGCACGTATACCGTATGTTCCAAGAGAGGATCTTTCCAAGGTAAGACGGGTTTTACTTGGATTGGGCCTTCTTCTGAATAACTGTGCCTTAGTGTTTATGATTCAGAGCGCAGGAATAGTCTGAGACTCGCGTTCGGGCTGCCACCGTCCGGAGATTGCCGTTTAATATCCTATTTCGCGTATACAAAAGCACTCCTTTTGCCATGCACGCGTCACGCACGTGACCACTCTGATGTCACACGCAACATCTCTATAATATGAAAACAAAGAAAAGGGTGCCAAGCAACTCATTGTGCGTGAAGTGATCTATCCATCTGTGAAGGTGCTAGATGCATCTTGTGCTCAGGTGGCGCACTATTTCAAGTTTTACCATGTCAGGTACTGCTTGTTTCCATCTGTATCCAAGTCTTCAAGGATATTGTACCTAACCGCATTCCTTCTAATCAGGTTCCAATTAGTGCAAGGAAAGGCGAGAAAGGAAATGATCACAACAACTTCATATAATCATGTGGAGATGTATATAAGTGACTAGGAGCAAACTGAGGGGTACCATTTCATGTAGCATCAAGCAGATCTCTCAGCCAGTGGACCAACAGCCCAGAATCTATCACCTGTGCAGGGGTGCCATTGGTCTAGCGTGTTAGAGTAATGACAAGCCTCGGACGTTCAGCACCCTTCAGCTCCAGGGAACTACAACTCAGTTACCTAGTAATTTGTCACCTACTTCAGTTACCCATCTAACTTCAAGCCAAACTGTGGTAGCAATTAACACAACCACTGCCCACTCTCCACTCACAGGTAACAGTCAAAGTCAGCACTGCAGACATCATGAGTGCTATCACGTCTTCACATCTGTACGTGTTGCCGTTCTTTGTTCGATCCACAGGGAGATGGAAGATGCGTGCCGTCCCGGTCAGTTCACTAGGGGTAGCGATAACTCCTGCTAATGGGACTTCGTTTTCAAAAAGGTTGTAATCATTCACCATATTCGCTCCATTGTCGGTGCAGGTGATGGTGAGGTTGTTTCCTTCCACAACAGTGACAGGTCCAACAGGGTCGATGGTGACCGTCTGGGCCAGGGAAATGCCCAACACGTCTAAGTGCAGGACCAAAACACAAGTTGGCATCATGAATCCATGGTTAGCTAGCTAGCTAGCCGTGTAGAATAGATACAACTTACAGAACAGAACGACTAACACCTTCATCGTTAGCTGGGTTGGCTGGGTCTAGTCTCGCTTACAATAATGGTCAGCCAGTTCAGAGACAAACGAAGGGTCGGGTTTGGCAACGCGACACCGAAAGCTGCAAGAACTCCCGAGCGGGTCACGTGCGTCTTTGGCAACAAAATGTCATCGGTATCAAATTAAGCAGATTTGCAAGTCGTTGCCGTCTTGGCCCTCCTTTCTGCGGGATGTGAGTTTCCAGGCATATTCCGTTAGCGTGTATATTAAGTTCAAAGTGACCTTGATACTCTGCTCGGCTGTGTCCCAGGTGATTATCGGCGGCTGTCTGGCACACGGTGTCGCGTCTGGGCTAGGGCCCACTCCAGAGGGGCTGCCTGAAGCAACAGTAGAGTGCGAAGTGCTCTTGCGCGGGCATAGTGGTCACCAGGCCGCTGGATTCGACAGAATAGAGCTGCCGGCCATAGGAAATGCACAATCTCCGTACGGTAGTTGTCATGCCACCTTTCCAGCGCCTGCCTCGGCATAGCGATGTATTTGCTTCTGTTCTTTGCGATCAACTCTAGCTGTTGTATGCATTATGGCTAGCACACCTAATACCTGTGCTGACACAGTACGGGAAGAAAGGCTTCGGAGAAGTAGAGAACTTGAGAGGCAGCAGAGAGCAGAAGAAACTGCAGGGGACAGGTAACAGCGGTTGGCTAGTGTGTGCTGCCGTTCTTGATTGCAGTCACTTGCTGCTGATTGTTGCCATAGGAATTGCACATGCAATGCTTGCAACGCAATGCAAGGCTCGCCCCACAATGCTGTGCATTCGCCGCAACAGAACGACCAACGACTTCATCGTCCGGGTACGTGTCCTATTCACTCAACTGGGCTACATGTACATATATTGAGTCTATAATTTTACTAAAGGGTTGTAAAAATGTTTTCACAAAAACAAGTATAGATGTAGGGATCCCGATCAAGTAGCTCCATGGAAAAAACAACCGGTGGAAAAAGTGTAGGAACAAGGAGGGGCATGCCATGCCATTCCAATTAACAACCCAGGTCAACATTCGCCAGCTTCACGGCACATTGGATACACACTTCACCATCCCTACGTATCGAACATGCCTTGAAGCTGGCTGAAGAAATTTAAAGTACAGCATAATGTAGTCAAGAGATACACATGCAATATATGAGTTAACCGGGAGTATATGCACACACACACACACACAAGCAGCAACCCACTTGCTTTGGTTTCCTGACTGTCCATAGACCTCAAAGCAGAGTTGAACAGGATTACCGCACAGCCAGAAGGCTGAGGACGACACACACAATACAAAATGGAAACACTGGATATTACGCCAACCTATACACTGGGCAATGTGTACGAACTCCCATTTTTGCCTACAGAGCGCTCAGTCACGCTTGACTGTTAGCCTCTACCTGTTTCTTCTGAAACCACAAGTGTTTCACTTGGGGTGGATTTAGAAACAGCCGGTCATCCGGGATTGACCATCAGTACGCCACACTGATTAGCCCCAATTAGGGCGAAACAGCTGTCTGTGGCTCTTCCATCCTTTGTTGGATGACTGGGAGGCGATCACTGGTTGCCACAAATAGAGCTTCGTGCCCCCCCTGGCCATGGTTTCAGTTTTACTGACCTGGTCAGGTTGGCGTAATATCCATTCCCTTACACTGGGCAATATGTACGAAGTCCCATTTTTGCACACACAATACAGCTAGTGTGGATTAGACAAGGTGACACTCCTGGTATACATGTATAGGTGCACTACTGCGGACACACATAAGGCTGTGTGTGTCTTACCTCCCATTACTTAACTATATACTTCGCCTTGTATAGCTGGCTAGTTGTTTGTGCACATAACACGTGGTTTTTAATGTTTTCATACTATAACAAGAGGATGGCAGCACAGGCAGTAGAGGAGGCAGGAATGCCAACAACTGCATTCCCTTGGAGACCCAGTGCTTGATCATCATTCACATTGCTCACACAGTCACTGACTGTGACTGTTTGGCCTCCTCCTCAATAAATAACGTTAACGTGTACATATCCACAGCAAAAGCAGGCAGTACAAATCTACACAATACTACTGTTGTGTGACATGTATATACTGTACATCCTCTGTCACCGTGCATGGACCAAACTATGGACTAACTCAGCACTTGATCTAATAGTACATCACAGCTCAGTGTCACATCATATAATAATAAATTATAGGGCCTCTACCTCATATAATAATGTGCATGTGTGTACTGCAATTACAGTAATTACATGTAAACCTGATCAGAAACTGAAATGTATTGCAGAGTGAAGGTGATGGCATGGAACAGCAGAAAACAGAATAAATGTAAATGCACACACATGCACACATGTACACCAATGCACAGACACACACAAGCACTAAAAAGGTAAATGCACTAAATGCCACAAAACACACTTGGTCACAACTATTCATTTGACTTGTCACTCAAGTTTAGTTTGTATAGAGCTTCAACTGCACTGTTCAGGGCTTTGCAGCTGCTATGTCCACTGACTGATAAGCAGGGTTATCCTCCATTGCAACATTACTGCTGATCACACCTCCTCCACACTCCTCATACTGAGGCTCAGTTGTAGATTTGGAATGGGGCTTTGGGAGGTTGTGAGATTCCATTTCCACATCAGCACACTGGTAGTTGGGATCTTTCACGGCCTTCAAGACTGAGGACAACTTCTGATTTCCTATAGATATATTTGCGAATAACAAGAGCCACATCTGACAGACCGTGTAGATATTGTATGCTGTGTAAGATAAGAGCTATTACACTGTTGCACTCAAAGACATGTGTTAGTGTGTTAGTGCTGCAGAGATATGCCACACGCCAGGCAGATCTTCTATATGGTGTATGGCATCAGTTTCAGAGCAATTTCTTAGACTTGCAACTTTGAAAATTAATGTCATCAATCAGCGATGTAATGTAATCTCTGCCATGCACATCCATCAGGATCAGATAGTAACATTCCCTAAAAGGCACACATTCACACACACACATGCACAACACGTATGCATGTACGTAACACGTACACTAACTTCAACATCAGACTCACTGGTGTACAACAAGATGATAGTGAGGATGGCCACAGCAAGGAGAAGAACAACAATGGCAAGAACAGCACTGAGTGCAACCACAGCTGGGTTTTGGTCAGCTGGGGTTTGGTCAGTACTTTCTGGACAAGAACCTGTGGTGTGGGGTTCAATGAAAATAACAAACAGAAAATTTAAAGCATTTGACTTATATACAGTATGGGAAATAAGGTACAATACACTAATTGTTATACGTACGTGTGCAGTACGGTATAAATACATCACGACACAAAAATTTGCCATCCCAACAAAAATTTAAGACCACATTACCAACTTCCCATGTTTTGGCTACAGAACCATCTCACTCACTACCGAGTGTGTCTCAACCATTTTAGAGGTCAATTGGCCTTAACCCTACGTACAACAAGCTGTTTAGTTCACCAGCTGCCAGTGGCATGGGGTAGTCTGGCAAGCTAGACCAACCCATTCAAATGCCGAAGGGTCTTGTCCAGAGAGTACTGAACACCAGTTGTGACTGCACTAGGTGTTGTTCTGTTTGTTGTCCATTTTCTCTTTGCCACTATCGTCACTACCATCTTCGACACCATGCAGTGAGTCTGATGTTGAAGTACGTGCAAGCATGCATGTGTGCGCATGTGTGTCGAGTGTGTGTGTGTAAATATTTGTGTATGTGCATGTGCATGTGTGTCTATATGTGTGTGTGTGAATGTGTGCCTGAAGGGAATGTAACTATCTGGTCACTGATGGATGTGCACAACAGAGACTCCACGTCAAAGCTTCACGTGTCCTACTGTATGTGATATGTTTACACATAGGTTTCATGTGCATGTCAGTGCACTGATGTGCATGTGTGTGTGTTTGTAAGTTTATTCTATTTCTACTATTCCAGTTCCCCTCACTCAGCAATGCAATTCAGTATCTGAGTATTCAGAATATCAGAATCAATTCAGTGTGTGAGGGCTCATGTGTAATTACTGCAATTTACACACGTACAATATTATACATACAGGCTTGATACATTCTGGTGATGTATGTACAGGTCCAGTGACACTGAGCTGTGATCCACCATGTGATCATGTGCTGAGTTAGTCCATTGTTTGGTCAATGCAGGTGAACAGTGACTGTACACATGTCAGACAACACTGTGTGTAGTTTGCACTGCCTGCTCTTTTGTGGATAGCTACAGTGATTATTGAGGATTTGCCAAACCATCAGAAAGTGACCATGTATTGTAAATGATGTCCAGTTGATTTCTATAGGGAATGCTACGAAATGATACACTAGTTACACTATACAGTACAAAAGTGTACAGTACTCCTCTACTGCATATGTAAATGCACCCTACCACAACATTGCCATGACAACACAAAGGTACACCACAGTTATGTATGGCTTCACCACACTGCCCATGTTTGGGTAAAGAAGCAACAACAACTTAATTAACAAAGGAAAGGTCAGCCATTTACAGTAGAGGTCCATCACTGCCCCTCAAACCATAGATATTCTATACTACATGTAGTAAAGAATATCTAGGCTCAAACCTACATAAGGCTGTCCAGTGTACCTGCTCCCAGTCAGTGGCACACACACACTGACACCACCAACCATGCATGAGGTGGTCTGGCCTGCTAGACCATCCCATGTAATTATTGCTCCGCTGAACATTCTGGCTAAGTCAGACTATGGGTGTAAAAGGCATTGCACGCAAAAGAAGTGTGCATGAACTGCAACATAGCAATACCTGTCCTTATGTACAAATGGTCAATACACAAGTGTGTGGTCTTGTGGATTGTAACACCAACCTGGTATGGTGACCTCTTGAGGTTCAGACGTTGTGGAGCCATGTTGGTTAGTGACTGTGACAGTGACAGAGTAGGTCCCTGGACCAAGGTCTACCTCCGCACTACCACTGGTGGGAGTGGTCAGGTCGGTAACAGGGAGGGGCTGCTGTCCTGTCTGACGTCTGCTGAGAGGTGATGGTGATGTTGAGATGGAGTACTGGAGGGTGTCCTCCCTGGTACCGGGGTACATGACAGTCAGTTGGACAGTCAGTCCACCAGCAGTGGTGGTGAGGGCCACTTGTGGGGTGGAGGGATGGCCTGCAGGGGGGGGGGGGGGAATAGGAGTGGTCTACATATCTCTTTGACACTCTCTTCCCCTTTGGAGTAGAGTGTGAGCAGACATTCTCACCCAGACAAATAGACACAGTGACAAGGCTAAACTCACCAAGAAGAGGCCTGACTGTGGTGTTAACCCACACCGTTCCAAAGATGTTGGACAGAGTGATGTTGAGAGAGTACTCTGTGCCGGCCTGCAGTCCCATGATGTAGAGGAAACTGCCATTCCTTGTAACCTGGTTGGCAGGGTGGAGGGTGCCGTCAACGAGGACTCTGACATCTAGGGGGTTATCTGGGTTGGCCAAATTGAGCTGCACTACTGCACAGCACACTGGAATGTTAGTGGTGCTCAGTACAGTGGGGGGAGCAGTGGTCGCTGGAGGGACTAGTGGGTGTGGTAGTGAGGAGAGAGAGTGGGTGTCAGCAACTGACTGTGACACGCACAACTATGGACTCACAGGGGACTTGGAGCAGAGTTGACCGAGGGTTGCTGGTCCCAACAGAGTTAGTCACAAACACCCTCACTGTGTGAGTCTCTCCCTTGGTGAAGTTCTGGTCCAGTTGGTTGACCAGCACAGACACCCAACTCTGATCTGAGCTCTCAACAATACCTGTGTAGTTCACTCCTCTGATCTCAATCTGTGATGGTTTGTGCATGCAACATTCCACCCAGTCACGTCAGTGTGTATGAGAGAATGGTCTATATTCATAACTGATTATTCACACATCCACACACTCACTGTGTATAGTGTCACACTCTGACCTCCATCTGTGAGGAGTGTGATGTTCACTCGAAATGCAGACAGACTCAGAGCCATAGCACTAACACTGCCAATGATGGGGACTGGAGGAACAATATGGGGTCACATCGATCACAGCTAGCATATTCACTACGCACAGAGAGAAGCTCCATAAGGAACTACGTAGCTGCCATACATCCTACTTTACTATGGAGCATGAAATCTGGGAAGCTCCACTCCATAGTAGGGTCTTGTGTATCACACACCATAAATAGTACTGTGCCGTCAATAGTGATTCCTACACATTCATCCATCAAAGCGTTTAGTGAAGGCATAAGGGTTTGGCTGCACTTCCTGACCCAAGAACATCTTCAGTGAAACCCTCAAGGTAGACCAATTGGCAATATTACATTGTGCTCCTCAAAAATCTGTCACAATGCAGCAAGCAGAAGACTGTAATGAAATTTGGAAGTTGCGGGAGAACATTTCCATTTGCAACATGCAGTTTGACTACCATATAGGACTGTCACCATGTATACTGTATTTACACATTTACAGAGTTGGCAACTAAATGTGAGTGACTTAGATCACCTTTAAACAGCACAGTATGTACGTATTTCAAGTTGTAAGTGGGTGTGCAACCTTCTTCATCACCTGTTTGTCTACCTCTACTACTGACCAAAGGGAAACACATGCTAATAACATACCTAGACATATGCAATATACTTACGTCGTGTACTATACCATACGTAGTATGGTGACACTTGATCAAGCAATGCTTACATGTACAGTGACTACATAGTGACACCTGAGCATACTCACCTGAGTCTGGTGTGGTGAAGGTGCCCTCAGCTGGGGGACTACTGCCATACTCGTTGATGGCCTGCACAGACCAACTGTACTGTGTGCTGTGTTGGAGGTTGGGGAGGGGGAGGGAGGTGGCAGTGACATTGGACAAGGAGGTGGAGGTGCTGGTGAGGGTAATGGTGTAAGTGAGGGGCAGAGAGGAGCCTCCATCGTCGGAGGGAGAGTCCCACTGGAGGGTGGCTGAGAAAGGCATGAGGTCCACCACTCTTGGGTTCAGTGGCATCATTGGGACATCTGTGTGTTGAGGTGTTGCAAACAGGACTCAACCAGCATCCATACATTATGCATGTAGCCACTCATTGTACACACAACTCACCAACTACAAACAGGTTCTGAGTGACCACTGCAGTACCAGCAGTGTTGTTTGCTGTACATGTGTACATTCCTCTACTGCTCCTCACAACTGGGTTGATGGTGAGGACTGACCCACTCACTCCTTCTGTCACTGGGAGACCGTCCTTCAGGAATGTGTAACTGTACACTGCTGGGTTGCCACCACTCGGAGTGCAGTCAAATGTGAAGGACTCATTTCTGGCAGCATTTCTTGTCACGTTCTGACCTGGGCTGGTGAACTCTGGTGGGTCTGCACAGCACATAAAGGACACATGTTCACAGAACAGGGAGGCACTGTTATGTGTGTGGTACACTGGAGAGGCATACATGGAGGCAGTGTCTGTGCACTCACAGTACACGTCCACAATCAGAGTGATAGTGGCAGACCCCACAACATTGCTGGCTGTAATCTGGTACTCCCCACTGTCACTACGAGTGGCATCAGCAATAGTCAGACTTGTAGTGGTGACAGTCACCCTTGCGTCAGTGACAGATGTACCACTCCTGGTCAAATTGATGTTTGGAGGTGGGTTAGCACTGAGCTGAAAGGGGAAGGTAAACCGTTCGCCTTCAGTAGGTGTTGCCATGGCCATGGTAGGACTGAATCGAGGGCGGACTGGAGGTAAGAAAGAGACTACCAGTGACTGCTGCACTGCGTGACAACTAAGAAATATGAGCAGTGAATAAAGATCACACACAAGGGTGGCACTCACACGTCACGTCCAGAGTTGCATTCTCCACTGTGAACACATTACTCGCAGTACACCGGAGTACGCTTCCATCGTCACTGCTGGTAACTGGCCCAAAGGTATAACGACTCCCCATTGGAATACTCTCTGCAGAGAGCCTACTACTTATAGCACTGTCATCCAAGAATACGACGAAAACTGGAGGTGATCCTGTTTCCACAGTACAGCTGAAGACAAAACTTCCCCCCTCATTCACTTGCTGCACACCACTCGGGCTTAGGTGATAGGGCTGAGCATCCGCTTGAAGTAGAAAACCTGAGTGAAAGGAAGGACACTGAAGGACCAACACCAACCAATTCTGTGGGGTGAACTAAGGCACCTACAAACAATCAAGAGAACCAGCATCTTGTGTGAACCACATGCTACAGCAGTGCTAGAACCAGATCCTCCTAAACTAGTTTACATTGCAACTTCTGGTTAGTGACATATGAAAGGAGTCATGCAGTTGATGCAGCTTTCCTTTGCGTCTGGGTGTGTGCACGTGTGATTGATGGTAGACCAATGGCCAAGGTCTACTACTGGACGAGTTGGTTATGGGAGACAATTCTTCAGCCACACCGGCGTCTAGTTACCTGCCCTTCACACAGCATTCCACGAAATCACTTCAACCCGTAAGCTAGCTAGACGGTCTGTGCTTCAACAGACTCACGAGATCACCCGCGCACGCATAGAAGCAACCGCTGAGTTTTATCAAAACAAGCAGCTAGCAATACAGATCGACTCTCTTCGGCGATATAGCCGTTTTCCTTGGCGATCTTCTATAAAGACTCTGACAGCGATGTCTAGCCAATTCCTTCTTCAGTGAAGCCCACCCTACGTATACAGCACTTACCTCCGCCGACTGAAAGAAAGGCAAGGACTGCGGAGTTGCACGACGAAGGAAAACATTCTACAGCACTTACCTCCGCTGACTAAAAGGACAAGAAGTACTGTGGTGACCCGGGACTGGGGTGAGCTCATCATTCTTCAGCCACTCGTAGCGCTAGGCTGTACTACCTGGGGATTCCCCTGCTCCGCGCACCCCTGTGACATACTGTACGCGCGTACAGTTTACAGTTTGCTAGCGACATAGCTAGCTAGCTAACCTGCTGTCTGCTGCTTGCGTTGGTCACTTATACTATTTATATTACAGAGCAAGTCCCTCTCCATGCAGGTATGGTAAATTGGATGTGTGCAGTCCTCAGCTACTTTTGCACTGATCTGAATATTTCACTGCATAACAGGAAGGTTTCCAATTCCGGCTCTGACCAGCCAGTGACGCAAGAGTCGGAAAATTAAATTATTTGCAACCAAGGCTCAAACACAAGACCTACACCATAGAGAGTTGGGGGTTCATGGGCTATAATAATAAACATCTTGAACACACGTACATGCCTGTACTTCGGTTGACCTTACTCATCACATCATTGTCACATTGTCACAGAGCACGACACTATACAACTCAGATGTACAGGTCCTTGCACACATATTCTTACAAGCATACATATCACCCACTTTAAGCAACCCTCCTGACCACACAATCTGTAATCAATTACAATCAACATGCAGTTGATGAAGTTGACTTTATGGTCATTGTTCTGTGTAAAGAATGTGAAGACTATATACTCACACACATGCACACGCCAATCTGCATACATAAACACAAGAAAGCATAAAAAATACTAGCTTATGCTTGAAACAACTGCACACCTCTTCAGACTTAAGTACGTGGTCTCAAAAATGACTCTCTCTAATCAAGGTCTTGTGCCTGGAACAGCTACCGACTGATAAGCAGGGTTCTCGTCCATTGTGACATCACTGCTGGTCACACCCCCTCCACATACCTCATACTGAGGCTCAGTTGTGGATTTAGAGGGACCAGATTTAGGGTGACTTTGTGGTTCCATTTCCAAATCATCATAGTAGGAGTTGGGATTGTTAATGCCATCTTTCTGCACAGAAGTCAACTTCCGTATTCCTGCAATGTACATACAAGACATAGTATAGATCTAGCTAAGTGTCAGTGGACCTCAGCATACACAGCTCAACAGTAGAGAGTTTACCCATTAGGTGTCGCCTAACGCTAGTTATACTTGTATTAATACCAGCCACTTCTATATCATCAACCAACCTCAACCTTAAGCAGTTTTACAAAAGCTTTTCGGCAACATTGTGACTCACGGATGTACTGCAGTGCTATGATGACAATGGCCACAGCAAGGAGAAGAATGACAGCAAACAGAATAGCACTAAGTGCAGTCACAGCTGGGAGGAGGTCAGCTGAGGTTTGGTCAGTACACTCTGGACAAGAACCTGTGGTGTGGGGTTCAATGTAATGAGAAACATGAAAGCATCTGACTTACAGTATGGGAAATAGGGTACAAGGAAATAGGAGACAATACACTAATTGTTATACATGTGCAGTACTGTACAGCAACTCCTACTGTATAAATACATCACGACACAGAACATGCCAACAGAAATTTAAGATAACAGCTGTAATTTCTGGGGCTTCACCACATTAGCCAACTGCCCATGTTTTGGCTAAAAAAAGCAACTCACTACTCACTACTGAGTGTGTCTCAACCATTTTAGACGTCAATTGGCCTTAAACCGTACAACAAGCTGTTTAGTTCATCTGCCGCCAGTGGCATGGGGTAGTCTGGCAGGCTAGACCAAAACCCATCCGAATGCCAAAGGGTCTTGTCCAGAGAGTACCGAAACACCAGTTGTGATGGCACTCAGTGTTGTTCTGTTTGTAGTTATTCTTCTCCTTGCGTGTGTAGTTTGTACTGCTTGCTCTTTTGTGTATAGCTACAGTGATTTTTAGAATTTTGCCAAACCTTCAGAAGTGACCTTGTATTGTAAATGATGTCCAGTTGATTTCTATAGGGAATGCTACGAAATGATACACTAGTTACACTATACAGTACAAAAGTGTACAGTACTCCTCTACTGCATATGTAAATGCACCCTACCACAACATTGCCATGACAACACAAAGGTACACCACAGTTATGTATGGCTTCACCACACTGCCCATGTTTGGGTAAAGAAGCAACAACAACTTCATAAAGGAAGGTAGCAACAAAGGAAAGGTCAGCCATTTACAGTAGAGGTCAATCACCACCCCTCAAACCATAGATACTACCTATGCTCAAACCTACAACAAGCCGTTGAGTGTACCTGCCCCCAGTCAGTGGCACACACACACTGACACCATCAACCATGCATGAGGTAGTCTAGCATGCTAGACCATCCCATCAACCATGCATGAGGTAGTCTGGCCTGCTAGACCATCCCATGTAATCATTGCTCAGCTGAACATTCTGACTAGTCAGACTATGCATGAGACGTACTCATGGGACTACTACATGAAATGCCATCAGCAACCATACACATAGCTACATACATACCTACATCACAACACATTACGTATTTAGTGACACCATTCTAGCTCTTCAATGATGAAGGTATGTATGTATGTAACCAACCTGGTATGGTGACCTGCTGAGGTACGGACGTGGTGGAGCCATGTTGGTTAGTGACAGTGACAGTGACAGAGTAGGTCCCTGGACCAAGGGCTACTTCCGCACTACCACTGGTGGGAGTGGTCAGGTCGGTAACAGGGAGGGGCTGCTGTCCTGTCTGACGTCTGCTGAGAGGTGATGGTGACGTTGAGATGGAGTACTGGAGGGTGTCCTCCCTGGTACCGGGGTACATGACAGTCAGTTGGACAGTTAGTCCACCAGCAGTGGGGGTGAGGGTCACTTGTGGGGTGGAGGGTAGACCTGAGGGGGGAGGGGAGGGGGAGGGATGAGCAAGAGAACAGTTTGCCCACACTAAATCACCAATCCGATCCATTTACACCAACTCACCAAGAAGAGGCCTGACTGTGGTGCTGATCCACACCGTTCCAAGTATGTTGGACAGAGTGATGTTGAGGGAGTACTCTGTGCCGGCCTGCAGTCCCATGATGTAGAGGAAATTGCCACTCCTATTAACCAGATTGGCAGAGTGGGGGGTCCCGTTAACAAGGACACTGACATCTACGGGTTTGTCTGGGTTGGCCAAGTTGAGCTGCACTCCTGCACAGCACACTGGAATGTTAGTGTTGCTCAGTTCAGTGGGGGGAGCAGTGATGCTGGGAGGGACTGTAGTGGGTGTGGTAGTGAAGATAGAGAGTGGATGTGAGCAACTGATTGTGGATCACACAAGTGATCAGGACTCACAGGGGACTCGGAGCAGAGTTGACTGAGGATCACTGGTCCCAACAGAGTTAGTCACAAACACCCTCACTGTGAGAGTCTCTCCCTTGGTGAAGTTCTGTTCCAGTTGGTTGACCAGCACTGACACCCAACTCTGATCTGAGCCCTCAACAATACCCGTGTAGTTCACTCCTTTGATCTCAATCTGTGACGGTTTGGGCATGCAACATTCCAGTGACATGTCAGCGTATATGGAATTAATGGCCTACACACATAACTGATGGTCCTACATCCATACAGACGCACACTCACTGTGGAAGCATTCACCCGCTGCCCTCCATCTGTGAGGAGTGTGATGTTCACTTGAACTGCAAACAGGCTCAGAGCCATAGCACTAACGTTGTGGATGATGGGGACTGGAGGAACAAGATGTGGTCACATCAATCACAGTTAGCATATATCTGCTAGCTTGTCAGAATTCACTAGCAGAATAAAGCAGATAATGCACAAATATCAAGGAGCAAAGTTTCAACATTACTTTTCAACTGTGAAAATTGTGCACTGACAAAATTTGGCACAAGTAGTTTAGGGTCAACATTAGCATCTGCTTTCTTCTGCTGTTTTGGAAAGGAAAGGACAAACTCCCAGAACCATACGAAACTAGCCACCATACATGGTCTGGTATGCTACTATGATATCTGGGAATCTCCATAGTACTCCACAATTGCTCACCAGAGTCAGGTGTGTTGAAAGGTGCAGTCCCCTGTGGTCCCCTCCCGTACACATTCTCAGCCTCCACAGTCACAGAGTAGGGTGTGCTGTGTTGGAGGAAGGTCAAATTGAGGGACAGTGCCTGAGTCGTTGCCATGGTAGTGATTGTCCCATTGGTCTGTGTGACAGTGTATGCGAGGTAAGATCTGTTCTCTCTGCTGTCTAGTGACGGGTCCCAAGAAGGGTCACTGACCCCTCCATCGTCTTCTGGAGCTGTCCAGGTCAGTTGAGCAGTGAAGGGACGCACGTCAGACACAGTCACATCACGAGGTACACTGGGGGGGCCTGGATGGGTACGTTGGTGGGAGGGGAGTGGGGGTGTGAGTGAGTGTGATGAGAATTGGGACAAATGGTGGAGGGAGATGTGGAGGATCATATAGAAGTAAGATGATGGATGGGAATTCATGGGATGTCATGAGTTTGTGCAATTGTAACGCTGTGACAGCGGGGCAATGGGCAAAGATGAAAAACGCAACGAATAGGGAGCCTTAGAATCAATCAGAAAACACAGACACAGACGCTGTTCAGTTATCAGCTTATATACATGTTCATGCAATCAAGTCATGTCACAGTTTTATCTGTTATCTTCAGGCTCTTCATCACTTTGTTGTACTCTGTTTGTCAGGGACTTGATTCTCGTGTTACGATACATCACTTAGCTATATGTTACACAATTACAAGTAAAGGCACACACCCTATCAATGAGAAGCTAGTGCACACCAACACATGCACACATGAACCAGTGAACCAGCAGTATATTTGAAGAGCAGGACAGAAGTGCATGGGATGCTCAACTAGCAGACAGTAAACACTATAGCACACACCTACTACCAAGAGGTACTGGTAGATGACAGCACTCCCACGAGTGTTGGTTGCATTGCAGGAGTAGTTCACTGTGGCTCCTCTGCACTGAGGGGATGGTGAGGACATTGTCTGTCACTGTGATAGTGTCACCACTAGTGACAGGTGACCCGTTAATCTCTATTGACACAGTGTCAACAGGAGGGTCCACAGCACTCGGTGTACAGTTCAGAGTGAAGGCAGCCCCAACCATCAACTGAGTGAGCTGGACTGGAGGAGTGCCGATATACTCAGGAGGGTCTGAAAGATTGAAGACAAGCAAGAGCAACTCGTGCAATGAAGGATTGCACTGAAATGGGTTATGTACACTGTAAGCATTACTAGTCATAGGACCATGAAGGCTCACACTGCACATCCAGAGTGAAGTTGCCTGCTCCCCTCCCTGCTTCATTGTAGCTCACCACCTCGTACACTCCACTGTCACTCCTGGTGGTGTTGGTGATGGTGATGGTGCTGACAGAGGTGGCTATTAGACCACCATTGGAGATGACCTGGCCATCTCTGGACCAGGTGAAGTTGGTGGGAGTTGGTTTAGCTGCAAAGCCAAAGGAGTAGGTGAAGTCTCCTCCTTCCAACACAGTGGTGGGTTGGTTTGGGAGACGGCTGAATGTTGGTGGGTCTACATGATGGAAAATAGACATTGACAAGTAAACCAATTGGTACAGCAAGGAGTGCAGATCAAAGGACGCACATATCAATGAAAGGACAGCTGGAGGTTCGTTCTGAGTAACAGGGAACAGTCCATCTAGTACAGAGCACGTGACGGTGTAGCCGTCCGCCTCTCTCGTCACTCCCTTCAGTATCAGCTGTGTGTTGTACTCTCCAAAGACACACGCTCCGACTACACCGTCGACCAAGGACAGGTCTGTAATGTTGGCACCAACAGACTGCAGTCCGCCTCCCGCACCATTCCCTATTTCGTAATTGAGGGGCTGACTAGCGCCGTTCACTGTGGCGTTGCAGCTGAAGGTAGCGTCGCCACCTTCCACGACCATCTGGTTGGCTGGGACCTCCAGAAAGGTCGGCGCGGCGGTGGCTGCGACGTTCGAAACAACAGTGTGACAGAACAAATGATGACAGCAAAGAAATAGCTTGGCTATCCAGCAGCTTACCTATACCTAGTAAAAGAAAAAAGACAACAGAGGCTGGACCCATTTTCTTTCTGTCCAGTGGCTCGTGCGACTTAGACCATTCGGATGTGGGGGATTATGGAAGGCCAGAGGGGTATGGAAGGCCAGAGGGGACAGCCTCTATGGAAGGCCAGAGGGGACAGCCTCGGTCACCATTTGGAATGCGGTAACTCGATCCGAGTTTCGATCTCGCACTCGGGCGCTCGCTCGGAGAATCGATCTCGAACTCGGTCGCTCGATCGGAGAATCGATCTCGAACTCGGTCGCTCGATCGGAGAATCGATCGCGAACTCGGTCGCTCGATCGGAGAATCGATCTCGAACGCGGTCGCGCGATCAGAGAATCGATCTCCAACTCGGTCGCTCAATCAGAGAATCGATCTCAAATTCGGTCGCTCGATGCAAGAGAAACTCGACGACCCGGTCAACAGGTCTGTTCTTGTGTGGAAGCACTGAACGCAGAAGTAGTGGGTGGAGCATACAACAGGACGAAGCTGTCACAAGGCTGTCACATGGCCGCACGTGTACCCAAACACTGCCTAGACCTTTCGTGGGCAATCAGGTAATGTCAGTCTGTTCACCATGGACACAACGGATGTGGGGGCGAGTCTTAGAGAGATTGCAATTGTGTAAGATTAAGATGTACACTAAAGTACCTAACCATGCTTGTTCACCCAACCTCATTTGGGAATCTTCTACGACTTAGCTAGCTAGCTAGTTAGACAATCCACACCCTCTCTACAACTTAAGCAATCCCCACCCTCTCTATATATGACTATAAGACAATTCCCACCCTCTCACGATTTTACAGATAAACCCCACCCTCTGTATGACGTAGACATTCCCACTCTCTAGCTGACCCGGGTTCAAGTGGGGACAGCAATTGGTAGCTGTATTATCAAGCAGGTATGATCTTTCGGTGTCTATGCTGCCTCCTAGTAGTGTATGGCCATGCAGCCGTTATAATTACAAATCATCAAGATAATGCATATGAGACCAACTAGGGACAATTGTAGAAGAATAGAAAGAGTCATGCATATGCATCCTCACATCCATGTATATAATGACTTGTACATCAAGGGTCCTGAAAGTGAGACCCTTTGCAAATGTAGTCAGCTAATCATGATACATGCATAGGCACTTGGTATGGCAATTGGCCATTAAGTGAAAATAACCATATGAAATGAATACCATCATCATAAACAGCACTTACAGAAAACCCAATATTGAAACATAATTAAGTGATGCAGATATTGATGCTGAAAAAAGCTGACATAGCATAATCCTTTGCATGATGAAGCTTTACAGATGAGTGAAGCAGTTCACACTAGACCAAAGCCTCCATGGTTCAAGAAAGCGTAAATACACTTTTCCTTGAACTCTGCGTAGTTGTCGTGGTACCGTGTGGGTAAAACTAGGGATACTGCGCATGTTGATGCCGTTGGGTAAACAGCTGTTTCTGAAAAGTACAACAAAGGATCACAATCAAAGCCCAATGGTGAAATTGTGCTAGCCCCGGACCAGAAGACCAATACATCAGACAGTTGAGCCTCCTGATCTGCATTCAAAACATAAGAATCTGAATTTAAGGAGTATATATATACATTAGTTATGCCTTACGCATCCCCACAGTTTATTATTATTATTATTATTATTCAACCAGGCTTTTGTCTCCTATGCAGGAGGTAGCCGCTAATACACATGACAACATAATATGACTGATGAATGGGTAATATTGTCAGCATAGTAATTACATACTATAAATGGGGTATAGTAATTCAATTTACAAGTCCATACAGCCTATTTAAAATTATCATCCCATCTCTTCCTTGGGCGTCCTCTTGGTCTTTTCCCAACTACATCACCTTCATACACCTGCTTCACCAGTCTACTGCCATCCATTCTCTCTAGCTTCTCCTTCCACCTCATCTGCCTGTCCTTCATCATGTCCACCACCGCCACTTGTCTTAGGGACTGACGGATGTCCTCATTCCTCATCCTGTCTAGCCTTGAAACACCCTCTATTCTTCGCAAACACATCATTTCACAAGCTTGCAACCTACTTTCATGTCTCTTTTGCACTGTCCACGTTTCGCAGCCATACAGAAGAGTAGGCACAACCATCGCATTAAAGACCCGCAGTTTCGTTTCCTTCTTTAACTCCCTCCGCTCTAAAACTTCCTTCCTCATCGCTCCCACCACCCTCGTCGCGGCACCTATTCGTTGTTCAATATCCTCCTCACTCGACCCATCAGCACTGATACTTGACCCAAGATACTTTAAAGTCTGCACCTCTTCAATCTTCTCACCGTCAATTGTCACACTGCATCCCTCTTCTACTCTGCTTACAACCATCACCTTAGTTTTCCCCAAATGCATCTTCATCTCCCACTTATCCATAGCTGCCTTCAACACTTCAAGGTTCCTCTGTATGTCCTCCTTCCTCTCCGTGACCATTACAATATCATCAGCAAAAAGTAACACCTGTACCTTTGTGTTAGATAACTGCACTCCCCCTACAAATTCGTCCATTGCCTCCCTAATTATTCCATCTATGTATATGTTAAACAACCATGGTGACATCACACACCCTTGCCGAACACCTTGATAAATAGGGAACCATCTTGACAGTTTTCCATTGACCCGTACACATGCTTTACTCGCCCTGTAAAATGACTGAATAGCCCTCAGTAAGTGTCCACCTAGTTTATACCTCACCAACATTCTCCAGAGATTCTCCCTGCACACTTTATCGTAAGCCTTTTCCAAATCAACACACGCTATTATCATTTGCTTATTTTTCTCTAGAATCTTCTCACTCAGCTGCCTGATGGTAAAAATCTGATCGACGCAGCTTCTCCCACTTTTGAAACCCCCTTGCACTTCCATCACCATACTCTCTGTTCTACTCCTCAGCCGACTATCCAGGATTTTAGCGTACACTTTACTTGGTATACTTAGCAAGCTAATCCCTCTATAATTGCTACATGCCAATTTGCTGCCTTTCTTATGCAGTGGTACAATGATAGCTCTTCTCCAATCTTCCACCACTTCACCCCTTTTCCACATCAACTGTATGACTGAGCGCAACCATCTAACCACTATACCCCCTCCTCCTTTCAACATTTCGGCATTAATCCCACATACTCCTGGTGCTTTCCTGTTCTTTAGCTTTCCTATGGCCTTAGCAACTTCCTCAAAACTAATACTATCCTCTTCTTGCGATTCCCCTGCACCATCACCAACCCCATCATCTGTCACCTGGGTATCCCTTTGCAATAATCCAGCAAAATACTCTCGCCAACGTTCCAGAATACCATGTTCATCCCCAATCACTTGACCGTCAGCAGCACACACTTTGTCAAGCTCTTCTCTGTTTCTCCCAGATGTCCTAACTCGATTCCAGAACCTATGTTGATTTTTCTGGAAATCATTTTGTAGGGACTTTCCCAACTCCACCCATTCTTCATTTTGTGCTTGTCTTATTACTCTCCTTGCATTTTTCTTAGCTGTTTGATATACTTCTTTAGCTTCCACTGTCTTCTGCTGCAACCATCTCAGATATGCTACCTTCTTTTGTTTCACAGCTTCTTTTACGTCATCATTCCACCACTTTGTTCTCTTCCTACATTATGTCTGCATGTGTAGAATTTACATACCTCCTGCCTCCAAATCATCCAGCAAATCTCGAAAGTGCATGTATGTGTTTTCTTCTCGAAATCTGCTCGAAGATCCAGGTTCAGAATATAGTCTACTTGCAGGTGGGATGAGCTGTAGGATGGATTCTATAAGTGTGTGCACAGGAAAACATGAAGACATAGCATCAGATATAAATGCATCATATAATGTGACATGTTGTGGAGGCACATAAGCATGCATGCATGCATGGTTACATATGGCTGCATGTTTATGTATAGCTATAGAGTTTGCTGTATGTAGATTATAATGAATTATTTATAGTGTATGGAAGTACCTGCTGTAAGGCTGTGAGTCTCTTTACTTGTGAACAGTCCTTCAAACACCAATGGAAACTTGCGGATGTAGTCAAGAAACCCTGTAGATTTGATCCCATCAACAAGTTCATCCAATTCGGCCTTAATGGATAAAATGCAATGGTGCAAAGCAACAGCTCCAATCACAGCATCCTTTTTCTCCAGTTTAGCCGCATGAATGGGGCGTGTGTACCCAGCTTCCTGCAGTATATCACATCCTTCCGCAAGGATGTCTCGGAGTTGTTCCTCATCTTCAACTGCATTGATCTGCAGATAATATAATAGTGTTACATTTTCATGATAGTGTAAAGTATCATACATTGCGGGTGTATGTACCTTTGCCAGGAAATCTCTTATTTCCAATGATGGTACATGATTAGCTGATGCAGTAATATTCTGCAGAGGTGTGCCCGCAATGTACTTGTATATGGTGGGAGTGAAAAAAGGGTAGCCATATCCACCGTTGATCAGAGAGCATCCTATGAGAACACCAACTTTGAAGAAGAGACCATCCTGTTAAACAAGCAATCCATATGTAAACATGCATGTATAATATACTTATATTTCACATGCATGATATATACAATGGTATAGCATTTGGCAATAAAGTGCATGGGTTACACGCGTATACATATACATGTATATAGTATACCTTTACTCCATCAGAATTGTGCACCAAGGTTTTGTGACAGTCTGGACCATGGCACAGACATGCTTGGACATCCACAGCAAAAAGACGCCACAGCTCTCTACGTGGTCCTCCATAATCGTCGCCTAATTCACCGACAAAGTCAACCTATATGTATATGCATATGTAGGTGGTAAACACAACGTGGATCAAAAGGCGATCACTGAATGTGATTTAACAACTATGTATACATGCTCACTCAAGTACCTTGATCCGTTTTGATGGGTGGAAAGCTTTTCTGTCCACTGCCTTCAAGCAATTATGCAAAACTGCATGTCTTCTTACTTCCAGTGAATACTCAATAAATCCTCGCAAGAAATGTGCAGCAGCATCCAGAATTTCTTTGAGTTGTGCATCTGAGGGTAGACTAAAAATGCACCGGAAAGAAATGGACAGAGCATACAGAAATTATTTCATCGTGTAAATGATATCAAGGTAAATTAACTGATAGAATGTTAATTACACACACCTGTCACAGTCACCAAGAATGTAAGTCTTTGTGTCCCCAGGTGACAATGGAGTCTGGGGTAGATGTAAGAGTCAACAATAAAAGTCAAAATGATCTGACTGTTGTATAATTATTATTAGCTTTGGACTAACCACTTCAGTGTCGTACACATGCTCCTCCTCATCATCTGACTCGAGGTGGGTAGTGGTGGCAGTCAAATCAATCACAGCTGTATCCTCCTTTTCCATAGTCATGTGCATGGTGCACACCTGAGTATGCTCCCGCATGACTGACAGCGGGAGAGCTCATTGCATTTGTAGCAAAAGTCAGTCAACTGCATGTGTGGGATATGAAGTAAAGAAGCATTTGAATACATTGTTCAGTTACAACTGCATTTATTCACTAGACGTTCATAGAATGCATACCCTGTGCGCCGCTGTGCAGTTAGCTATTGTCAGGAAATATTTGGTCCCCCGTAATTTGCGGTCCGGCCGGACCGAATATTTCCGAAATATTCCGTCCGCCTCGGAAATATTTAGTCCCCCCTAGAAACGCGCAGGTAAAAACGTAGGAATACTCAGCTGCAGATGGCAGAGCGAAAGATGAGCGACAGTACAGAGCAAGAAGACATTATAGACTGGGCGATCGCATACCGCACGAGCGAGTCGTACCCAAGGCTGTTGTCGAAGGACCAAAGAGGGCAGTCAGATGACGCGCGCTGACGATCGAGGTTGACAACGGGGAGGTGTACGTGCAAAAGCAGAAGAAGCGTGTAAAAGTTATCGCTTCACGAGAAGAACAAGTGCGGATACTAAACTCCTGCCACTCAGACGCTACTTCAGGCCACCTAGTTACTAGGAAAACGCGGAGGAAGATCGCCGAGAGGTTCTACTGGAAAGGGCTGTCATATGAGGTCAAAAATTTGTGGCCACTTACGATGTTTGCCAGAGGATGAGCCGAAATCCTATTCTCTAACTAAAGCATGTACTTTCTCTAAACGTGTCCACAGCTTATCACTGTATATTTGCATTCGCGCTCGATCGATTAGATTGCTTTTGCTGCTGACCCTTTTAAACGTATCGTAGTTCGTCTATAACTTCATAAGCCTACTTCGTTCGGGTGGAAAGGCATTCCATAGACAGCGATGCCGTAGCCCAGCGCTATCGCTATATTCTAGGCCTTTCGTCGGTGGGAGATCGAGGGGGACCAAATATTTCCGAGGCGGACCGAATATTTCGGAAATATATGGTCCGGGGGACCGAATATTTCCGACATATTCGGTCCGGCCGGACCGGAAATAGGGGGGACCGATTATGCCGTGACAGAACTCATTGAAGCCGTCTCTATAGTGGAGGTGTCTTTGCCAGGACCAGAGCTGACTGCCTTCTTGGATGCTGTGACAGAGCTCACTGGCCACTTACAGTCATTTGTTGAAACTGAAATTGAGTCCTATCCCTCTGCAACAAGGACATGTAATGGTAATACAACCAGATTGGACATTTCTGCTGAACACTTGATCTATCTAATTGAGTGTGGATTCAACTTGAAAGATATTTCGAAATTCTTCAACTGTTCCAGCAAAACAATCCAAAGGAGGATTGCAGAATATGGAATACAAGATACCTGGTCATTCACTAATGTAAGTCAGACTGATCTTGATGAAATTGCCAGCCTATACATTAGGTTACACCCAAGAGCAGGATATAGGAGCTTTCAGGCCTTTCTATGCAGCCAGGGTCTTAAGGTAAAACGAGAACATGTGAGAGATTGCATGCTCAGGATTGACCCTAGTGGTGTGTCTGCCAGACTAAGGCAATGCATTCAACGAAGAACATATAGCGTTCCTGGCCCAAACAGCCTTTGGCACTTAGACGGGAACCATAAACTTATCAGATGGAGAATAGTGATTCATGGCTGTGTGGATGGGTACTCACGGCTTCCAGTGTTTCTACAAGCATCTACGAACAATCGTGCATCCACTGTCCTTCCCTACTTCATTAAAGCCACTCAACAATTTGGCATGCCCTCCAGAGTGAGGTGTGACAAGGGGGGAGAAAACAGCCTTGTTTCATACTTCATGCTATGTCACCCTGACAGGGGCCCACAAAGACATAGCTGCATAACTGGGCGTAGTGTACACAACCAGAGAATCGAAAGACTATGGAGGGATGTATACAATGGTTGCACTAGCTACTTCCACAATCTCTTCAATCGTTTAGAAGATGCAGGTGTATTGGACCCTGATAATGAAGTAGACCTTCTAGCGCTTCACTATACATATGTACCATGGATTCAACACCAGCTTGATTTATTCAGAGACACTTGGAGTATGCATAGACTACGTACTTGTGAATCAAGGTCACCCCTCCAGCTCTGGCTATCAGGATTTTTGGGAGGTAGCAGAGGTGAACCAGCTACTTGCTCTGGAATCTCCATTGCTGCACTGGACAGAACTCAAGCAACAATCGATACCATGGGCTTGGATCCTGCTGCATTTGAAAATTTGAATGCTGTGCATGTCCCAGAGTTCAGTGTATCTATCAGCGAGGACTGCTTGTCAATTTTGCAGCAACATCTGAATCCGTCCAACTTCTCTGTTAATGACTGTGATGAACTGTATATTAGTGTTAGAGTATTCCTTCAAAATGCTCTTACTTAACACCATTTTATGTGGCTATGTTCACCTAATTGCCAATGTAAGCTCCTATGCATGCACCAGCTGAGAACTAAATTTGCAAAAGGGTCTCACTTTTTCGGGACCTTTGATGTACAGGTCATTATTATATACAGGTCATTAATATATACATGCATGGATGCGAGGATGGATGACTTTATATTTTTTCATAATTGTCCCTAGGACCTATATGCATGGATTCATCACTTCCCATTATCTTGATGATTTGTATGCAACAGCTGCATGGCCATACACTACTAGGAGGCAGCATAGACACTGAAAGAAAGATCACACCTGCTTGATAATACAGCTACCAATTGCTGTCCCTCTTGAACCCGGGTCAGAGGGTGGGGATTGTCCAAGTCATAGAGAGGGTGGAAACTGTCTAATTCATAGAGAAAGTGGAGATTGACTAAGTCATAGAGAGAGTGGGGAATGTCTAAGTCATGGAAAGGGTGTGTTATCTTACATAAGTCGTAGAGGGTGTGTGGATTGCCTAGCTAGCTCGAGGGGTCACTTAGCTATACTGTGCTGAAATCTCGTATGCAATCAGACTGAAATCTTGAAATCTGAAATAACTAGCTATCCCAATTCCCAAATGAGGTTGGATGAACAAGCATGGTTAGGTACTTTAGTGTACATCTTAATCTTACACAATTGCAATCTCTCTAAGACTCGCCCCCACATCCGTTGTGTCCATGGTGAACAGACTGACATTACCTGATTGCCCACGAAAGGTCTAGGCAGTGTTTGGGTACACGTGCGGCCATGTGACAGCCTTGTGACAGCTTCGTGCTGTTGTATGCTCCACCCACTACTTCTGCGTTCAGTGCTTCCACACAAGAACAGACCTGTTGACCGGGTCGTCGAGTTTCTCTTGCATCGAGCGACCGAATTTGAGATCGATTCTCTGATTGAGCGACCGAGTTGGAGATCGATTCTCTGATCGCGCGACCGCGTTCGAGATCGATTCTCCGATCGAGCGACCGAGTTCGCGATCGATTCTCTGATCGAGCGACCGAGTTCGAGATCGATTCTCCGATCGAGCGACCGAGTTCGAGATCGATTCTCCGAGCGAGCGCCCGAGTGCGAGATCGAAACTCGGATCGAGTTACCGCATTCCAAATGGTGACCGAGGCTGTCCCCTCTGGCCTTCCATAGAGATAGAGCCACCAGACACGGAGAGGATTGCAGTGGGCTCGTTTCGAGCTTGAAAGAACGCATGAGCAGAAGAAACCTTATCTCGCAAAGCGCACGTCCTGGCGTCGACAGTCTCAGTCGCTTTCTGAACGTTTAACACCGTAAGGTAGCACGTGCGACACAAGCTTTATTTTCAGGCGATGCTCAGCTGCGTAGCTGTCACAAATGCTTCTCCCACTACCGTCAGCTTCCCAGTCTTCATCAGTCAGTACCTACATTTGAGCGGTTTGCAAAATTTCTCGATCACGTCCATCCGACGTGTGGTCCGCCCCAACTACGCAGGAGTTCTGTAGCGATCGATACGCTACAGTACTCCTGCGTAGTTAGGTCGGACCGTATTATCAACGTGCACGAGGTGTGAGTTTGATAATGTGAAGGTGTGAACTAATCGTTACTGCCGCTAGACCGTCCCTCCCAGCCCTAAGCGGCCCGGCGATTAGATGGGACGGTTTGATGATGAAGGGTGGTTTTAGAGTTTATAGCTCTTACTCTCCTGATTTGGAGGTCATCATCTCAGACTGCCGTTGTATTCCCCCAAAGTCTAGTTGGCGTGGAAGGGAGAACTTGAATGTCACTTGTAGCTTGAAAAACGGAACAAGGCCCACTTTAGTCTCGCGTGGCCAGACCCTATTCTCCGCTTCCGCTATTGCGTAATACCACGCGCGGAGAATAAGCGTGTTGCGCAATCGCAACAGCGGAAAGGGTCTTGGCCATGCGAGACTAGGGCTTCCAGTCGCGCGATCTGCTCCAGCGGCTTCGTCGCTCCATCTGGAATCCTTTCTTAATGTCGCTGATCCACTGCTCAGTACGGCGTTTCTCCTCAGCAACCAACTGTCGCTCCCTCTCCAGAGCGTGTTCGTGCTCCCGCCTGAGAGCGTCCAATGCCCGATGGCGTTCAAGTTCGGCCGTAACCTCAGCGTCTCGCACGTCCTTTGCTAGAGTGGTACGGCGCGCGCGCTCCTCTTGCAGTTCCGTCTGTCCTGCACTAACAGCGTCCCATAGCCGTTAAACCTCGTCGTCCTTCGCTGTCCGAAGCGCTGCGAGCTCCGCCTCCAACTCCTGGACTCTCGTCTTCAGCTGGTCGGCCTCCATCGCAGCTCTAGACCGCGTCACGCGAACTTGAAAGTTCGTTGATCCCGCCAGGCTCGCCAACTGGTCGCCGTATACGTCGTAGCTAATTCGCTGTGGGCATGCGCACTGTAACCGTGGACTCTACATTAAGAACTGTGTTGAGATACTCATTCGCATGGCTAGGTACGACAATAATGTAACCACTACCATATTGCTATATTTAGCGATTACAGTACATGGTATCTGTGCAACTTTTTCATACATGCTGCCTGTGATCTAATCTACCATGCATATACACTTGTAGACCAATTGCATTGCAGTATGGGATTTGGGACACTATCAAAGCGGATCAGGGCAAAGAATTTTCATTGCTGCTGTATCTGCAGGCACTACTGGCAGACTATTGCTTTGATAAGTCTAAAGCACCACAACATCAAAGGAGGTCAGTGTATAGAATTATAGTGTGACATTTTGCGATCATCATTTCTGCATTTGCTAATTGTTTAATTAATGCTACCTCTACATTGTTTGTGTGCAGAACCACATGGCAGAAAGGATATGGCCTGAAATAAACAGCCGAGTCAATTATCCAATTAAGACTGCTTTGATGAGCATGGAAGAATCTGGTATTATCAGTGGATGATCCACTTCATAAGTTTTGTGTTTCACACTGCACAACAAGAGTAGCTAGTCCAGCAGCAGAAACAGCAATAGCTGCATGGAATGATCATCCCATACCGAGTGAGTTGAAATGCAGTATACAGCTGCTCATAAAATGTATAATAAATTATATTATGATATAAAATTATATACGTTTATCAATTATGCAGACAAAGGCATCCCTAATGTACTAGCATTTCAGAATTCCAGAACACTTTCTTTTTCTGCTGATGTGGTTCCAAAAGCTGATGATATAGTGAGAAACTTTGAAGCTGAAGGTGGAAGAATTACCAGGTTTTCCTCATTTGGAAGTGATTCATTGGAGAGAGCCGGAGCTGCTGGAAGAGCATGAAAGACAGCACTCACATCAATGCAAAGAAATTTTCCAGCTTTTGGTAAATGGGAATCCAGCTCCATTTTCTTCATGCATTCAACAATTCATTGCCATCACACAAACATTGAGGAATGATCACTAACTTACCATGATCACATAAATTATAGAATTATACATGAGTAACATATTGGTAATATTATACAGAACACAGTGTCACATGCCAAGGACAGACCAATCACACCCACATCACACGTTTAGGCTATCACAGCCATACACACATGACATTGCACATAGACACTTGTGGCATGCTCGCATGGGTACACTCAACACATGCACACAAACATTGGCACACATCCACACACAAGCACGCACATGCACAGATACACACACAAACACACACATGCATGCACACATACACACACACATACACACAGACACATGTATGCATGCACACACACGCACACATGGATGTTGAGAAGAAACGAAAATGGGACTAGACCTCTCACACACAAATGCACGCACACATGCACACATGTACACACAGACACACGCACGCATACACACACACACACACACACACACACCACACAGTCACACTATACCACCATGCAAGACCAGCCAGGGTATGTGGACAGGTCATGGTCACTTTGCTGCCCACTACACTCCACCTGCATGTCCTGTATGTGTACACATCAGATCCCATCCATCTTGGCAAACTGTAGACATCCATTTGGATGTTTCGTGTTGTTGTCCCTCATCAGTGCAGTGCAAACCAGCAAAACACCTACCAAACTACTCAATCCCATAACATTCACAGACACCCACTCCCACTGGACCATCCAACCTCATATCACTGGGTTGCCTAGCAATCCCATACCATATACCCGCACGTGCTCACGCATCAAAGGCCATATTGCACCCTTAACACGTCCATATACACCACCATGCACACACCAGCACTCACTTACAATGTTATACACCCACAGTGTTTCAAACGCCCACACAACATGATGTTGCACAGATGCACATGTACTCTCACATGTGCACAAGACACCCATGTGGCAGGCTCACATGCACACAAACACTGGCACACACACACACAAATCCATGCACGTACGCATGCACGCACACACACACACACGCACGCACGCACACACACACACACACACAGACACATACACACACACAAGCATGTACACACACACACAAACACACATCCACACACACAGATGCATGTGCATGTACGCACGGACGCACGGACACACACACACACACAAGTGCACGCACGCACACACACACACACACACACACACACACACACACACACACACACACACACACACACACACACACACACACACACACACACACACACACACACACACACACACACACACACACACACACACACACACATATATATATACACGTACGGAGTGCAAACATACCTCAATTATGGACCTCTGGGTGAATCCATGGAGTATATATAGCTACGAAGATCGAGGAGCGAGCTTTGCAGCTCCACGTGAGGTCATGGCACTGCAGAGGTAGGGTTAAGGTTAGCTACAGACCTAAGCACCGGCACCAGATCCCTGGAAGCGCCTCTCTGTGGAACACAGTACACTTTGAAGAATACTCAAGGTGTACTTCCAAAAACGAAAGTGGGACTTTGGCCTTAGGATTTTGGTTTAGAACTACAGTGGAACCTGTCTAAGATGGTCACTGTGTAAGGCAGCGACCGCTCTAAAACAGCCAGCCTCCCTGACCCCAGATAGCACTAAAGCATTGGAATCTATCACTGTAGAGCAGCCACCTCTCATTAATGATCAGTTAGAACGGGCCCACAGGTGGTTGTCTTAGCCAGGTTTCACTGTATGAAAAAACCAAAAACAAAATTCGGGCCTCTATATGGAATGGCGTAAATATCCACAGACCAGACCTGATTTCTGAAATCTGATTTCTATTCGTGGTTTCAGCTTTCAGATTTAGTCACTGAAAGCTGAAAATGAAATGGCCACATGGTACACTGACCTACACTGACCATATATGTATGTGCACAGGACCACATGGTTTCCCTCAGATCTAGTACAATACTTTTGTGCATGGGCATTGTGTAATGTTCGCATTTTGCAATGGGCTGATCATGATATGCTATGCTCTTTGCTAGGCTTTTACAAGGTTTGAATGTTAGTTCTAATTCTACATATTTGGGTGACTATCGCGAGTACAAGTGGAGGGTTTGTGCTAGTTGATGGACAGGAAAATGTCAGCAGTACAAGCTGCTGAAGGTCAGACCACGGGCACCAGTATACATACAAACAAAATGTCATACATTGGCACATGCACAGAATCAAATATTCATACCCTGCATGACATCAAGCAAGGCCAGTCAATTGCAATGTACATGACTAAGACCATGCCAAGAACCAACTGCATTTGAACATGCATAGTATAATTATTATAGTTATAATTACATATCAAAGGAAAGACGTGCATGCATTATGTAGACATACTAAAGTTTCACTTCACTGCATTCTACCAAGGTAGCTACCACAATGCTAATGTTAAGGGGAGTGACATTCAAAGATGAAGTGCTTTGTCAAAACATATAATTTATAGTGCTCCACACCATATGTATCATCAGGATGGCTCCTCTTTCAATATATGCGTTTGCTGTTCACTTAGCACATACAATGGAAGGTCAGGAACTGCAACTGTCTTGTCCTCGTCCATCCATAGTGATGGGTCCATCCCAGTCTATGCCATAGTCGTGGACACCCTTGAATAAAGAAACTCTAATTACACATCCTCCCCCTAATGCAAACAAATCATAGTACAAGCTTACCTCTCTGCCAATTTCAGCAAGCCCTTGCACAGCTTGTTGGAGAGTCAATGTGAGCTTGTCCCATCCCAAGAATCCACAGCTGGTGTGGAGTGCGATTATGAGTAGTACGAATAGGGTGGTACACCATGCTTCACGAAATATGTCCATGTACAAGTTCGCTAACTACACAGCTTGAAAGTGGCGACTGGAGAAAAAGAACCACAACCCGGTGCCTGAACTCATAGCCTACGCCCTACGCGGAGCTTCAGCCATGCAAGCCACCGATGTGGCCACGATTCTTCGTCCCCAATCGCCATATATATACGGTCACAGGCGAGCTGCAATACTGCGACCACTTAGAACCCATGCCTTGAGGATCTGTGCGATGGTATGCTCAGCAGGCAGCTAGCATGTGCATGTGCATGAGCCCACAAGCCAGAGGTGGATGATGGTGCACTTACTGACAACGAAATATTTCCAGATGAGATTGGATCCTTGGGAGAAATACCGAGTGAAGGGCACTGAGTTCAATGTGACTGTCTGGGTCTAGCAGACCTACTTATGACAGCCAACTATGTGCCAGAGTGCATTGGGGCTAGGAACATTGTATTTTCTGTGTTGGAGTGCCATCCGCAGCCTCATTTGAACCCCTAAAGGATCAACATGATGAAGAGATTGCCTCACTCTTTCCCTCTGCAAGACAATACCATCTGCCCTGAGAGTACTTTGAATGGATCTTAACCCTCTGACCCGTCGTCTATCTCACCTAGTTTTCCACCGGAAGTCATTTAATGCCTCGTATTGGCTCCACGATTGACTTTACAGTAAGATGTTTGGGATTGTTTTATACAGATTTAAATTCCCTACAAACTCATACTACATGATACAGTACTAGCTTTAGTATATTGTCAAACAGTGGCTGAAACTCCGCGTTAGGGCATAGGTCACGGGTTCAGGGCTCGGTTGTCGGTCCTTTTTCCCATGTCGCCTTTCTCCTGAGCTGTGTAGTTTCCTTTGAGTCTAAACAGATAGCACCAGCTCACAAAGAACACATACACTAATTAGTTCCTGTTAAACCACAACCATGCCTGCCTGCCCACAAATATGGTGGGTTTGGGCAAAATGTACGCACATTTTAGAAGGCTGGGCTAGGAGAATGCAGAGTCAGAACTGAAATTTGGCTCATTAAAGTTGTAGCCTTTTCATTATAGTAATGATTGATGGTAATTCTGGACTTTGGCGATTTGCACAGCTCCAGAAAAATACTCCAAAGAAATGGTAAGTATACTTACCTATATGTATAGGCGACGGGTCAGAGGGTTAAACCACAATTTGGTAAGCATGCCACAATCGCGCCCACATGCTCGTCCAAGCGTGCGTCACTTATTTCATTGAAACGATTGGAATCCATGCCAAAATCCCTCATTCTCCTCTGGATAGTACTTGTGGAGTAGCCAAACATTGTCGCAATATCCATCACCCTGAAATGGTGTGAAACTAAGTAAGCCAACTGATCTTCATGGATCTCCAAAGCTGGGCAACCGCGACGATGACCAACCACCAAACTTCTTAATTCCTCTTTGTATACAGCTTCAAGGCAGCTCGCTATCTTCCGAATTCCTTCAGTTACAGCTTTACCTTCAGAAAGCAGTGGCTCCAGAAGAACAGACTAGTACTTCTAACAGGTTTTCAGCACCGTCAACAAGGGCTTCCTTTATCTCCAAGGACAATGAATCCGGTGGGAAATTGTGTCCAGCTAAGGACAGTCTCACACAAGTCCACCACGTCGTCGTCTTCTTCCTGCGCCGCCAGTTTAATATATACGTAGATAATCAACTCACGGGTGGACAAAATAGCCCATGGGTGTTTTTACTAAGAAGCACTAAGGAGATAATGGCCCAGCATGTTGCCCCCTGGCAGGCTCGAGAGAACTGTCAAATCGACCGGATCGCACACTGAGATCGAGAACTGTTAAATCGACGATCGCACACGAGATTGGCAATCGCGAACTGGCAAATCGATGATCGCAAACTGCCAACTCGACGATCGCACCCCAAATCGGCAATCCGTAGCATGAGATCAGTAATCGAATCGGCGATCGTGGCATGGAGATCGCTAATGGAGGTCTGCCGTACACGGCAATCGGCCGATTCTTTTTGTCGCACTTGGTACTCCATAGGTTTGTGGATATATGTTACGAATTCGTTCCACAAGGAGCTCAATTAAAGTGAAGAAATGTTTTATTTGTAGCGCTAAAGGTGCACCCGCCCCCTTACGTACATGCATTTCATCAACATCATCACATTCACTGACTTAAATGTTGCTTTGATGTTCAGTGCTACACAGCATTCACTCTTTCTAAAGTACCCAATACTGTGTGTATGACAGACTATGACCATTAAGGCTAAACACTACATACGTATAAATGCTACTGCACCAGATACTGTTATTGATACAGATCCATACTGAGGTGCATTCCTTGCTTCAGCTCAGAGGGACTATACAGGGGAGTAGAGGAAAATTCAATTATTATTCATTTCCCTTTCACATGATTCATTAGCTAACCATTTTTATCCTCCTGTTCACCTTCACTCTTCTTCTGTCTACGTTTGTGGCACATCCTCACCAAGAGCACCGTCACCACCACAGCCACTACTACCAAAATTATCAAAACTGCGATGGTCACAATAATAATAATAATAATGCATACTTCATCACAGGGAGTAAGAGGAGTAGTAGGAGGAGTAGCTTTAGTGTGCAGGTTCATGTAGGAGGAAGGTAGAGATAGGGATCATTTCAACGGCTACTCAATATGAGAATACCAATTTGAATAAGCATCATGATAAAGGGGAATATGGTTTACTGGCATGCATCATGAGACAAAGAACACAGCAATACAACAATCACTTGCAAGTACTGCAACTCGGACTCATACATTCGGTACACTAATTTAAATACAATATAAAGAGTACCGTATGCATACAAATTTTTGCAGAATGGAAGTTTTCACGAATTTGCAAATCAGTGCAGGTTGGCGAAAAACGCCAAAATGGTGCACGGAACATGGCCAACAGTGAAACCGCCATTCATGACTGCCACCGCATGAGGATCTTTCGTTGCTGCGAACTTCGAGCAAAGTTGCTGCGAATGTCGAGCAAAGTTGCTGCGAACTTCGAGCGAAGTTGTTGCAAACTTGTAACGAACTTGAAGCGTACTTTGAGCGAAGTTACGTAGACCGTGCATTGCTAAGGAGCTGCACGCATTCCATACAGGTGCGTATGTTGCTTTGGAAGTGAAAAAGATTCAGTCGATTTTGTGGAGAATATACGATATCAAAGTTCAGCGAATACAAACGACAGAGGATTGTTTCCCTTTGGCATGATGGTTTCAAGACCCCAACAATTGCCAAGATTCTAGCAAAGGAGAACCTTCCAGCAACAAGACAGGGTATTCAGAAATTCCTCAAGAAGTATACTGAGTGTGGAACTATTGGCAGAAAGGAGGGCTCAGGTAGAAAGTCAAAGATAACTGCTGAAGTGAGGAGATTAGTGGATGAAAAATGATGGAAGATGACGAGACAACAGCAAAGGAGCTCAAGAAAATGCTGGCTGAACATGGCCATCATGTAGGTGAAACCACTGCACTGAAATGTCGGACAGCGCATGTGGGACATGTCCATGTGTCTCAATATGGCTTCCACGCGCGGCCGATTTTGACCTTCGTATTTTCGCTTGTTACTCCTGCAGGCTTAGTTGGATCAGAGCAAAACAAGCACTAAACGGAAGACTACGAACCTCTGTATAACTCTGCGTACGATTTGTGCTAATAATGATTCGCTCTGTCGAGACGTATCGGCGCTAATGAAGTCCGTTAAAAAGTGGTAAATGCTCTTGTGGTAAAACTCGCCAGAGAAAAAGACCCAGAGAGACAAGAATGGCATCACTCGCAATCACAGTATCTAACTTTTCCATGTACTGATTGGTTGTTAAGCGTATGCACTTATAGCTCTGGCAGGATAGAAATATGCGCCTAATAAAGGATATGCGCTTAACATACAGTTAGTGTCATATTTATATGTATTATTACGATTATTACAGTGTATTAATTGTTGCATACTTGTTCGCATTCGACTAATCTGCCAAGACTCCAAGCGCTGGATGGCAGAAAGCCAGGAAGACGATGAAGAACACACACACCAAAGCGTGATTCGTGGCCACCACATTTACAAGGATATTTGGAGCCCTTTCACCGGCGAGCGCCTAGCTGTGCAACTCGAAGACGGCAACAACCACGACAGGCACGCAGTGTGTCTGTAAAAGGACGGCGATACTGCGGGGCACGTACCTCGAGAACTTTCTAGAGTGTTCTACCATTTGAGCATTCGCAACTTTTCCTCTCGGCTATAGCTCTGCCTCTTCCTAGAGGTAGTTCTGCCATCCAGCGTCTGTTGTACTTTTTTTACTACAGCTACTTTTCGAAACATCTGAATAGTACTAAACTGTTGTACTAGCTGCTCCGCCATCGATCGATACGCGGTAGCTATACGCCTCCCGACTTAGCACCTAACCTTATAATATATGCGCCTAAACGAAAGGGTGAACCCCTGTAATTAGTGGGTGCCTAACAAACATGGCGGAAAACCAGCAAGGAAGTACGCGCTTAACAGAGGATATGCACTTATAAAGCAGGGGCGCTTAACAACCGATCAGTACGGTAAGTTGTTACAGTACTCCGTTGGAAAGGTACAGCAAGAAAACTACTAGTAATCATTGCTAGCCTGTATAACTCGCGATAGGAATACTGCATACCATTATTACACATGAAAAGGCTAGAAACATTCTTTAACAACCATTTAAAGGTTCATCTTGTCTAGAAACCTTCTCAAATTTTACCACACAATGGTTTTGTAAATGCACCTCCATTTAGCTCTTCACTGGGAGCAGATCACATGACGTTCTCATGACATGGGCATGTTTCGAACAAAATGGCCACCATGCTCCGGGAAACGTCGGCACTACCCTCCTGTACGCAGTGCGATGATGTTTCGCTTTGTCCGGGAACGATTATCGGCTCAAATAGTGTGGATTTTCGTGTCGAGTGCTTCAATATGACACCATTTGGTTGTCGAGTCATGCATACATCACGCGCAGTCATGTTCGTTTACACGGAAACACGAAAGAATGTGACAAACCACAGAGGTCTGTCCCAAATAAACAATCTGGCTTCGAACAGACATGTCCCACATGCGAGAGCTTGGGTGGACACGCCGTGGCAGTGCTTACTGCCAGATGATACATGAAGTCAACAAGGTTAAGCGACTGGAATGGGCAAGAAAGAACAAAGGAGATGACTTCTCAAATGCCATCTTCTCCGATGAAACTACAGTGCAAATAGAGACTCATCGGAGATTCTGCTGTACAATGTCAGGACTGAAACCCAGGTACAAACCCAGACCAAAACACCCGACAAAGGTACATGTGTGGGCTGCCATCAGCAAGAAAGGCAGATCAGGTATTTGCATCTTTGAAGGATGCATGGATGCAGTTGCCTATGTTGGCACACTTGAGAAGACACTTCTGCCAATGATTGAGAAACTCTATCCAAAAGGGCACAGATTCATTCCGGATAATGATCCCAAACATACATCTGCCAAGGCTCGACAGTTCTTTATCGACCATGGAGTCAACTGGTGGCATACCCCACCTGAGTCCCCAGACTGTAACCCAATTGAGAACATGTGGCACGAATGAAAGAGCATTTGAGACGAGAGGTAAAGCCACAAAACAAAGAAGAGCTCATTGAGGGAAAATTCTCTCTTTTTGGCAAACTGCTGACTGTGCAAAATGTTGCCGACACATTACGTGTCGAAAGTTTTGCCTAAGGTGATTGAGTGTGAAGGTGGACCAAGCGGATATTGACTGTGACACTATTACTATAATATTATAGAAGAATTAACGTGCAACTACAGTTTTATGCCATGTATTGCGTTTGATTAATTATTGTACATGCACATAGGATCTGCCTCCCTATTTTTAATAGTAGACTTGTTGCTGAAGGTGTTACCTTGTAATAGAATTAACAGTAATAAATACAATGACCTAATAATAACAAAAACATGTATAATACCTGTTAGCTACATCAAAATTCAAAATAATAATATTAGACAAGTGTTTACTCTCACTTTTCAAGGATAACAAAAATACAATGACCTAATGAAAAATACAATGACAAAGCTGAATGTTACTGGTTGAGAGTAAGAACATACAAAATTAAGACATGAGACCTGTCAGTGCAGAAAGGGATATAGTACTTAGGGAATGCACATGGTGTCTTTTGCTCTCAAACTTTGGCAGGCTTTGCCTATAGCAATTAGACACTTCTGCCACAAGGGCTCAAACTCCACTGGGTTATCGAAGCTATAAACCTCATAGAATCTTGCATTTATTTATTTCATTTTGTCTTTTGGCAGTCCCGACACAGTACTGACACGCATCATGTCTTCACCAAAGTAGCTTTCCCTTGCTAGCTTCACCGCCAGACGACCAGATTTGGCTACTGACAGCAGTAGCTTGCTGTTTGCACTAATGACATCTGCAGCAGATTTCAACTGGGATTGTGCACGAGCTGGGGTGTTGCAGATCTCAAGTGCTGAAGATTGCACCGAGACATTTGTAACATCCTGAAGGATTTCTCTTTGATGACCTGTGGCAGGTGGCTGAATTGTTGGCTGGTATTCACAGCTGCTGCTGTGCATTCCAAGTTGTCAAGCTTATTTTGCAATTCAAGTAGTTTTGCACCGTGCACATCTAGCAACACTTGCATTGCTGCAAACTGTTCACTAACAAAGCTCTCAACTCGTTGCAGCACCATTTGCAGTGTTTCTACCTTTTCCAACACTTGTTTCATCAAGTCAGATGCAGCAGAATCTTGTTGAATGCCATGAGTGGGTATTAGTGGTGAAGCTAGAAGAGCTGCATCCACAGGTGCAGGCGTGACGCATTCCTTATCTGGGGTTGAGCCTGGCGAGTATGGCTCTGTAACATAAAGGATTGACACCTTTTTTCCTTTCGCTTTCTTGCCTTCACTAGTCTTTCTTCTCTTTGTTGGTTTATCTAAATCAACATCTTTTGTGCTCTCATTGGCTTTCACATGGCTGTTTGTTCTGATATTTAATATTTCAACAATGTTGGTGATTCTTACAGAAAGTGTAGGTTGTGCAGCCAGCTTCTAGCATGCATGAATAGACATCAACCCCCAGGATTGATCTGAGTGGACAGCATCCTTTGCAGTACAAGAGGAAAGTTGATAACAGTAAGAAGCAGCCACCAAACACAAGTTGCTTCTTAGCTGTGTCCCCAAAGGTCTGTAGATACTCGAAGCATGAAACCACACAGCAAAATAATGATGCAGTAATTAGAAGATGTGCTTTCACTTGAAGAAAATGACACCTGACAGCCAGCCTTAATTCAAAGTTTCAATGAAGTACCAGTTAAAGTATGAATGTGATTATTTTAAAAGCAGTACTAAGGTAAGCTTAGGTTAGCAAATTATTAGGCCAGTAATTGGTTAAAGGATACAATTTCGTGCATGCGAAATAGTTAGCTAGCTGAAACATATTAGGTCCTTCTCGAAACTTGGGGCAGTTATCACTATACTATACCGGAATGGTGCAATGGCAAGCAATTGCTACGCACACCAGACATTGCCACGAGGAGACAGTAAATGATTGAACTATGAGAATACTTTGGGATGTATAATACTAAAATGCTAGCTTGTGCAATTTAACAACTCAGTACTTGGACACCCTCGAGCATCATCATCTAAGCACCACAAGCACTACTTGATCACTTTATTGGCTATATAAAATGTTGTCACTAAGCATAGGGTAGTGCCTCGTGGGGTATTTACGTATGTATTTCTCAGCTGCATGACTCACACATGGTGTTTCAGTTGACATTACACAGGAATGTGATGGCAGAAAACTATCCAGCAGTCTTTCAAGAATGGGCAAATGTGTAGAAAAGAGTCGGCAGTGTCTATATTAGTGTTCTACTTTGAAAATTCTTCAAGGGAGGGGGGCAAGCCCGGAAACATAATCTTTAAAGTGATCAAGACAATAATACTGACATATGGTTGTACACATTTCCAAGAAGGATGAGAATATACATAGCAAGGGACATGAGATGGCAACAAGGGCGAAGGCCCTCCTCTACCCTCTCCCTTAATGCAGCACAAACAATCTATATATATATTTTCGTCGAGCCGTCATCCTATGTTCGCAAACTCCTCTCGCGTGTCTGCGATGGATGTGAAACTCGGCCTTATTACAGTGCGCCGCACGGGGAGTGTCATAAGGGGGTAGGCGGAAGACGATTCGTTACGGCCAAGAAGAGCGCCACACAGATTCCCACTCTTACGGTAATAGACGCTATGTTTTTCGTGTGTTTACAGATGGCGAATGAGAGATTCCGGACACGTTGTTGTGATTAAATAAAGACAGTTCAATGCCCAAGAGGAGATGCTCGCACTCTCTGGCACGCAAAGGGCACCTAGGGGGAACATTGTGCACAATTAAGCTACAAAAATGCATATGCTGTGGTTTGCCCAAGCCAAACTCCCAGACAGCTTGCTTCGGCTACATATTCCCGGGATGGTGTTATTTGTATACGGCCAAGAGCTATATAGCTAGCCACCAAATGCAGAAGAACTGAGAATTTAGCTAACAGCAGTGGTACCATCAAGGCTCTGTCGATGAATCACAGTCGTCAGAGCACCGTCGAAGGGCCGCTGTTAAAGGAGCGCCATAGCAGTGAAGTCCACCGAAGGCAGACAGGCTTCTCCGCTAGTTAATTATAATTTCAGTATGATGACAGTATGAATCACAATACTCAAAACACAGAATAGAGGACAAAGAACAATGTAAGTTCTTGAGCAAAATTTGCAGCTGCTGGATTGACGATCAATAATTCTATGTCTAGGACATTTCGATCCGAAGATCTTTCTCAACTGGTACAACAAACTAAACTGACATGACTGAGAAAAACCGTTCCTAAATATGGGCAGTGTGACAGGGGATGATGAGTGAGGTATTTGTGATGTAATGCAGGTTCTCAAATAATAAATAATAAATAAAATAAATGAATAAATTAATGCTGTGCTAGCAGGGGGGGTTGGTTATGGTGGGCAGAGGAGAGGCTGCCATACTGGGCTTAGGGAGCGGCCACAGTCCAGGTTGGAGGTTGGTCCCGTGCTTCAGGGGGAGGGGGTTTGCATGGGGTGTTTCCTGAGGGAGCGGACAATCACCCCAAACCCCCTCCCCCCGAAGCACGGGACCAGCCCACCCTCCACCTCCCCTATGTCAAAGGAGTGAGTGAAAGAATCGAGCGACCGTGCAGACATCTAGGGATCAAAACCACCTTCAAGTCTCGGGGAACTCTCCGTGAAGCCCTGGTCCACACAAAGCAGTCTCAGCCAGCACTGAAGAAGAAAGGGGTCTGTACTAGGTACCCTGTGTGGACTGCGACTGCATGTACATCGGAGAAACTGAAAGGACACTGGAAAAGATACTGAGTGAGCACAGAGGAGCAGTGAAGAGAAATGACCTGAAGAATGGCATTGCAGTACACGCATGGAAGACACAGCACAGGGTGGACTGGGAAGCTGCCACAGTCAAGCAGGTTGAAGTGAACCACACACGGCGGAAGGTCATTGAAGCAATCCACATCAAGAAGCAGAAAGTCACCTCCAACCTGGACTGTGGTCGCTCCCTAAGCCCAGTATGGCAGCCTCTCCTCTGCCCACCATAACCAACCCCCCCCCCTGCTAGCACAGCATTAATTTATTCATTTATTTATTTATTTATTTATTATTATTTTTTGAGAACCTGCATTACATAATAAATACCTCACTCATCATCCCCTGTCACACTGCCCATATTTAGGAACGGTTTTTCTCAGTCATGTCAGTTTAGTTTGTTGTACCAGTTGAGAAAGATCTTCGGATCGAAACGTCCTGGACATAGAATTATTGATTGTCAATCCAGCAGCTGCGAATTTTGCTCAAGAACTTCCATGACGAATACCCCTACGCAGCAATGAGCCTTTACAGTATCAAAGAACAATGTAGTGAACATACACTGTTATAAATGGGGTGTGACCATCACACCAATCATCAGTCATCAACAGTGTGATTGGTTGCACTTTTCACTAAGTCACACCAATCGCCATTTATGCCGTTGCACAACCATCAGTTGCCATTTAACGACGTTGTGAGAATTCGTATCCTAGGTAACAAGTCTTTGATATCGGTTGCTGAGTGACCATCTTCGCTGAATTCACTGTTCTATCAAAGGACATATATACTGTTTCAGACGTCACCTAAAGCCACAAAGGTATGTTACATGTTTGACACTCTTTTTCCTTGTTTTGCTCACGTGCGCACACATAGACATGTGGTAATACACTGTAGCTAAGTTACGCTGTAATTGTTAGTGACTGAGTCGCTTCTTTTCACTTGTGGCTTTGACTTAGACAGTCCTTCTCTGGTATTAAGGTAAGAGTTTTTTGAGTTGATTTAATGCTATTTTCAGACACAGCGTGGCTTTTAACCGTATAGAAAAATATGTATTTCATGATTTGTCCTGTAGCTAGTAGCGCTTGACTAAACATGATGCAAAAAGTTTAGAAGATGCTGTTTCCTGGATTTCTAGAAATTCTTTCTGTACTCACATGCTTAACTACTGTGCAGCTGTGCTGTTAGATGTGAGAATGGGTGTTTTCTTTCTGTCTATGCCTGTGATGTTCAATGCAACCATTGTGAAAATCCTTCGCTCCCAAGTTCGTTCGTCCGCAACGTTCCCTTTTGGGAGCGAAGGATCTTGGCGTACGAGCGTCCCACGAAGGTGCGAGTTTCACGTTGCCATAGGTCACTCGTAGTCGTATTGTTTCCGCTGGGTATGCGGTGGGTATGTCGAAAGAGGCCAACGATATACGGCGATTTGTAAGCGAACCCTTCGCGAAATCCCCTCATTAACACCTTTCCTTGGTTACGGAAGCTGTACGACCCTACTACAATATAGCAGATAGGGAATTTATATGAACTTCCGGTTCGCGTTGCCAGTCCTGTTCCTTCGTGCGTCTATGTCTAAACAGACCGTGTATGCCATGTTGATAGTGTATCAGCTGGTGAGCGTGGGTTGGCATGCTATAGTAGTCTGTGTTTTGGTGTGTTTACGTACATGTCTGAGTAGCAGGTGCTTGTGTGTGTGTTGTGTGTGTGTGTGTGTGTGTGTGTGTGTGTGTGTGTGTGTGTGTGTGTGTGTGTGTGTGTGTGTGTGTGTGTGTGTGTGTGCGTGTGTGTGCGCGTGCCATGTCTAGGTCTCTTGCCTAACTCTCCATGGAGAATTTGCATGGGTGAGATGGTGGGATGTAGTGAGAGCAGACATCAAGGCAGTCTGAGTGAGTGAGGACTGGTATGAGGTAGCACAGGACAGACGCATGGCAAGCTCTATGTCAGTATAGGATTTCGTCTCTTGTTGAGCAACACAGTCGGGGATGATCTTAAGGGGCTGAGCGCACTAGTGGAGAAGCAGCGTGTGTGGGAGATCCTTCCGCAGAAGAGAGGTACTCACAAGATACAACCATTTTGGACAGTTGCTGGCACAGCTGGCCCCTAGTGGTCCCAAGCCATTTTATTCAGGGCACTACATGCCCCAGGATACTGTTATCATCTAACTATAGACGGCTTTCAACGTTCAAGGTGTGTGTGTGTGTGTGTGTGTGTGTGTGTGTGTGTGTGTGTGTGTGTGTGTGTGTGTGTGTGTGTGTGTGTGTGTGTGTGTTGTGTGTGTGTGTGTGTGTGTGTGTGTGTGTGTGTGTGTGTGTGCATGTGTGTCCAAAATGCAAATTGTGATTTCATTACCATAGATGAGTTGAGAGGTGTCCATGAAAGTAGCTGTAATGCAATGTTGGTCATTGAATTCATCCAAAGGCCACATCGCAATGCCATGAACGTTAACGAAATCATTGCCAGAATATTTCACTGTTGGCTGAGTGTGCAATATGTGCACAACTGGACACACAAGAGTACACTGCACTGACAAGCCCCAACTGTTTCTTTCTTTCAGTTTTTAAGGTTTCTATTTTTGAAGAACAAAGTGCCAAAGAAGCCTAGGCTGACTAGATTTATTGCTAAACTCAAGTTATAGAAGACATGTATGCATTTATATTCTGCTGTTTATATTACGTATATGTATGAAGTTTCTTTCTGAAATCAAAATTGCAAATGGTAGTGAAATTCATATAATATTATTCAAAATAATAATAATGTATGGTGTGCACGGCAACAGTGCATGTGCTTAGATGAATTCTTCACACCCATTTTAAAAGTGAATGTCACAGCTATTCAAGAGTGATTTTGACACCATGTGACATGGAGTGATATGGTAACACTCACAGCTGGTGTAGACACTGTAGCAATTCATTCACACCAATGAACAGTATGATCCTCACCACTTCATTCTGACAGTGTACTATGCTTCTGAACTCACGAACGACGGTCAAGATAATGGGCTGTCTTCTAACATCATCAGAAATGTTAACTAGAACAGAGTAATTCCCTGTGTCCTACACACACACACATGCCTGACTGCATGGCATTACAGTACTAGTCGAACGCACATACACTCCATCCAGGCACTGCCCAAACCTATACGCCCACGCAGGTACACTAAACAAGCACAGTACCGGAGCTGTGACCAAACACACACCCAACGGAGACACACAGGCACCGTGCCAGTGCTGGCACTGACAAAACACGCCTGAGCGAGTAAACTAACAGAGACATACAGTGCCAGCACACTGGCACTGGCAAGCACACCTCCGCGGGCACACTAACAAGAGAACAGCTACTATCAAAAATGCACGTGCGGTCACTACCAAGGAAGGAGCAGCTTATCAAACACACACACGCACGGGCACACTATAACACAGGTCAGCGCTGGCACTGTGGTGCTATCACAGTGTTCATGGCAAAAGACACAGTATACTACACAACAAGGCAACAAGGGAGAGACTCAAATGAACAACACAAAACGTTACGGCTTCTGAGGCTTTGACGTAAAGGGATGTGATGTTGCGTGACATTGCTTTTTGTGACCTGAGTCACATGCACATCACGTGTAGTCACATGCATAGGCATAGTAACGCAAAGGAATGTGTCAATCAGCATCGTCATCGAAACATCACAGGCACCCCTTGATTGGCATTAAACTATCCCTTCATTGGCCATATAAAATGTTTTCACCAATTTAGGCAAAGGGTAGTGCCTAGTGGGGTTTTTACGTATGTATGTATTTCTCAGCTGCATGACTCACACGTGGTGTTTCAGTTGACATTACACAGTAATGTGATGGCAGAATTATTCGACAGTCTTTCAAGAATGGGCAAATATGTCTGCAGTGTCTAGAAAAGTAGAAATATTAGTGCTCTATTTTGAAAATCTTCAAGGGAGGGAGGCAAACCAGGAAACATAATCTTAAAGGTGATCAAGACACCAATGACATACGTATACTGTACACATTTCTAAGAAGGTGGAAATATACATAGCAGGGGGTGTGAGATGACAACAAGAGCGAAGGCCCTCCTCTACCCTCTCCCTAAACGCCCCACAAACATACAATTCATTTATAATTACAGTATGATGTAGAATCACCATACTCAAAAACACAGAATAAAGGAGAAAAACATCAATGTAGCGAACATACTATGCTTCTGAACTCACCACTAACAACAATCAAGGAAATGGGCTGTCTTTCAACATCACCTGGAACTGCAACTTCAACAAAGTAAGTCCCAGTGTCCTCTTGACGTAAACCTCGGAAAGTAAGTCTACTCATGTCATTGCTAATATCAGTTGTACTGACCCTGTTTTGTTCATCTGGAATTGCATTTCCATCTAGTCTTTCCAAGGATACAGTGGGCCGTGGGTTGGCACTAAATGTTACATTAATATCAAGTTTACCACCACCAACATTAGAGGTTGAGGCACTGACTGTAAAGGGATCGTTCCCTACAGGAAAGAGAAAGATGGTTGATGGAAACAGGAACAATGAAAATACAATATAGCACAGTCATAGGCGTAGCACACGATCCGGCTGGTCAAAAAAATTTTTCTCTGACACAGAAACAAATCTAAACATGTTAACAGATTTTCAGTCTTGGAGAGGGGAGAGGAATAATGGAAGTACTAACGACATTTATTAATCTACTCAACGATCTTCAGTATGATTGGTATCTGAAGTTTCACCAAGGGATAGGCGATACTCACTGAAATCCTCAAATACACCCTTGCGCATTGACAGCCACTTTCTTGTGATGACGTCAACGCAGGGCAGGCAGTTTTTGAATGGAGGGTGCTTTCTGACGCTGTTTAACATTGAGATAACAGGCCAACAGGTTCGTTAGAGTCCGGGAAAAACTTGTACCCAGATTGCACCCCACGCCAAAAAGGTGCAAGTGAATCTGGGTGTAAGAGATTAATCTAGAACATGTGTTCAATTTGTGTTTTCCTGTGTTTTAACTGTATTCTTCATACCATAAAATGGTGTTATATAGTAGGCTAGCTAGCTATTGTTATGGTGTAACTATTAAAAATATAAAAATGGCATGAAGTGCACAGCATTTCCTCAAGTACGTGTACATATCGTGTGAATTATACATAGATACAAGTCTTAAAGTAATTAGGCAAAAATGTATACAATCTTGCTACATAGCTACATATAACGTCTAATATTAGCTACATAATATTATGGAGATTGCTGCATATGAGTGTGCCTACATGCAGAATACAATGCGTGTCAAATTTTGACATTCAATATTATTCATTGTATAGTCAGCCTGACAAAGGGAAAATACACTGCTACACCTCTGACAGTACATGGCACAAATTACTTGAATTTTCTAACATACTCCAGTAATTGGAGAATGTTCACAAACTTTACCATGGAGCAAACACAAACATATTGCAGAGTGCTTTCTGCAGAAGGCAGAGGCTGTTTGAGCAACAGGTATGCAAAGAACCTCATTCCGATTTTCTGTAAAGTAGAAAAAGTCTTGCTGGAGACAAGTCAGTGGCAGAGGGTGACTGAACAAAGGATAGTCTAGTGCCCAGACCCTATCCACCAGCCCCCACTTTATTTGATGCATTCCAAAATAATGGCCATTTGACAAACAAGGTCAGGAAACATGATTAAATGAAGTGTATATATGTAGTGAAGAAAGGAGTAAATATGTGATTCTTGATATCGTAGAGGCTCATCACTACATTGTGATAACTGGTGAATAGATCTTGATGACCATATACATACGTAGCAGAATAAATCAATCAATAGCAACTGATTGCAGGATGTTTTGGCCACGTAGGCCTACGTCAACTGTGTACAAAACTGAGAGGATACTGCAGTCTGAATTAATTTTATATCAAACTCTAACAGTGTGTGACCAATATTATTGCATGATTAGGAGTGAGTACATAGGTGACCAACAGTGTTGCAAGACTGGCTACCCATGCAACCTATTGTGTCTACCATCTACTCCCCATCCTACTAACTTGCCAAAGATTTGGCCCACATTCTCACACCCTTGGCTGGACACACTACCCACACGGTCAAGAATTCCAGTACCTTTGTGGAGAGGATATTAGGACTACAGACTACACCGCAAGACACCATGGTGAGCTTCGATGTGAAGAATCTTTTCACACAAGTCTCAGTTGAGGCAGGCCTCACGGTGGTTAAGGACAGGTTGAAGAAGGACCCCACCCTAGGAGACAGAACTAGCATTCCAGTCCCCCAACTCGTGAACTAATGAGTTTGTGCCTTAGATCTACGTATTTCAGCTTGGTGGAGAGTTCTACGAATAAACAGATTGAGCAGCAATGGAATCGCCCTTGTCCCCAGTGATTGCCAGCCTGTATCTGGAGAGTCTGGAGGAAACAGTCATACAATCAGCACCCTTTAAGCCCAAACTTTGCATGAGGTATGTGGATTGATTGATTGATAGTTTTATTCTAACTGGGGAAGGCCTTTAGCCTAGACTACTCTTACAGGCACCCAGTGTATGCTTACATACATACACACACAAACACACACATGAACAGTCAATCGGTTTGTGATTATTGTTGATGTTGGGAGGTGCCGCTTCCTTTTTCACTGCCTGGGAGGTGAACCCTTGTCATCCCATTGCTCTCCAATCTCCAGTCTGACTTATGCTGCCATGCTACCTGCACCCTCCCATATGTTTGTCATCTGGCCCCATGGGCCTGACAGGCTACAGAGTCATTCCACCAAAATCTTAACCCTCTGACCCGCGCACTTAAAAATGGAAACTCGCACAGAACATTTTTAACTGGCGCGTACAGACTAACCAGCATGCTTATCTATACAAATGGGGTATCATTTCATAGAGGATTCATAGAGCTATAAACTGGTACTAAGCACAATAGTACGCAAACAGCCATTGTCCCACGCGGGCTACAAATGGCCGTCGCCTACCAAGTCGCGCGTGTTTGCGAATAGTTTCCAGTCTTCTCAGCAGGGGATCGAAGTCAAGTGTGGTATCATCATACGGATCATCTTCTCAGCTATCGTTTGATAGGCACCATGAAATGTTCAGAGCTACGACTCTATAGATATTCAACATTATTCAAGGTGGGTGCATTCCGCGGCTGTTATCTCTGATTGTTTATATAGCCCACTTTTCAAAAGTCTTTGTCTTAGCTTCGATCAAATGGAACCTTTCAAGTTATCTATCAAAGCCAAGCCTATCTATTCTACTTTCATATTGTAGTATTTGTTTCTTATTATTGTTCTTCCGAAAAATATTCTTGAAGTCGTGTGATTGCATTACACTATATGTATACAGCGCGGGTCAGAGGGTTAACCAACAACACCCTAAAATCCAGTTCACGGTTGAAGAGGAGAAATACAACAAGCTCCCCTTCCTTGATGTCCTAGCCATGAAAGAAGGAGGAAGACTTCTGACCACAGTGTACCACAAGTCCACCCACACTGAAAGGTACATCCCATACAACTCCCATATTACCCGGACCATAATGGGAGTCCCGAGATGTATGAGGGACAGGGCATGCAACATCTGCTATCCCACAAAGACGCAGCAAGAAATGGACCACCTAAATCAGGTGGTCCAGGCAAATGGCATCTTAGAAACCCTGGTAAAGAAGACCCTAGCAATCCATCTATCGCCTTTCCCAGCAGCCTCCGCGCCACAAGAGGACAATACACCAAAGGTCCTATGTAGCCCTTACATCAAGGGTCTAAGCGAGAAGATTGAGAAGGTCTGTGCCCTTCTGGGAGTAAAGCCTGTCTTCAGACCAATGAAGACTCTGAATAGAGGCCTAATGCAAGTGAAGAACAGGACCCCAGAGCAGAAACAGACTGGAGTGGTGTATGAGGTTCCCTGTAAGGATTGCCCGGAGATGTATGTGGGTGAAAGTAAGAGGACACTGAAAGTCAGACTGAGTGAGCACAGACAAGCAGTGAGACGAGGAGACCCCAAGAACGGCATTGCAGTTCATGTTCAAAAGACCAACCACTGCATCAACTCTGATGGTGCAACAGTCCAAAGTCGAGCCGAAGCTTTCTGGTAGAGTAGGACTGTGGAAGCCATTCAGATCAGAAAATCCACCCCAAACATGAACCTTGACAGTGGTCTCTCCTTCCCATGTTCTGGAACTCGATCCTGAACCCACCCACACATCCCACTTAACCCTCCCCCCCCCCCCGTAAGTTACGTAAGTATTAGTTATCATATGCCCATGAGGACGTGAAGCGCCCGTGAGCGATAAATCAGCCAAACGCCCAAAGGGCAATACTAAAACTAGCTTGTTGCAATTTAGCGCGTACCGCAAACGTTTGAATCAAGTTATCGACAAACTACCTGAACATTACTAGAGCTATTTGCTAATGCTGTATTCTGTTTCATAGATAAGTGAATTGGTGAAGTGCTCCGCGAAGAACAAATGTTCGGGTCCTTCAAAGTCATCCAGGTTTAACTTCAACATAATGGACGGCAATTTCGAAATATTTAAGAGTTCATTGGAGCAGCAGTCAATAACTAACCCCACAGGTTGCTAACTAACCCCCCAGGCCGATAACTAACCCCCCAGGTCGATAACTCACCCCCAAGTCGATAACTAACCCCCCAGGTCGATATCTCACCCCCTAAGTCAATAATTCACCCCCAGGTCGATAACTCACCCCCCAGATCGTTAGCTATCCCTCAGTACATGATATTTTAGGTTTACCCATGGTAGCTCGCTTTGATGTAGGGCTTCATCATGCAACAATTCTTATTTTTCATCATGTTTGGCATGTCTTTTATTCTCGATCATTCCTTTACTTTGTTGACATTGACAGTGCATGCATCTTCTTCCTCTTCTTGTTTATGCATGTTCACTCATTACTTTTATATTTGCCAAGCAGCAAGAATAGCAAGTGAAGCGAGGCCAATAATCGCGGTCTATTCGAGATTCCGCGATATATACGTATGTCTGTCTGCATGTGCATTGCACAAGACCGTGCACACCTTACGCAAGTCCTATCACGTCAGCCCATTGTGCATTGCCTTTGGAACACTGGCTGCTGTTTGAGGAGTCGCCCTTTCGCTAGGTATAGCCAACAGCGCCAGTTCAGCTGAAGACAGCCCAGACGATAACAGCGACTTGGGACGTATGCGTACAACTACTGGACATAGGAAGCGCAGCTCAAGCCAGATTGCGGCACAGAGGAAAGAACAATTGGCAGCTGAACGACTTCGGCATATTCCTTTCTTTATTACTTCTTCATATTATACATGTACCTTTCCATGTACATTATTTAGCTTACTGTACGTATACTCACACTTTTTGCGTATCCGTTCTTTGTTATTACTCATCTTTCAAATTAAAAAATTGCTGCCTGAGTGAGGTGCGAGGCATGTGTTTGTGCATTGCGTATGCCTAGTTTATTTAGTAAACAGTGCATGCCTTTTAGGTCACTTAATTCAGCCACCCACTCACCCAATCTTAATCACAAAGCCTCATTGGTCATCTATGTATCCACTCCCTAGGTTACTCCCAATCTTGCAACACTATTGGCCAGCTATGGCATGAAAGTTATTAGGCATGCTGGAGTTGATAGTAGGATGATTATTTTTGACGATCAAGTACACCAACAAATGACTCTTCACTTCCAATTGTCATTTCAATGCAACGTTTTGCCCATCACGAGCTTCGTCAGGCATACAGCAAAGAAAAAGAAAAAGTGGCAACTTATATACTAGCCCTATGGGCAATGATTGGTCAGGATAGAGTGCATGTGCAACACACAACATTCGATCAATGTGGTGGAAGAAAAATGAGTGGTATACATCGTCATGCAAAGGTGACCAATTTTTATTTTTATTTGCTGTATGCCCGACGAAGCCCGTGATGGGCGAAACATTGCATTAAAGTGACAATTGGAAGTGAAGTCATTTGTTGGTATGCTTGATCGTCCTACTATTGGCCAGCTATGCACTCATTTCTCATCTGCAACACTATTGGTTACACACTGTTGGGGTTCCCTATATAACTTATCACACTGCAGTATCCTCACAGTTTTGTACACTGTGCTACTGATATTGCTAGTTGCCAATTGTCACAACGCAGCAATGAGCCTCTACAATATAATTTTAGATTGAACGTGCAGTACTTATTTGTGAGCTGGTGAACTTGTACTGCAATGCTGCAAGACATCGCACAGCTCAAGGACCCGACGACAGGAGAAAAAGGAGCAGCGACAAGCTATAACTTGGGACCTATGTACACTCTGACATGGATCTTCAGCCACTAAAACTATCCAGGTTTCCATCTCTTTCTCACTTAAAAAAGTAAAAGGCAGTTACATCATCCACCTCAGGTGCATGGCTTAGTGCACCATGCTAGTCACCCACTGAGCTTACTACCTTTGCACCACACAAGTGACAGTCTTGAGGCACTGGTCTTAAGCAGTTGCAGGCAGCAGTACAGACTGGTACATACGAGGGATCATGACCGGGATGGATAGCTTGTGTGGCTGAAACTCTGTGTCAGATCCCAAGTTTGAGCTCGGTCGCTGCTCCTTTTTACTCCTGTAGTTTTTTTGAGCTGTAATGTCCTGCTACATTCCAATATTGCAGATCAAACCCACAATTGAGAAGGAAATCAACTATACCACATTAGTGGGCTACATTCTAGCTTAGCTTTACGCTTCATTTCAACAACCTTGCTTTGGGCTTCATTCTAACAACATGACTTGGGTCTTTGCTCTAACTTAGCTTCAGGCGTCATCTAACATCTTGGCTAAGGGCCACCATGGCCTGCCTATGGCCGGAACATAGTTTGGCATTAGGGTTACTTCGGTTGGTCAACGTACAAGTAGCATACATGCACTATGTTTACTTGAATTGAAGATACAATATTTGCATTGGGAGATACAGTCAAGTCTATAATACACAACAGGAACATTGAATTCTCATACACAATTCACCAGGAAATTGTGTATGCCAGTACTGTGTTCACTAGTGAACACCATACAGGGAGAAGAAAAATCAGTACTGGACACTCTGGAATAATGGCACCATATACAAATATATAAGCAGTGTGGACTGCGCTGATCTGAAAGTGGAACGGATTCAGCTCAGTACATGCATTATTTTTCGCAATCACATTAACCTATTGTCTACAACATTCAGTACATGTAGGAGGGAATTACACTTACACACAACTGTGACACGTGCCAGGGGCACGTTCATTGCCTCCTGGAAGACAGCACCAACTCGTATAGAACAGGAGATAGTGTAGCCGTTGGCCTCTCTCGTGATGTTCCTCAGTAGCAGCTGTGAGTTGAAGTCTCCAAACACCAAGGCAGCCTCAATCCCATCCACTGTGACCAAATCTGATATGTTCAACCCAACTACCTGAAGCACACTCGTGCCTCTACTTATCGTGTACCGAGTAGGCTCCATGGTTCCATCCACCGTACCACTGCAGGCAAACGTCGCATCTCTTCCTTCCACGACCGTTTGGTTCATAGGCAACGTATCGAAGACAATGTTCTGAGAACAGGCTGTACAAGAAAACGAATAACAGAGGGTGGACACAAAGTGCAGGAGGACCACCAATTCATACGCCTTACCTGTAACTACAATTGCGAGCAAGATAGCAGGAGTTCGAACAGCCATGGCCATCGTCAATTTTCAACCGTTTTGACCGCCACGAATTTGACTCTTTAGCTGGTTTGAAGGTGGCCGACTGAACAACTTCAGGAACTAAGTGCACTTCCGCTTCCCGCTATGACGTAAGGGTTTCTAGTCCCGTTTGCACACTCACGTGGGGACTGCGGGGCCTCACGTGCGGGCCTTAGGGGTGTTCACACGGGCATGCCAAACCGTTCACAGCGGTTTGAAACCGGTTTCGAGCATTCACACTAAAATCAGTTTGGCACAAACCGATTTCGACCCAACTCACCTCGCGATGTGAGTTGAAATCGGTTTGGCCTATATAGCGCGACAGACAAAACTTGAACGGCCAACTTGAATGGCGGCAGTAGCGTGGACGAACGTAGTCTAGCTGCTAGACCCTACTTTTCTTCCGCCCCCACGCGCGAAGACAAAGTAGGGTCTAGCAGCTAGACTAGGACGAACGCGGAGACGAAGGCTCTTCTGACAATTTGGGGGACGGAATTAGTCCAAAAGCTATTAGCGAAGGCTACCAGGAACAAGAACATTTACGAAATCGTTTCTAATGAGCTGAGCAAGGTTGGAGTCGAGAGGAATTGGAAGCAGTATCGAGACCGTATAAAGAATTTGCTTGCAAAATACAGAAAGACTAAAGATAATAATCGCCAGAGTGGAGGGGGCACAGTTACCTGTCCTTTTTACGATGAAATCGACGCTATAGTATGAAGCAGGCCTATCAGCACACCACAGCATGTGTTTGAAAGTGCCACTATCGAGGAAGAGGACATGCCAACACCACTGTCCGGCTACACACATGTACACAACACTTGTGTAATCACGTGCAAACTAAACCGGTTCCAAATTACGAGTATGAACGCGAGCAAATCGTCGAAACCGAGTTCGGTAAACCGATTCCAATTGATCCAGTTCGGAACCGGTTTCAGTGTGAACACCCTAATTGAAATTCACGTGAGCTCCGTGATTGCAGTGTGCAATCATAGATCCTCCAACAACGGGATTGGAAACTCGAAAAAAATTGGGAACTAGGTGTGTTACGGTGTTGCAATAACGGAAGACTTCCGTTGTTTGCTTAACACTTAGCAATTTAAGCCACAAGAATGCGAGAGCGGGTGTCAATGTAGATTATAGTGCTACTTATTCAGTCTATAATTTGATTCATGACGTGCAATAATTATGAATATAATTGTAGTTGCTTTATGAATGTCATTGAGCAGCTCTATTGCGACATCGTTGTCACCCGGAGTGCCAATTGGCTAACTGTATTCATTGGACCATATATTTCATAAAAAACTGAAAAAAAATTGGCTAACTTCTGACGTTCACTTCTCCTTACGGAAGCAAATAACCGGAAACAATGGCGTCTCTTGCTACGTAGCGCTTTTAGCTGATTCGAATGATACCAAACACGATATGCTTCACGCAACACGCAATCTTAAGGCTGTTTCAAGGTTAGCCTAGGTAAAAGTAGACATCTGGCCGTATTGCAACCTTCAGGAAGGCTTGTACAAGGCGAAATGTGCATCTTTCCACAGGGCACGGAGCTTACTTTCTAACGGCCAATGTCTGACAGTGAAGCATGCTACCGCCTCAGCGTAAACTGCTTCAAAATGGATTAAATGCATAGAAATCCTCGTTTTCTTCAAATACTGCAATGTTTCTTTCTGAAATGTGTTTAGCAAATTATACTACGCTATTACACAGCCTTAGCAGATGACATCTAGCTATAGCTTTCCTTTCTAAACCGTTTCCAAGCACTACAGATAGCATTTCGTGTGGCTACAGTGATGTCTTCATTCGGGAGCAGAGCGTAACACACCTAGAAACCGGAAGTATGACTTCATCGACAATTATTACGTTATATATGGCGTATAAACAATACACATTTATACGCAATACTGGGAGTTGCCAATCCCGTTGTTGGAGGATCTATGGTGCAATGGGCAATCGGGACTATAGAACCCCTAGGATTGCATACAGTCGCAGTTTACAAACGCGGCGATGATGCTGGAGGTTGTGTTGCTCCTCATTCTTGCCTCGAGGGCCTTTGCTCAGACAGTGAACATATCACCCTCGCCCTTGACCGGCTCAGAGGGTAGTAACTTGACCGTTGACTGCAGCTTGGTCGGCGGAGAAAGGAGTGATTTCGAACTGACAGTGAATGACAGTAGAATTGTGACTCTGGCCAAGTTCGTCGGCGCGTCGGTGACTCCTACAGGAACACGGTTTGTGTATGGGCCTCTGGAGAGGTCGGATTCGGATAAAGTTTTCGAATGTGACGACAGTGGCGGCAATAGAGCATCTGCGACGTTGGTGGTGCACTGTGAGTGACTTATTTAGGCATGTGCCTTGTGGCCCATCATGCTAGAATGGCTTCTCAAAGGTGAACCTCTGGGATCACCATCAGCCGTTATCAATGTCCTGCTTGACTTGTTTTCACTCAGATCCTCCTGCATACTCCCTCCTCCCGGTAAGCCAACCCACCACTGTGCTGGAAGGAGAAGACTTCACTTACTCCTTTGGGTTTGAAGCCAACCCAACTCCCATCAACTTCACCTGGTCCAGAGATGGTCAGGTCATCTCCAGTGGTGGTCGGATAGCCACCTCTGTCAGCACCATCTCCATCACCGGCACCACCAGGAGTGACAGTGGAGTGTACGAGGTGGTGAGCTACAATGAGGCAGGGAGGGGAGCAGGCAACTTCACTCTGGATGTGCAGTGTGAGCCTTCATTCTGAACCATTCCTTTCATAGCAAATAGTTGTACAGTGTAAAGTGCAGTGTGAGTAGTGATCATGTGTGATTGATGTTATTTGGTATGTATTATTATTATTGCTATTATTATTATTATTATTATTATTATTATTATTATTATTATACGTATTTGAGTGCACACATGCAACGTACAAAACAAGCACTAGGGATTGCTCCCCATGAGGCACTGTTCAAAAAAACAAAAAGTTCACTGAGACACTACAAGAATTGTTGACCGTCACACAAATCTCTTCTTCCACATCTTCCTGATCGCCATCCCCACTCCTCATTCCTTGCACACGCCATCCAAGATCATTGCCAACTTTCCATCCTCATATGCTGCTTCAAATTCCGCCCTCTCTGGGTGCCCTTGACTCTTTCTATCAGTTCTTCTCTCTCATCCTGCCATCTTGCACACTTTAGAAGGAAGTGCTTTGCATCCTCCACTTCTTGCCCACTGCATTCTTTACATTTTCTCTCTTCTCTACCTTCCCCTTTCCATCTTCCGGTTTCAATGCGCAGCTGTGCTGTCCCTCCTCTTAGCTTAGTGACCATTGTGTATATTAGTCTGAGACAAGAAAGTATCGTTGTGTGTGATTTAGATTGTGATTATGTAAACTTTTGTGTCCTCTTGTTATTATTATTTTTCTCTTCCAGTCCCTCCTCTGATCATCAACAGAGCCAGTCAAACTGCCCTAGCCCAAGGGGAAAACTTCAGATTCGACTGCACATCGGAACCTGCCAACCCTGCTGCAGTGGGCTACACCTTTCAGAAGGATGGACAGACTGTGGATGGTAGCCGTGCTACAGTGCAGGGTCCAGTGCTGACCATCACATCCGTGCAGGCAGGAGATGGAGGCAACTACTCCTGCAGTGCCAACAACAGTGTGGGGAAAGACACTGCCTACCACAGTCTCATTGGTTAGCCATATGGTACTGCAGATAGCTGCACTCAATTAGAGATTTATATGTGTCATTATTTAAGCAATTTCTTCAGCAGTCTCTTTCATGCACAGTTCCCCCAGGAGTTCCACAAGCCCTCACTGTGAGTGATTTAGGCCCCTTCCAGGCCACAGTGAGTTGGCAGCCCCCACTTGAGGATGGCGGTGCAGTTGGTTCTCTCATGTACACCGTGACACTCACCAACACCAGTGATTCCACCACCTTCAAATTCAACCCTACCTCTGTCCTCACAATGAACCTGGCCAACCTCAGTCACAGTGTGATCTACCGAGTGCAAGTTGTGGCAGCGAATGAGGCAGGAATGGGACCAGTAGAAGAAGTGATGTTCAGGACAAATGACACTGGTACGTAAGTGGGTATATTGGTGTATAGCAGTAATTTTAATGTTGTGGCAGGAGATCGTGAAGCATTTTTCTGCCAGTTTTATTCGACGTCACCTGACTCTTACAGAGCCTTGTACGCACTCCCATTGCCTCAAAGCGCTCCATGCCCGCTGACACCCTGATACGTACCTCGTGTACTGTAATATGTACTAATGCCTACTACTATGTTACAGTATAATTTTTGCATGGATATTGTGTACAGGGTCATATTAGTGTTAAGGTTCGGGTTTGGTATTGTATTATAGATCGTGATTTGGTTTACTGATTTTAGAGTTAGGGGGCCCAGGACATGGTCTTAGAAGAGTGTCCTGTGCCATGTTACCAACAATTGTGAAACGTTTTATGCGGGGGGAGGGGGGAGAGGTGATGTGCCAGTTTGTTCAGCATCATATGGAGTTCTTTATGCATTTCGGTGGGCCCAAAAATGCGATCTCACATATCCCTGTTGGCGAAAGACAAACTGCTTCACCTTTTTCTAATAGTTACAACATAGAGCATCACAGCTTAGATAAAACACTGAAACTGACACAGTTTCCAGGATGCCACCAAATAGTCATGGCCACCTTAGTCTTAAGGCTAAAAGGATGACCATTGATAATGCTCAGGAGGGCACTCTTGGGACATATTATGTATGAAAATGCTGTGCAGAACTTACCACATAACTAATAATAAGGTATGTACATGTACATGTTTGTATTCTCATTGTTAGAAGCGCCTTCGTGAAAGCATTATCATCAAAAGGCACTCCATTAATAACACCGTCGGGGAGTACCTGAGCAGATACTGTATACACTTTAACTTTCGCGCGGTTGAACTTTCGTGGATTTTTGCGATTTTCACGTTTTTATTTTCACGGTTGCAGGGTCTTAGTCTGACTAGCTAGACCCTCCCAAGTAGGCGCCCTGAGCTCTAAAGGACGATAGCGAAGTGCTGTGATCGAAGACGAAAGAGGAAGATATACGAAGTGGAAAGTTGCATCTGTGGATTTCATGTGTATCGTGCGGTGTGGACGCCTTACATTGGAAATCAACTTGATTGTATTTCCAATAGCGGTACTATTGAAGATCCTTCGCTGTTGCAGTTCAGAAAAACAGTGAAACGATTGGTCATGTGCTCACTGTCTACCGAAAAGGACCTGTATGTAGCTATTACGTATGTAGTTAAGTTAGTTTGAATCGTCGCTGTCATTGAGATTCGTAGTGCTAGTGAAGAGGGGCCACCATGGTGTTGATTCATCATTACCTCTGAATCCTTGCCGTATTGATTGCTTCGATGGAGGTTCATAGTCACATAATCAAGTGCGCCACCATTTTTGCAATGTTGTGATGCAATTGTCTTGCAAACCGCAGACCCATTGCTAGCCTTGGTCTAAATTTTCGCAGGATGAAACTTTCGCGGATGGCTGCTGATCCACAAAAAACGCGAAAGTTTAACCCCGCGAAAGTTAAAGTGTATACGGTATACATACCTGCTGAAGGTTTGCAGGATACTTTTTGTAAAGCAGGGTATGTAGGTAGCTTTGACCTTTGCCTTCACTGAATACCTTGAAGGAGTGAACTGTGTGAAGGCCCTAGTACTGAAGTGATGGTATGCAAGGCACTACTATGGGGAGGAGCTTCCCACACATCAGTCTCCTTTAGTAGTGTAAAATGCCACTTATGGCAGCTAGTTCCTTTTGGATCTGAGAGCTTGTGCTTGCTTTCCAAATAACAGAAGAGAGCAAAAGGGAGGTGTTTGTAGAGGCCTTTTGTAGAGGCCATGAAGAAGGGAAAATGCACAAGTTTCACAGTTGAAAACAATATTGCAAGTTGAACTCCTCAAATGTTCGACACTTTGCATCTGCTGTATTTTGCTAGTGAGCCATTATACTTCTGAATGATTGTGTTTCCTGAACCTAATCCTGACAAAGTAGCAGATTTATGCTAGCTGTGATCGATGTGACCCCATCTTGTTCCTCCAGTTCCCATCATTGACAGTGTTAGTGCTATGGCTCTGAGTCTGTCTGCATTTCGAGTGAACATCACACTCCTCACAGATGGAGGGCAGAGTGTGACACTATACACAGTGAGTGTGTGTAGGATCCTCTGTATACCTTCCATATACGTACAGTATGTATGTATAAACATTACGCTACCCAAAAACCGATAATGGCTATTATTTAAAGGTTAACAAACAGTGAATTACATAATAATAACCAATAGTGAGTGGTGGTTAATTGTTAGTGAATAACATAATAGTTCACATAAGGGTGTATGTAGTTATGTACAGCTCAGTTTTCAGTGCTGGCGAAAGGAAAGACAGAATGGTGTTATCAGTGTATTGCAAACAACGAATCATGCAACTGTACTTCGCTCACTTTCGTCCACATTGGATGTCTGGGATTTTTCTCTTTTGAGTTAAGCTGGCCTCTGGTCGCAAATTAACAACAGCGTGAGTTGTTGCTGCCATACCGCACAATGACCTTGTCTATCTCTCCAGGCAAATGTTTTTTGCCAATCGCTGCTTACAGTTTAATGTAGATAGCATGCCTCACTGCGCTTGCTGATTTAGGTGCGAACCACAACTAAGTGACTGTTTAACGGATAACTGCTACATGTTAACCAAAATATTCATAAAAAAGTAAGGGAAATTGCCAAGAAGCATTAAGCAGCAAACGAAATTATCGTAATTGGGGATTGAGAACTTCACTAACCAAGTAGATCGAGGGACAGACGTTGATTGTCACAAAATTACCGAAAGTTTTGGCCCAATTTAGAGTCTTCATCAGTGGTAGATCAAAACACCCACCCACGCTACCACCAGAGATGTGCACTTGAATCGTGGCGTATCAGATCTGAGACCACCACAATGAACAGAGATGATGGCAGCCTACCATAGGCCAACAACTCCCTGCTCAACTACCCACGCAAACCACACACCTCACACTAGACCACATACAGTACTTTCCAATTCATATTAATACTATTATTATTATTATTATTATTATTATTATTATTATTATTATTGCTATTATTATTATTATTGCTATTATTATTATTATTACTCATATCTTACAATTGTACCCTATATATCCCCCACAAGCTCCCAGCCCTTACCTTTCTTATTCTATATACACCACTACATCCACATTCACCATTCCTTCCTCATTATACCCACCCCAGATTTTTAACCCCAAACTCCACATTGGTTTTGAATACACACCCAGCCACCTGTTTTCCCGCCATTCCCCCTCCCTCGTATGTGTATATAAGTCACCATGCCATGTACTTTTTTGATCTACCACTGATGAAGGCTCTAGATTGGGCTGAAACGTTTGGTAATTTTGTGACAATTGACATCTGTCCCTCTATCTACTTGGCTAGTGAAGTTCTCAATCCCCAATCATGTCTGCACTTAGCCACACACAGATTTTCAAAAGAATTACCGTACTGTACACTGAAATGTCACTGGAATATTGCGTGCACAAACCATCACAGGTTGAGATCAGAGGAGTGAGCTACACGGGTATTGTTGAGGGCTCAGATCAGAGTTGGGTGTCAGTGCTGGTCAACCAACTGGACCAGAACTTCACCAAGGGAGAGACTCACACAGTGAGGGTGTTTGCGACTAACTCTGTTGGGACCAGCAACCCTCGGTCAACTCTGCTCATTGTACCTGGTGAGTCCTGATCACAGTTGTGTGTGCCACAGTCAGTTGCTGACATCCACTCTCCCTCCTCACTACTACACTCGCTAGCCCCTCCAATGACCACTGCTTCCCCTGCTGAACTGAGCACCACTAACATCCCAGTGTGCTGTGCAGGAGTGCAGCTCAACTTGGCAAACCCAGATGACCCCATAGATGTCAGAGTCCTCGTTGACGGCACCCTCCACCCTCCCAACCAGGTTACAAGGAATGGCAGTTTCCTCTACATCATGGGACTGCAGGCCGGCACAGAGTACTTCCTCAGAATTGCACTGTCCAACATATTTGGAATAGAATGGATCAACACCACAGTCAGGCCTCTCCTTGGTGAGTTAGTGTAGGCATTTACGTAGCTCTGTCACTTACATTTGTCTGGCTAAGAATGTCTGCCTGCACTAACAGAAGGGAAGGGAGTGTAAGGAGATATGTACGTAGATCCTTCCTTTTTACCCCTTCAGTATGTAGACATACCCAACCTCTCCCTCCCTTCTCAGGCCGTCCCTCCACCCCACAAGTGGCCCTCACCCCCACTGCTGGTGGACTGACTGTCCAACTGACTGTCATGTACCCCGGTACCAGGGAGGACACCCTCCAGTACTCCATCTCAACGTCACCATCACCTCTCAGCAGACGTCAGACAGGACAGCAGCCCCTCCCTGTTACCGACCTGACCACTCCCACCAGTGGTAGTGCGGAGGTAGCCCTCGGTGCAGGGACCTACTCTGTCACTGTCACTGTCACTAACAAACACGGCTCCACCATGTCTGCATCTGAGACAGTCACCATACCAGGTTGGTGTATTATTGTCAAGCCAAGGCGGGATAGATATACACATGTCAGTGAAGGGCTAGAATGGTGTCACTAAATAATGTGTTGTGATGTATGTATATACAGTATGTAGCTATGTGTATGGTTGCTGAAGGCATTACATGTAAATCAGTCCCGTCAGTGCATCTCTCTCTCCAACCCCACCTACAGAGCCCTCAACCTCTGTGGACATTGCTGTCGTAATTGGTGTGGTAGTAGCCGTTGTCATAGTGATCCTCCTCATCATCCTAGCTGTCTTCATCGTTGTGTTGATCTTCATGAAACGCAGAGACACAAGTGAGTCACAGGGTGACAGGGAGAGGACTGAGAGGAGGGGAATACATAGTGTAGTAATTGCCTGCACCTTGGGTGTGGTGTAGTGCTGAGGGTCTACAGCTCTCCTAATACCCCAGCATCTCGTACATAGGCTGTCCTCTGTTTAACTTCGGAGTGAGAGTATCATGAATGGATGCTTTGTGGTGTGGGCCATCATTAGAAGCACCACTAGTGCCATGAGGGGAGGAAGCTACACTCATTACCCCTACAGTGTGTTTTGTGTTGGGGCAGAGACCATAGTACACAGACTAGTCCATCACAGTCAAACCGCTTGGTCTTTGTGTCACGTGTAATTTTCACAGGGAACATTTTCATTAAAGTCTTCAATATGGCTCAAATGGTTAGTGAAATGGGGTGGCGTAGACATTAGTAAATGGAGCAGTGTAGGTGCTTCTTTGCATCTATGCCACCATAGTGTATATAAATGCATCCAATGTTCGCAGAGAATATTTTTGCAAATCGCAATCCATCTGCAAAATTCACAAACATTTTCTCCTGCGAACATTTCCCGCTATACAGTATGTTCTGTATAATTGGGGCGAGCCTGAGTGAGCCCCACACTTATGCGAAGCACAGCAAGTTTGTCTGTTTATATATACATATATATATACTTGCAACGCACATCCTGCTGTAATTTTTTATTTGTCATAGCCAAAATGGCTGCCACTCTCGAACAGCTTGAATATTCGTCGCAGAAAGCTTCAAACCTTAGGTTAAGCAAACGACACGAAGAGCACTTGCCAACCTTGAACACACTTGATTTTTCCTGGAGCGACAGCATTAAGATGAGCACCTACTCTCCCTCCATCCTGGGTAAATTCCTCCACCATAGGTATGTATATGAATCTGTCCATGTGGCTGCTCACACTCCCGAGTCCACCATGTCTTGCTCCCAAGAAACTCCAAATTCCCTCCCCACCTGTATCTCCCATCATCTCGTGCCCTTTTCAGCTCCTCCTTCTATGCATCTCTAACGTGCACTCCACCATTCATTGCCTTGTAGCCTCCCCTCACTTCTACAAATCTGCTAACACACTCATCTCTCGTCACCTCCTCAGCTCTTTCACATGAACACACAAGAACATGTGCACACATGGCTTATGTACTCTTGCCACAACTCATTCAGCTTGCTCAGGCTCGCCCCCATGATGCAATGCACCTGCCTAGTATACATAATGCTTCACCTGCCTGACCAGGGGAGGGAGTGACCTTTGACCTCTGACCTCCTGCTTCTTTCCTTCCTTCCTGTAGAAGCAATGTCAAAGCCAAAGAATGAAGGGTAAGTGACACAACAAACTGGGTGGGTGGGTCTTGGAACTGTTATTTGTAGCTATGGGAGTGGCCAGTGAGGTAATTCATGACCTATTCATGACATTCATGACATGTTTTCCTGTTTGTCTGAAGCAAATATGAACTCACACCTGAATCACATGTGACCTTTGGCCCTGGTAAAATAAAATAATCCTCTAAATGGCAGGACCTGCTTGCCTGACTCCCTGTCTCTTGTCTCTTGTGCCTGACTGTTGTGTGTGAACTTCCTGCCTGGTGTTGCTCCCATGACCAGTTGTTGCCAGACATGGTTGGAGTACCTCCTAGCTGCTCAAAGCCACACAAATGAGCCGTTATGAGGACTTTGTGGAGAAGCCAGTCTTGTTACAGATACACACTTCTGTGCAAGGGGAAGGCTATTGTGCAGTCTGTGAGCTATCTCTCAAATGACCTAACATGTGGTTGTCCCCAATTGGCACATCACCTGCTTTGCTTGTCGGTACTGCTTCTGCTGAGAGTAGCAGTTTTGTGTATTGGTGAACTAGCTAATGGGGCTGTTTTCAGACTGAGACCTGCAGTTGACCACTCCATCCTGCTATGTTGTGTGGTGCAGTGGTCTCATACCAATTTGGGATTCTTGAATACCTATATGAGCGATTTGTTCCCATTCCCATTCACAGAAGTGGAGATGCGGACTACAAGGAGATGGTAGACACCAACAGTACGGACCCCCTGGCCCCACACTATGAGGACCCCAGCACTCTGGAGCGGCAGGCCCCTCCACCTGTGGTCACCTACAAGAAGGAGGAGGAGGCAGCGGCGGTGCAACCCGCCCCGGCTCCATCGGTGAGGGGAAGGGGAGGGAGGGATGGTTAGTTGCAGGTCATCTGAGAAAGTGGGAGTTGGAAGGAGAGTGATGGGCAGTGCTGGTTTTTGGAGTGAGGGAGCTGAATGTGGAGAAAGACTTGTACTGGATCTAACTGCCATTGTGAACCTGCCGTGTGCTAATCATGGCTGGCTCCTGCTAACTACCCACTTCTGCAAGTGTAGGGCATGAGTAATGATGGGTCATCCAATTATCCCTGTAGTTGTCTGATTTCACTGCACCTTACCACAGAGTAGTGTATGGTGTAAACACTAGGTTAGCTTTCAGTGAGGATGGGAAAGTGAATCTGTACTAGTTTGTGAAGGTGAAACTTGCTCTCTCTCCTGTTTGTCATGTGCAAGCCCACAACACTGCCCTAATTCTACTGCATGAATGACCTCTTCCTCCTGACCCATTGGGAAGAGGAAAAGACACATGCCGGAGGGCAATTTCATTTTGATGGCCTTTCCTGCTGCACTAGCACTCCATCCTACTTCAGTCTGACCTGTGCCAGAGAAACTAGGTAGTGCTTGTATAACAAGATTATGCGGAAAATTCCTTTCTCCCCACTTGTGCTTAGCTGTGCAAGTTGAATTGTGTGTGTGTGTGTGTGTGTGTGTGTGTGTGTGTGCGTGTGCGTGTACGTGTGGCATGCAAGAGTGGTGTGGCCCAAGGTGACTTCTGCCCACAGCAGTGGACCATAGCAGCCATCTCACAGCCCATCACCCTCTTTGGCACCCTAAGAACAGCAGTCCCTGTGTCCCTCATTAGTACCTCTTTTCACGCACACACATTTCCTGTATACCTGGACCTGCCTGGTGTATTTAGCCTGGGTATATTATGTAGTTAGGCAGCTTGGCTTCCTATCATGTTACCATGGCAATTGGCATTGGCTCTGAGAAAGTCCCTTGTTTGACAGCCTGACCTTCTGACTGACTAATGAATAAAACATCTGAGGTCAGCATTCCTACACTACTTGTGATAACTATCCCATCAACAACATCCCCCATGGTGAATGGACAATGAACCATGGGGGTCTATATATAGGTAAAGTAATTTGAATCCTTGGGTATTTTTGGGCTTACTAAGTTAGTGAGTTCCTTTGCGAATGCATATCCTGTGCCTTCTGTAAGACATGGTGTGCCCTTCCATTAGGCAAGCTGGGTAATGGTTGAATGAGTTTCTGGCTGTGTTGTCCCTGTTACAGCCCTTCAGGCTAATGCGTTTACATGTGGCTTCCATGTGTAGTGCTATAAATAGAACACTCCTTATATGGTAATGTGCCCTCCCAGGTGAAGTGAGGGCGTGCCTGGTGTATGTGCTGTAGCAGTTACATGTGCCTGTTGGTTCAGTCAACTGGGAGGCAGTGCTTGGCAGCACCTCTTATGTGTAATACACTTCACGGTCTGCTTCATTTGTAGTATGTGGGTTAGAATGAAACCCTCCTGATTTCACTCAAATGGAGCCATTTTCTCCTGGTCCCACCCCCAGGGTCTTGTTTATGCAGACTTGGACTTCTCCAGGCAACAAGCCTTTGGTTCAAAGAAGCCTGACCCAATAGAGACAGTTGTTTACTCTGAGGTGCGGCTGATGACACCTCAGGAGACGCAGCAAGGGGAGGGGGATGTGGGTGGAGACGGTGCGGAGCCACACTCGTCCACCTCCATCATGTGAGGGACACGCCCACTCCTCCCATCCATTATACCGTTAATTTCCTAACTCCTTTTTGCAGTAACGTGTTTTATTTATAGTATACTATATATACCACAATACACTTCACAGTATTTACAAGTACTAGTGTTAGCTTTATATGGTTGTATATAAATCTATATTTTTGCAGTAACGTGTGTTTTACTAATCACAGGTACTATTACCCCAAACCAGCCTGCCACACTGAAACAGTGTTTAGGCAAGCTGGGGGGCGGTAACTCCGCCCTATTGATTGGGAACCAGTGATCGCCTCCCCAGTCATCCCAAACAAAAG